>CVRI01000064.1:1717276-1963665 GCA_900005825.1 Clunio marinus | reverse complement strand
GTCCCGGACGATGCATACTTTTTTTTATTATTTATTTTATAATTTTTATTTTTATTTCAAACCTAATTTATTTAATTTTTAATTAAAATAATAATTTGAATATTGATTTAAGACTGTTTACAACAACAAAAATGACCACAACGAAACCAACTTCAAGTATTTTTGTGTTTCTAATATTTTGTAAAAATTAAACATTCAATCAGATATGCTATCGGAAATCGGAAATATATTTTTCCTTTCCCTTTTCAATATGTTAATTCAAAGGCTTATTCCAACAATTGTCGATACATTTTTTGCATATAATCAGTAGTGAAAAATCTGATTGTTAAAAACATAGAACTGCAATTTTATTACCGCTTTCAGGCAATAAGTATTCGAATATAAACTTGAATAACCCCGAAAATGAAACAATAAAAACATACTTTGCTAAAAATAGAAGTCTGAAAGCGAAAAAATTGGAAATTTATCGCTTTAAACTCAAACAAATATCTACAAGGAGAAACAGAAAATTCTTATCACCAAATATTTATCAAGAAATCAATAAATTTATACTTTTCGTGTGTTTAATGCCTTGTAAAAATAAAACAAAAATAAAGTTTGCCTTAAACTTGCGAAGCAATATTGCAACCCTCCCCAATTCGCATTGCATAAGTGAACAAATAAATATGTTTAATGTTTCTTCTTCTTCTTGTTATTTTCGTAAATTTTCGGGCGTTTAAAATTTTCTTACAGTTTTTATTGCCTTTGAGAAAAAATGGAATTATCATTGAATCGAAATCTATGAAAACTTCTTTTCGTATTCTTCTTTTTTTTCGGGAGTTTCATGTGAAAACAGCATACGAAAGAAAATTTGTTGTTGCATGTTTTCCTTTCGTTTGCAGTCGATTGTAATTTTGTGTTACTTTTTTTTTACAAATTTTCCCTGTCTGAAGCCTTGTCTGGTTGTGATAAGTTTGTTAACCAAAATGATTTATAGTTTGTGCAATCATTTTGCAGTTCTTTTCAGTTTCATTTCAATTTTTTAATCGAGGTAATTTTCAAGTTTTAATTGTATTTTGGTTTTTGGCACTTTTTTTCCTTTTGGTTTTATTATTCGCTCCCACAGAATTTCAAGTGAAATTTGTGTGAAGCTTTGTTGGATTTACAGGGGACTTTAGAGTTGAGATTTCTATGTCATTGAATCATCTGAAGACAAGGAACGAGTGACACTTGAAACTTACACCGCACCGCGTCTGTTGCTGTCGAATGCAGGCAGCAAATGTTAAAAATATCCCCATTTAATATTGTTTGGATTTATGGTGCATATCAGTGATGAAGAGTGGAAAAATATAAATTTCTGTAACAAGCAAACGGTGAATCGCGGGCGATAAATTATTTCAAAATGGATATAAAAATGAAAAAAAGAAAGATATTTCTGTCATTCGATTTCTTCTCGATGTCGCATTACGAAAAAGCAATTTTTCTTTCAATTTTCAGCTTGAACGAAGCACAAATGAACACACAAAAGCTAAAAATACGCTACGCACCACACCAAAGATCACTGAATTTTCCAATGACTTTTTAAATGATTTTTCTCACTTTGCTATCGAAATAAATTAAATGAAAAATCTTTAATGTCTTATCGTCAATGATCGTAGGAAGATGAATCCGATTCTTCCGAAAGAAAAATACTTTTATGAAAATATCTTTTCTTAATGTCGCATTTTGTCATTAAATCGAACAATTTATTTCATTACCAAACGACGACAGTCGACAAGAAAACAAAAACTCATAAAAATTAATTATTCGATTTTCTAGACAGATTTTTCATCTTCGTTTAAGTGAAAACGAGCGTGAAATTCGATAGCTTTTAGATGCATAATATAAGTGCCATCGAAGAACAGCAAAGACAAGAAAGAAACTTCACATTTAATCGGCGGCAAATGATCATGAAAGATCGTTTGGTGTAATCTTAATGTCGATGCTGATATCTTCCAGAGTCAATTCTTATTTCTTGGAAAAATGTCTCGCAACCCTTTTTTTTCATTTGATAAATATCCAAGCATAAGCCAACTTTTTAATTAATCTCTCGATTCTGCATCAGTTGCATTTGAAATGAATGATGAAACATATTGAGGAAATTTAATTAAAGTCGCTCGCGTCTTTTAAAACTTTCGACTGATTGAAGACATGCTATTGATACTTTCTTTTAAATCATCTTCTTGTGAGTTATGTGCCGACAATTCATCTTCGTTTTCTTGGCAACATTATGTGGCCGACATCATAATTCGCAACATGTGTTCACGACTCATTTCAAACTGCAAACACAAAGACATGTGACTATGTTTTTTAAAAAGAAAAATCTATTACATCGATGTGTGGTGAAACACGGCTCTTGTGCTATAAATCAAACGATCGATGGGGTAACTTCTCGGTTCGAAGAGCAAAACAGAACAGAAATCTTCAAATTGGTCTCGGAGCATTCATTAAAGATTCAAGACTCAATAAATATCTGACGATCTCTTAAGTATTTCTGTTTGCTTACATCTTATTTCTCCCTCACAAAACCGTCTCATAATTAAGAAATTCATGACAAAAAATCACCTTGTTGATTCTTCGCTTCAAAATCGACGACATAAAGCGGGAAAATGTTTTAGGGCGTCATTAACAAACAATTTTTTTTCCTCTTTTTCTTCCTCATCGAAACATAAAAAATGACATAAACGAAATATGCACAAATCTATCACACGCTCCCTCGCTTTCCTTTTTTTTCACAAGATATGAAAAAAGTCGACTTTAGGAAGTAAAGATTTTCGACCCCAATTTACATAAAAGAATTCTATGGGGTTGACTATCGTCTACCGTGAAAGCCTCTCAATGTCTTTATGTCAAAGAATCAATCGTCGTTTCTCTTTGTGTATCATTTTACCGGAAAGAATAACAAACTTTACCGATGCTATTGGATAGAAGTATCAACAAGCACTTTTTCTCCTTCTATCTGTGTAACATCTGTAGACTTTATTTCATGAATTTTGTATAAAGGAAGAACGACAAGACAGTGAACTGAGAGAGAAAAAAAAAATTGGCATAGTCGTCTTTTCAACTGAAAGTCGAAATTTATTTGAGTGAAAGCAAACGATTGGCTCGAAGGAGAATGAAGGGTATTTTAATCCTGTTTGTTTATTCAAATCAGGTCCAACAACAGCAAATTTTCACACCGATTACATTTCAATCGACCATTATAAATTGCTCCTTTCAATGTTGTTTTTTATATTTTAGATAGAATAAATATCTTCGGATGAAAAGTTTAAGAAAACTTCCCTCAGACAATTCCAGTTGAGTAGAAGATGTAGGAGAAGGGGACGTTGGAGTTTATGGTCTACAAGATAAATTGTTCTACCAACTTGAATACTGGGCGAGGGATTTTCACAGATTTTCCCTCAAACTTCTTCAAACACGTTTAAGAGATGAGAAAAAGAAGGATGGAAATTAATACAAGTCGAGGAGTAACAAAAACCAGGTGAATAATTTATGGAAATTCTTAAACGCTACTTGCACTTCACTCTCTTACCTCTTTATCTTTTAATGCTAATTCCTCAGCCATTGTTCGAGTGCTTACACTGTTGTTGTTATTTACATTTCCCGACTTCACGCTACAGCGATCACCATTATCATGTGATTCTGTTGCATTTTCATCGTCATTATCGACCATATCGTCGTCTTCGACATTTTTTTCTTTTTCACTTGTGGGTGTCGATCGGTTGCTTGTACAATGATTAGTTTCTTCTTTGACGTCATCGTCATCTTCGTGATTGTTATCAATCATTTCGTTTACGTCGTTAAGCTTCTTGTCCATGTTTTCGTCATCCAAATGACAGCTTTTGATGCTGTTATTGTTTAGCAATTTGTTGCTTGTGTTGTGATTATCGTTATTATCGGATAGAAGCGAAAGTGGAGTGGTGGAGGGTGAAGGTGGTGATGTGCCGTTTTGCGTGATTGTGGTCGTTGTTGTTGAATTTGATAATGTGGTGTTTGTTTGTGTTTTGGATGTTGCGGTTGATGTCAATTGTTCCTTTAATGTATTAACTTCCTTCTCAGCTAACGTTGCTCTCTATTAAAGACAAGAAAAAGAAAAAAACATGAAATTCTGTGTCGTTCATCTTTCATAAAACTAAAATTTATTATTGAATACAATTGCAAGCTTATAAAATTGCATCAAGTAATTAGTGCTCTGTAAATCGCTTTTGGCATCGTTTCAAATCTAATTCAAAGGAGCGAGAAAAACTTGAAAAAAAAAATTATTTGTAAGCAGGTATAACAAAATTAAGTTTTTTAACAGCATGAAATGATGTCTTTTGTTTGCTGACACTGAGTCAATATTATAAATGAGATCATGGCAAAGTATCCACAGCTCTACTTTAACTTGTTGATCTCAGCCTTGAATCAATGAACTCTTTCTTAACATAACGCATCAGCAGTAAAATAAATACCTTGAACATTTTTTTCAAATGAAACTAGTCGATTGTCAAACCATTTTTCACACATAAGCCATAAAATTGAAAAATTTTCATCAACTTTCTTTCCTTTATTAAATTTCGAGAAGTAACAACCGAATCTCATTAAAATATTCCACTTCGTAATGAAAGTTTCAAATAAAAATTTTAGTGGTGCGCTAAGAATCTGCGACAGATTAAAGACATTCATTCGTTTTCTCGTCTGACGATCGTTAAATTGTTTATGCATCGGAGAGGAATCACTTCTACCATTTGTTGTAATATTGTCAAATGATTTCATGAAGTGCTGCTGCAATTTTAACACAATTATTTAACTAAACAGTTTCTCATTACAAAAACTTCAAAACTCATTTTCTCAATCCCTGACAACAACACATCCCATTTAATCTCGGTTAATAATATGTGAAAATGAGTGAAAACGTTTTAATTGCACACTTTTAAAAGAGCATACCATTTTCATAATTATACAATTTAAGCAATGTACCATATATTTTTGGCACTTAATTAATATTTTCATAATAATTTTTGCTTCGCCATTTGCGAGAATTATGAAAATAAAAGAAAAGAAATGGAATAAATTTCAAATACTTTCAACAACTCGATTGCTCTCAAATAGAAAAAAAGTCGCAAGTTGCAAGATATTTATGTGATTAAATAAATCTTATGCTCACAATTTAAATTTATGCAGTAGAGTGTTCTGTCAAAGAAGCTTTACGTTCTTTGGTTGAGTGAATTGGAAATTGCAACCATGAAACGGTGACTTCAGCGAATAATTCGATATGATTGCTTTGCAGGTGAAATGCTTCATCAAGTCAGTTGCTTAACCATTTCGTTGAGAAGCAAACAAAAGTAGCGCAATTGCAGCTTATTAGCTCGCTATAAAAATCATGTCAATGTACAATTATCTCCGATTATTCTCGATCACAATAGACTACGACAAACAACGTCGCACATAAATTCTTCTGATATGGTAATTGAACTTTTAAAGCTAAGACAACTTCAATTTATCGCCATTTTTTAGTTCACAACGAACTCAAGCTTCGTCGCAATCAATTTTCAAATTGAGGAAATATTCAATAACCATTATGATTCGCTATCAAAAGCGTTACGATCGGGAATTGTCTGATGAGCGTATCCGCTTTATCGGAATAATTTTCTCGTCATTGGCCATGTAGTGGAGAATAGCATTACTCGATTCAATTGATTTGATGTGAAATAACTGATTATTATTATCATTTCATATGCAATCGTTAAAAAGTCGTATGCTTGTACAATTCCCCTCGTATTCTCGTATTTGTTGCCAATTCACGACAAAATGGATTCTTATCTCGAAGCATTTCATTCGAATTGACTCAATAAATAAATACTCACAATGATAAAATAAACTAATTTCCCAGTTGTTTTATAATTACATCAATCATCGACTATAGAATATAAAAAAGCATTAAAACATGAACTGCAAACATCAATTTGTTGATGGATTTTCCATGCAGTTCATTTTTCGATGTGTTATTTATTTTATAATTTGCAGGGATTCTAGTTGGTTCTTAAATGACATCATCTAAACAGACAAGAAGACTCAAACCCCTGATTGAACTCGTACATCATAAATTTTCATTCAATTGAACACAAATTTTAATTTTTTATTCTCGATTTGTTTAATTTTTTTGTGCATCGCATAAGCAAATGAAATTGATAAAAAACTTTTTTTTTGTTGAACGGATTTCCTTTCAATCTTTTTTTTTCATAATTCGTATTTATTTCTCTACATATCAAGCTGTAAAAATACTCAAAAATAATTGTTATGGTGACATATCGTTGCGTTTTATCTGCTTTCATAATTATTGAGTTCTCTCAACATATGTCGTCGTCAATAGATTAGACGAACGGGAAAACTTCGAAATAAATTTTATCAGAAGGATGTTGATTGTGGCTAAAATGTGGCTGAGAAATAACTTTCAAATTTCTGATAAAATTATTAAAAAATATTGTTATTATCTAACAAATTTCAAATGTGAAATTCATCACATGTTTCATCAACCCCAAAATAAACTTTTGATTCTTTTTCAAAACTTTTCTTTTTATCATATTTTGACAAAGCAGAGGGATTAACAATTATTAGCAGAATTTCTTTTCTTTACTTTTTTCATGAAATTGCTGATTTTATAAATCGGTAAAGTCTGTAAAGAAAAACAATTTTTTTTTGCTCTCATCAGACGGGAGTTTAATTACAATATTTACCCATTAATATTTATAAGAGCTAAATGAATCTTTAGCAAACTCATATGCATAATTCTTATAGAATTGTTCGATGAAGTTCATTAGCTGGGAAGTTTGCCGCGTGTGTAAAAATTTATTCAGAACCCCAAATTAATCCTTAATCATGCTGAATTTTTCTTCCTCAAAAATCGCTTCGTTGATGCTCCTTCCGACTCACACCCGCACAAATTTGTAAATGAACCTCGAATGATTATGATGTTTTCTTTTTTCCCATTGAAAAATTCATCGTTAATTGATTTTAATTATTTAAATTCATTAATGAGTAAATTACGTTTTTTATTCATCGCTTTTTCGTAGATTTCCGGCTTTTGCTATTAAAAATTAATTTAAATTTCTTTCAAAAACAAATTCACAACACAAGATGAAGGAATTGGATGAATTAGAATTTTTTTTATTGAATCGCTTTTTGTGTATGTGCCTATGAATGGATTTTTGTTATTTGCGAAATTATTAATGAATTTTAAGATTGAATAAAGCCAGTAACTAACTCGTGATGATGACAATTTGTGATTTGCTTCTTTACATAAATAAACTTTCTGGGATTTTATCCAAATCAGTTAGTTTTTGAATTTCATAATTCGTTTTTCATTCTTTTATTTTTTTTATTGTCGTTTGAAAAATTGTCTGTTCGAATTTGTGTTTTTTTATGATTAATCATCATCAGAGATGGTGAATTATGAACGTCGCCGAGACAGGGAAAAAGAAGGAGAGTTTCTTAAGACCAGAAGCTAAATGAAGTTTCTTAAGATTCAATAAATTATTAATTTCTAAGCTTTCAGGGGCTTTGTACATGAACGATCAAAGCATTTTACACTTAATCAATCTGAATTCAGCTAAAACCCTGTCACATTATTCTCAAATTTTTTTTTATGTCTTACACTTTTCAATCAAATCCAAGCACACATATTTAAAGAAATAAATAAAGCAAAGCGAGATCTTATTTAAATTATAATTGTATGGTATATGGAATAATGAAGAATTAAGCAAAATAAAGGTTCGTAGCCCGTTTCTATTGTAATGACATTTATGTCTTTAATACACGCGATATATCTCAAATGATTAACATTTCCATGTTTGTCGTATTCTTACGATTGCGATTGAGTGAAACAAACGACATGTGTTGGTAACATGTAAAGAGATAAAATTTGTTCAGATATTGAATGCAATGAGAACAAAAGAAGTCGATCATGCAATTGAATAAAAATATTTCAAATGCGAAAGCTGCAAAATTCAATTCATTGATGGAAGTTTCAAAGATTCGACATACGATCATTAAACTTTTCCCACAATAGCTTCTTGGCTTTGGTATTTTTTATCATTAAGTAATCTCTCGCCAAGCCTTTATTTATTCAAATTTCCATATGAATGTAAGAATTATAAATATTGCTTCTCAATCTTCTCTCCACGAGCATCAGCAACAGTAACAACGGCATGATGACGAAATTCTAGTGACGAACTGGTAATTTAACAACAATCGATGCTACTGTATTTGAATTTCATGAATCATATGTGAGACAATGTCTTTAATATCTTTTGATGCTTGATTTCCATAACAAATGACACCCGGAAATTGAGATATTAAAGAAAATAAATCACACGTCTTCCATACAGGCATGAAAATACTCTTTCTGAGCTGTTTGATTTGTAGTTAGAAATGGAAATGGGAATGAGTGAATAACAGTTCCATCGCAGCTGATGGAAGAATTTCTCATGAATGGAGATCTGAATTTCATTTATCATTTTATTGTGTGCCGTCTTCAACTGTTCCACATCCACATCAGAATGAAAAGAGAGAAAAAATATTTATGAAATATTTTTCACATAATACCAGAAGAAGATTTATGTCTAATTCTAATTAGATTCTTATTAGCTTGAAATTGAATTTCCTCAGCGAAAGATTCTTTTTTTTCTCGTTCAGGCATTTCGTGTCTTCGTAACGATCGCAAAAATACGGGAAAGCGAAAATTATTTCATTCTTTTATCGTTCGTTATATCTGCGTGGGAAATTGCACAGTGAATCGTTCGGTGTCGATTTCTGCTGAAAGATATTTTTTTGGGGATGGAAGAATAGAAATTCATTGAACGAGAAACTGGTAGAACATTGAATTGAATTAAAACAAACCTCATTCTTCTATTTTCTTATGGTTTAAAATATAATTTGGTTGTGGGTGGAAAAAGCTAACTTTAAGAATTTCTTTGAGAAAATTTTATTTATTCAAGATATTGTCAACTCACTGCATTTTAAGTCGTTAAAGCTGGGAACTTTATAGCCAATCGAATGATCTCGATTCATTTCTCAAACCGAATAAGAAGGGAAGGCTACATAAAATAAAACGAATGTCGTAAAACTCACCGGAGGCTAAGAAAGGCGCCATTAAAATTCACAAAATACAATGTGAGATTAATAGATCATTATTTTGAAAATCGGATGCCTTTACTCTTTCGTAAGAAATATTTTGATTTCTTCCGATGATTTTTACGACTTTCTTTTGGTAAAGAAGAATTGAAATAATTAAATTGTATCTCAAGACAATCAAAGTTGATTTTACCGCTCGCTCACTTGCTCCAATTCAATGGTTCTTGAAAGAACAAATGCGAATGAGAAAAGAAGAATCCGGTCAATAAATTTTTAGTGCTTTAATTATATCGCCTCCGATGAGTTGAGTTAGACTTAGCGTTCGTGAATAACATCAACGGTCGTAAATTTTTTTGTTCGAGAATAAATCATTTCAGAAGTTTGTTCTCAACTCATGTCATCGTCTGATTGATTTGCGTCTAACGATGTGCGAATCTTGTAGCCAATAAATTTGTTTTGTTCAGAATATTTTCGTTTTCTTAATTGAAAAAGGATTAATTCAAAATTGAAATAATTAATTTGTTATCGAGAAATGTTGCGCAAAGTTGAATCGAATGCTTTTACAACTTAAACTCTAAATTCAAAAAGCAGCTAGATTTTTTATCGATAAATTTTAATTGGAAGGAATTCAACAAATAAGTGGCCGAAAGCAGTAAACATTAATTGATTTTTTATTATACTTTAATCCGCAGATATAGCTTCTCAACGAAATGAAGTATCAATGAAAGTTTAGTTAATTGAGATATTAAAGTATTGTGTTGATGTTCGAAGTCGAATTATTAATTGAAAGCGAGCTAAACAAGCTTCGTGAGTTTACAAAATGTACAGATTAAAAACCGAATAAGATTTGATAATTGAGCTTCTCAAATGATTATTGATTTTATGGTTAGATCATTAAAAGTTTCTATCTTTAAATAGCCGCAAGTTTGTTGTAAATATAAGGAAGCTTAGCAACTCCTAGCAACTCAAATATTATTTTAAACATCGTTACGTTTAGCAATTTTATCAGTGATCAAAAAAGATGTTTTTAGATTCTTTCACCCCTTACTCGTTTGTGTGAAAACTTTAATTAAATTTCACGATGAGAAAGAATTTATAGCTTCAATATCTCATTAGTAGCAATCATCCCCCGATCCTCTACTACACTTTCTCACTCTTTTTTTTCTATCAATAAGCCCTTTTTTGAATGGAATCGTTTCTTTTCAATATTACCCATCTTTATGTCAGTATATTTAGAAAACCATCGAAAAATATAAAATTTAATGTGGGTATCCCTTCTCTTAAATAAAGTACATCTAAACCATCGTTTCTTCCCTTTTCCTCTCTCTCTCTCTCATCTTCTTCAGATATCAATTCTGTTAATTAAAACTTCTAATTAGTATTATCATTTTACATGCTGGAAAATCAATGGAATCTTGTTATTTCTTCTCCCTTCTCATCGTTTTGATTTCAAAAGACATCAGAAAAATGATTTCTGGGTCTTTGGAGCCGCAAATATGGGCATGCAAATCTTTTTCCCATCGGGAGAATTAAAAATCCTTTCTTTCTTTATTCTTTTTCACTTCGTCGATGAACTCGAAGACTTTTCTTCCTTTTCTTTCGTATCTTCTTCCTTTTCCTTTCGATGATGATGATTCAACAAACTCATCAAGATAAAAAGATTTTCATCGAACAAAAGAATCAACGAAAAGCGATTTTTCCACTTCTTTTCTTTTTTTGTGAAAGAAAAATAGAAACCAAAAAACCTGAATGGAAAAGGATTAAAATGTAAAAATTGTCTCATTAAAAGAAAGATTCATTAGTTAGTCGACGGGGGTGGTTTCGAAGTTTGTGCGTGTCTGTAGCTTTTTACTTAATTAACAGATGAAAATTATTTTCCTTCTCATCTCACTCTTAACAAAATGAAAACAACATAAAAAAACCTTTTTTTTTGTATATTTTTGCTCCATTAACTTTTATTACAGATTGATTTTTCGTATTTTTCGCCATCGGAAAAAAGGATGAAAAGTGAGAGAAATGCTTTAGGATAAATGTAAATTAGAAAGCTGATTAGATCACTGTGATGTGAAAAGTCATCAAAGTAAACTTTACGCCTCATGAATAACTTTTTACTTTAATTAAAGTTGTAAAACATCATCAAACGTGTTGCACATCACAAAAGATTTTCAAAGAAAATATCTATTTTCATTCCACCACGTGAACGACGTTAAATATTTTGTAATAAAATCGAAATCATAATGCCTTTGAAAAATTATATTGACAAGATTTCTGACAGCGTCAGAACGTGAAGATACTCATTCTGTCTTCCCCCCTTTCTCTTCTTTAATATTGATCAACAAACGTTCAGATCATTTTTCATTTGACTTTAGAAGCTATCAAGATGAAAGTGAAAATCTTCAAATATTCATGAAAATTGAAGGAGGAAAAATTGCTCCATAAATAAAACGACATCGCTATGTGAACAATAAAAATTTATTATTAAAAAATAAATGTCAAATTTATGATTATTCCTTGTGACGAAAATAGATGCAAATGTTGGGAATGGGTGGATGGGTGGATTAGATGGTAAAACAGTTAATATTTATGATTTTCTTTATATTTTCTCGTTTTATTGACGTTGTTAGTTGGATTATGAGTGTGGAATGAAATTAATGAATTTGTTAGTCAGTTATGAACATCAATTCAAGCCTTAAACATTTTATTTCAGTCGTGAAACAATCTATTTTGAATAAAAAGCGATTTTCATCGTTGTTTGAAAATAAGTTAAACTTTTCAAACGGATATGGCCACTCAATGAATGAAGAGGAAAAAAAAGAAACAAAGAAAGAAATGAGAGGCAAGTGAAAAATCATTAAAAGTAACCTCTCATTGTTCACCATTAACTAAGAGGCCCGATAAATTTTCGGACATTTCTCCATAGATTTCTATACACAATCATGAGGGGATTTGCTTCATAAACATAAAAAAATTAAATGTGTGAGAGACTGCTGATGTATGGAAAATCGCTAATTAGCTATCAAAGGGATTTTTCGAGAAATGGTGATAAAAAATCTACATACGTAAACTCAATTTCCCTCTCATTACATTACTTATACGGTTAAGAAGGGGCCGCATGTTTAATCGACTCTCGGGCGTAAAAATTATAATGATGTTGCCGAAAACCTCTCAACTCATATTCGCATGGTATTCCAAACGTATGAAGCATAAAACGTCTCCTTCCAACTACTCAATGTTTTAAAAAATAAAGTGAATGGAATGAGATGGCACATCAGTTTTTCTGGGCAAGATATGATGTGGGTTTGCTTTGGCACACTCGAGGGAGAGACGGGGATAATTAAGGATCGAATGTTTTAAAACTTTTTCTCTCGACTGCGGTCGATTTCTCTATGGCGACCTCATGAATAATGCTGAGGATGAAAATTCATCTCGATATGTGTATGTTTCTTACTTTAGATTACATGCATACATTAATCATGTTTATATTTACAGGCTTCATGGAAATCATTTTCATCATACATACATCGAATGGAAGGGACAAGTTATTGTAGAAAGTCGAAACTTATTTGTGTTTAAAATACTCAAAACCTTTGTTTCATTCAATGTTTTTTTTCTTGATATGAATTTTGAATAATGGAATCATCTGAAAGATGACTTTGACGTCATTTCTCATTCACAAATTCTTCTACAAATTCGACACATGATAAATTGTTGTTACTAAATTTTTATGCTAATTCTCTCAGAATGAATAATAGGAATTGCCAATAAAGAGTTTCTTTATCTTAATGATGATTCCCGGTAGAAAATCTACTGCAAACTATAAGCTTCCACATCAGTAGAACTTTGTAAAAATTGTTATTTTTTGTTCTTTTAATAATAAAAATTTAATAATAATTTGAGTTCATCCAGGAAAGATGGAAAAGTTTTCTCGTCATGGCAACACAGTCGAGTGTAGTCTCTCGAGTGTTGTTCAAAGTAAAAATATTTAAAAAAGGAATTGGAAAAGGATGAAAGGATTAACCTTCGGGTGATTTTTCCTACGATTATTGCCTTTTTGTAAAAACAATGGCCCTTTCTCGATCCCCGTCCTATCGTTCTCCCCTCAACCACCCAAATGCTTATTTTAATTATTTAAATACAGCTCTTGAATAAATTTGAAAACAGCAAAAGAGAAAGAAATCAAATGACAAAAATCAACCCCATTTGAATCCAAATTCCAAATACATTCGTACACACACGCATCAAACGCAAATAACCCCGGTAGTGGTATGAGCAACGCAAAAAATGAAAGAAAATATTCATGCATATTGATGAAGGAGAATAAAAAAGAAGAAAAAAAAATGCGAGGCCCATTAAACAACGAACCCCTTTTTTGATGTGAAGTAGAAAATTTACATATCGAAAGGAAAGAGAATGAGAACGTATTTAAGACATGCAGGAAAAATAACAATAAATTTTGATCAATTCATTCTTCTCAAGCTCAGGGTTGGGAAGACAAAAACTGTTTGCGACATTGTTGTATGATGATCTTTACAAGCAAATTCGGAGCGCAATATATGAATTTTATTTTTGCTTGAGATAAAGATGTTAAGCGACAGATTCAACAATATTTTATTGTTTAAGAGTGCTCTACTAAAGATTGCTTTACCTTGCTTTCAGAAATGTAATTCTAATGGGGTTGTCGTCTCTGACATTCTTCTCACAAAATTTCTTCCACCTTCTTCCAACCCATCTACATATAAATTCATGCCGAACCATCTTCACATGCCTCATAAATTCTCCGCGAAACCTTATTATTAACGTATGCTTTCGCTTTCCTTCACTCCACGCGAGATCTTCATGTTATCAATATTTAATAAATATCAAAGAAGAAAATTTATTTCTCCCGTGTGCCTTCGCGATACATTTAAATGATCAATTGCTGCTTTTATTAAGATTCGAAGGGAAGAAAAAGTTATTAAAGGAAATATTTAAATGGAAATTCCATCGTTCTATTGTTATTTTCCAGCCTCGTTAATCCTTAAAGTTTTTTTCAGCTTTAATGTTTATGCATAAAATATGTAGAGCAAGAGCATAAAATGTAGGGCGTTGAATCGCGTTGTTTTCGCGGCCGGCAAAAAAAACGACCTGCTGTGGAAAATTAATTTCCGACTTTTCCGCATAAAAAAAAGGCGCCGAAGCAAAATAGACACACGAGTTTTCACTACATATTGGATTATCAGCTTGAATATGTACAACATACGCAACACATCATCATCTGACCGTGCAACAACAAACAAACAGAAAAAATGAAAATGACCGCAATTAGTGAGGTTTTCGCATACGAAAGCGCGCAAAAGGACGGTGCATAGAGCATTCAATATGCATGAGTTGAAAATAAAAGCGACCGGCCGCTATTGAAGTTGAGAATGCAATGAAAAGTTGAATGCATTTGAGCATTGCTTTCATTTACGTTCCGGTTAATCGCTTGTTTGTGTGGGGGATGAACATTGAGTGCAAATATGCGGGGGCGGAAATGCGTGAAAGTTCAAAAGGTTTATGACACTCTCGCAGTTGACTTTCGAGGGTTAATTGAGTTTAATCTGGGATGAAAGTTTTAAACGTTTTCAAGGAGTGAGTGAGTAGAATTACATAAATTCTCATACGTCATTTTCATTGCATTTTAATGCCATACGTTGAGGTTTCTCACCTCAATACTTTGCAACTTTTTCTTCTTCTATATCTATCTACTTAATTAAATGAGAAAAAGGGAAGAATTGTGAAAATTCAATTAAATATCAAACATAAGAAAAAAGATATTTATGTTAGATTGAAAATTTTCTTGGCACAAGTTGTAAAACAAATGATGATTCTACCTTGCACCAGCAAGTGAGAAATATTTAATCAAAGGAAAAGAATTGAATTTATGAACTTTAAAGCTAGGTGACTTAGGAATTCGTTTCGTGATTCAATAAATTAAAACTTGTCGCTAAATTAAAGAGCAATTCTATTTAAATAAGAAACTAACGCTTTTTGAATCAACAAAAGCGTTCACACGTCCGCAATAAAAATTCAAGGCACAAAGAAATCGCAAATACCGAAAAATCGAAATAATTAATTACGAAAGTGTATCATCATAATAGATAAAACACATGTTAATTAAAAAAGATATTCTGTCGAAATAGTTGAGTGTTTCTTCGGCGACATTTAGATATTTTAATGGCATCTCACGAGCCGATGTTTCGTCTATGTTTTCAGATGATTTAGAATTAATGTTTCGATATTTCTACACGAGAACTTTTTGGTGTTTATTTTTGAATTCTTTGCTCGTGAATTTCATTGGCTTTAAACACATAAGTAGTAAAAATAAATGACTAATTAGCTCGAATGCACGATCGTTCACATTAAAAAATACTAAACTATTGAAATGATTATAAAATGAATAATTTTTTGTAAAGTTCATTTTGCGATGAGTAATTACTTTGAAATGTTTTTGCTCAATTTTTTTTTAGATTAATTTTTAATGTTTACAACATTGTTCGGCTCCAACTGTTGATATATGGAAGGTTTCAATGTGAATCACAATGATTACAGTTAAAAGTGACCTAATAAGTTGTTAGTTTAAAGAATCAGCAATGCAGATACAATTCAGACTTCAGCCGAAATGATAAGATAAAAAAGTTACCAAATAAAAGTGAGAAGCGATTGTAAATCAGCATGATGTGCAATTCGAGGCAGCGGGATTTGAAACGCTTTAAAAAAATAGAAAATTCTGAGATCACTGTGGATTACACCGTCATAATGTTATGTCTGTGACTCTCGCTGTTTTTGTTGATTCCATTAACCGATGATCGACATCGGTATGGGGTTGTTATAACCATGAGATGTCTTGTCGATATAGAAACGCTGATTTTTTTTCCATAGCGAATTTTCCATTTTTCAAATTTTTTCCACTCACAATTCATTTCATTTTCATATTTTTCCTTCTTCTCGAGGTATCATAAAAAATATTTATGATGCTTTCCCTCCTCCGCTTGAAGCTCTTACAAGCGCGCACGGGGTTGATTTAAAATTAATCAATTCATCTGCGTATTTTATGATTTTTTTTGTTATTTTGTATCGTGGGTGGAGAAAAAGTGCCAAAAAAAACGAACGAAATGTTGTTGATGCGGTGTAATATGTGGATAGATTCGGATCAAGGTGAATGAATAATGAATATCGATATTAATATTTTTGGGATCATAAATTACAGTTATGCGCTTTCTACGGGATGAATGCGGGGGTAATAAAAGTACTAAGGCTCAATACTTTTGTACCATAAATGGATTTTCATTATTTCTTTCATCCCAGCTCGTTAACTAGTCACGGGAAGGTAGAAAATTTCCTATGCCGTACGATTTTGTTTCATGAATGAATTTTTTCATCTCTTCTTTTGCTTACAATTTCAATGAGTAAAAAATTAACATTTTTATGAATCGGTCTTTTGTCGTCCTCGGTATCAGTGTCATTGAATATTGTCAAAAAAAATAATAATGCGGAGTGAGAGGAGAAAAGAAACAAAATTTGAGACAATTGAATTGGTTTTCTTATAATTCATTCAAACATGTAAAAGAAAATATGGGTGAAGCCCAGTAAGAAAAAATCTACTTCGAAATGAAAATCATTGCATAAACTTTCATTGCGTAAATTTTCACTGTTGTGTCAAGTTTTAATGCGAATAAATTGAACAAATAATAAGTCAAGGCAGAGAAGAATTTTTGACACTTCTCCTTCCTTTAAATTTATTATCTTGCGACACATTCGGAGACGAGCGCGAGGAAATGAAAGATACACAAAAGAAATTCAATAAATAATAAATTAATAAACATAAAGTTTTGGGCAAGAATGCTTGAAATTTAACAATAAAACCTACTCATGATGAAATACGCATTCATGGTTGATTTGAGATGACGAATTGTTGTTTGTAATTCATCTTCTGACATGAATGAAGCAAAAAATAAAAAGTATCTTGGGGCTCTCGCCAAATCAGACTTTTTTCTAATTTTTTAATAACAATTGAATTGTTGTTGACATTCACAATGCTTCTAAATAACATAACAATTGCTTGCATGTTCGTAGGCGATTGATTGATTAGCTTTGTAACATAACATTCTCCTATTAAATTCTCTTCTTTTTAAGTTGCTTTTAGAAAGGAAATGATAATGCAAAGAAGAGTTAATAATTGTAGTTGAATCAATCAAGTGTAGGAGCAATGAGAATTTAAGCTTATTAATTGTCATTGTTCAACATGATATGAGTAAAGCCATAAATTTGACTAATCGAAAATTCTCTTGATTTTCACGATTCGCTGCTGGTTGACTTTTCATTCGCACACATTTGAAGTTAAAAAGCGATTTCTTTCATTTGACATTTTGATAAATTTATCACATTAAAAACATATTAATATCAGAACGACGAAAACGAGAGGAATAAATCCATTTTTTATATTTTTTTGGCTTTCATGTGAATTATGTTTAACAGAACTTATCAATGTGTGTGGGTGTGTAGCTTAATGTGATATGATAGAAGGAAAAAATATCTAAAAATATATTTTCTATAACGAAAACATAAGTTTATATTGAACTTAAAATCAAGAAGAAGCTTCAAGATTTCTGGAGGTCAAATAAAACTTGTAAATTTAGATAGCTTAATAAAAGAATGTTAACCACCATCGTAAGTTATTCTCAGAAGTTCTAGTCGATTTCATATGAAATCATTTACGAACATATGTGAATAGAAGCGAAGTAGAATGTCACGCAATGTTTCGATATGTTATCAATCATTGTACTTAGAATGTACACGATTTCCTTCCTGTCGTATTTTAACACATCCATCGAAATAAATATTCTAATAAATACATGTAAATAGCATTGAGAAAGAAAGAAATATCAAGTTTGTGATTTGCATGCCACATTTAATACATTCATCAACTACAATGAAATTTTTTTGTTTTGAATTCAATTTCTGATATAACAAATTTTCGAGGAATGCTCGACAAATGAAATATAATGAATAAAGTGTGTAGGAAAAAAAGCAAATTTCATATCGGAAAAGTGGAAATACAATTAAAACACGCCATTATTTTAATTACGCTTTTGCCTTATTTTCTGCTGTTGGCGGCGAAACACAATGAAGCTTCAGAATTGCTTCTCTTTTAATGGCTTTTAATTATGCTTTATTGATTTGTGTGTTTCGCATTTCAAATTTTTATTCTACTTAAACTGCCTTGAATCGTTTAGTATTGTGTACTCATTTTCAAGTGAAAAGAAAAATAAAAATAAAAACTACAACAAATTTTCATTACAGAAAAATAATTTTTAATTTGCATTTCAAATGTCATTTTTGTGTCAAATTGACAAATGAAATTAAAACAAAAGAAAAGCTGTCAAAGATATTTGAATTGTAATGCTAATGGCATATTTTTGCTCGCAAAATTTCCTTTGTGATGCTGTTTACTGTTCTCATATATTCTGCGGTTTTTGTAGAGAAAATGAAGTTAGAGAGAGCGACAATGAAGACTAAACATTAATTCTACATCTGCCGATGGCTCTATTTCACATTCATATTCCCTCCACCGATGATTAATTTCAATTTTTTTCCGCACAGTCACAAAACATGAAAAATCACCAAAGGACAACGGATAGATGGACGTATTCGTCTTGTAAGTCGACTAATCCACAATCGATAACTCACCCAAAACATCATTTTTATTAATCATCAAAATTCACCACAGGCCCCCACTGACAAAAGTTAGTTCATAAATATAAATTATCATTTATTTTGTCATTGTCATGCAGAACACACGAAGAATGTTTTCATAATTTTTTGGCGATATTTAGGTGCGCCCTGATAATTACATTATTTTGTAATGAAAAACAGTCATTCGAATGTTTGTCATTTCATTACGCCAGCCCTAAAAGCTCATTGACGTATTTATAATCGAATGTGAAACTAAAACCTGGCTATTCCTTCAATTTTTCCGACTGTTTGCTGGCCTCGACAATGATTAAGCGCGAAATGGTGGAAATGTTGAATGTGACTTTCTCGATTAATCAAACGCGCACTCCGTTTAATTTGAATAATTGATTTACGGCTAACCAATTTTAATTACGCAACATGTCATAGCGATTCCCACCCAGTGATACAAAACAATCCATACAATTCTTGCATAAATCTTATGTTAATTTAACGAAGAAAATCATGAATGAAATTTCTTTTACAATTCGATACATTGAGATGATTTTGATTTCATATGCACACACAAACACAAAAGTCTTTCATTAGTCATGAGGCGATGAAAACGAAAATAAAAATTAGACCCCAAAAAGTAATTCATTTATTAAGGAATCATTTTATCTCTTAGCAATGCTTCTTACTCAGCTTATGAAACGAAGAAATATCGTGAAAAAGAAGTTGAGAATAATTCTAGTCAATGCACCCACACATCATGTTTGAGATCCAGACAACAATGTCTCATTCTTCTGATTTGCAATAACTTCTTCTTGTTGGTTGTTATTGATACTTTCTTGTTGTTCAATTCATTCACGGATGTGTAATAAATAAAGTTCAGAATTGTGAATGCATTTTAAGAATATCAAAAAGAAAAGAAGAAGGAAAAAGTTGATTCTGGAAGCGTCTTGGGGACAGCAAAAAAATTCAATTTAAAAACATGATTGAAAGTTAACTTTTCTCGCCTGACTTTAATTGTTTGACATTATTTGATTTCATGCATTTTGAGACAAAATGAAATAAACTCAAATCTAGTTAAGTATATAAATGGGTTATTTACACTGATTTAGAAGAAGTGGGCATTAATCAGAGAGTTCACCTCAAGAAGTAAGGAATTTTATTTTTAAAATTTCATCATATTTATTAAGAATTCCTTAATAAAAACTTATTGCTTTGGAAACAAAAGCCCCTTACCGAAAGTTGATTATGAATCGTCTTCTTACTTAATAAACTCTTCTCGCTCCGAAAATTATAAAGCAGCTCTACTTGCGATAGAAATTCTTGATTTCTTACCTAAAAATAGAAGAAAAAAAATAGAAAATATTAATTTGTTGTTTGTCACAGGATTGAAAAATATTTAACTCGTCCTACAACATTAAAGTTCTCTGTTTTATTTTCATTATCAAGGCCCAAATTAAACATTATCACTAATTAGATAATCTTGAAGTGCGAGAGTAAAAAGGTCTCAAATATGATTTAGAATGTTTATGCTTTTTCAACAAGCGAGAGACAGAGAAAGAAGATAGGGAGAGAGAGAGAGATTTCTGCTGTCTTCTGTATATAAACAAATTAAAATTCGAGACTAAACAAGAAGAAAACTCTGCGTCTTAAAGTCTTGAATTTAAAGCTATAAAACGGCTCGGTCTACAAGAAGAGAACACAGCGTTATCCTATTAAATTGAGGAATCATAAATAAACAATTATGTTTATGCCAGCTTCTTATTTTCAAGCGAAAAAGGATGAGATATCCTTACATAACAACTACCAGCCGACAGTCAAGACTGAAAAAATATTCGTTCAGACGCTTTAAACGATTTTCTTTTCGCCTACCACTTGCTGATGTTATTTTGTAAACAAAACATTAAGTTTCATTCAAGAAAAAAAAAGGAGAAAGAAAAAACTCGACATTTATATTAAAGCGACCAGTCGATCCCAGTGAGAAGAAAATTTGTACGAGAAACTTTTCCACCCACGCATTTCTATGCTACATATTTTCCCTTTCATGAGTGAACAACTTCTATGCAAGCGGCAATTACTTTTCGACTCTGCATAAAAAAACTCACGCATAGCATTTTTCTATAAGCATTGGCAATTGTTAAAGTTAATGTTCTTGAAACAAAACATGCAGATATTAAAGTCGCAATGTAGAAAAGAAGCAGAAAAAAAATCGATTAAAGTGTTCTCGAGTTTTTTCTTTCATCTTTAATTCTTCTGCTTGCATTTACACATTTCATCTTGATTGCATATAAATTATTTCTTCCTTCAATCAGTTATCAGGACCGAGCATGATCATAATGTTACGAGAACTCTGGCCAACTGCACATAATCGTAAATAAAAGGGACGTGAACACATAAACGCTTTTTTTATTGCTGCTGCGCTATCGAAGAATGGAAAATCGACAAAAATCGAACGCTAAATGACTGGTCCACACACAAAAAAAATGAACCGAAGTCGATTGAGAGAGAAAAGCAAACGAAGCGGAGGGAAAAAAAGGCGTCAACCAATCGAAAATTTCCAATAATTTTTTTCCCAATCGGAATGGTTCTGGCAAAATCAGTCAAACCCCGCATGCGATATATATTGGTAATGCAGCTCCCCCCGCTTGTATAAGGATGGAAAGGAAAAAATAAATAGCAGGCGAAAGCTTCTCTCGAGAAAATCGCTTTTCAGAGGGATAAATGGCAATATAGGAAAGCTGTGAGAGTATTGATCGAAAACTTCTCCAACACACCAGCAATAAAAGAGAAGAAAAGAAAGTAAAAAAAAAGCTTAATATGGAAAAGGAATAAAATAGGAAAATTTGTGACGAGAGAAAGTCGATTTTCCTCTCGCTCTTTCTCTTTTATTTCATCGCTCAAGTGGAAACGAATATTAATTTTCACCAAAGAGAAATTTTCCGAACATTTCTTTCATGTCTTTCGCCCCCCTCGACCAGCCCCACTGAGAATTGCACATTCGTATGCGATTTGCCAATACACATGCAACGCTCTCTTTGAGCGCTCTTGATTTATCGAGTTGCATGCTAAAATGTTCGTTTTAAAAAAGGGCATTGAGTGGATTGAGTGATTTTGTCGTAACGCAAAAACGAAAAGACGAAACATCGAACACAAAAGTTTGTATTGAGGCGTTGCCGTAATTTTTTTTCTTTCTTTATCTCTTTATATATTTTATTATTATTTTATACATTTTTTCCTCTGTTTGCCGTTTTTTTTCTTCTTTCCTTATTCTTGTGATGGGGGCAAACACGTTACTTGTATTGTTGCTATTCTTTCGTCTCACTCTCTCAGTTCAGCTTAAATGAAGAAAGAAATATCGATATCTTATTATTTTCTTTTCGTTTTTTCTCATCTTGTACATTCATTTTCCTGCTGAATGATATGCGAGAAATGATCGAACAACGAGCGATTACCCGAATACTGTCTTTGTTTATGCTCAATTTTTTTTCTTTTCATTTTCTTCTCTTCGCTTGTGTAAGAAAATTTCAATAAAACTTTTTTATTGTGTATGGATGAGTGTTTGTTACGATTGTGTTCTCTGTCGTGAGTACTGTGCAATATTTCTTTTTATTTCTTTTTGTTTCTGATTTTGGGTGAGGAATTGTACATGGCAAGGAATCTGTTGTAAGACAGCTCAATGAAGACAAAACGAAGAAAAAAAATGAAGGAAAACACATTGAGCGTCCTTATATATAAAGAAAAATCACACCTATTTTTCCAATTTTCCCATTTTCCTTTCATTCTCGCTCTGTAGAATTTAAGCTTTTCTCGTTTCTATTCGCAGCAAGCGAATTTTGTGACATTTTTTTCGATTTCAATTGCAATTCGTTTCTACATTTGAGTGTGAAATCCTCACAGATATAAAATAAGCTCGAATGTTCATCATTTTTTCATATTGAAGGAATTCTTGTTGAATAAAAAGTTATCACGCTCTGAGAAATTTCCTTTCGAATAAATTTAAGTTTCAACTAACTTTCAGAATTACTCATTTCAGAAAATATTGGAAGACTCTTGTGAATTTATTTTTTAATATCACAAATTAAATTGAAATTAGTTTGCTGCCATGTGCAGTGCTTGAATTCAAACTTGCTATCTTTCAATACATTCTCACTATTGCTAGAGTGATAAAGGAAAAAAAAATCTGCCATACACGTATTCATGAAGCTTTTTATTGCACTTGACGGGCGGACGATTTCTAGGGTGGCTTGGGAAAGAAGGAACGAAATGAATGGAGATTTAGTTAAAAAAATCATCCGATAATATTGCGCATACACTGAAATCTTTCAGGATAAAAACGAACCGAATCCATATGTATACATGGGAAGCTGATAAAGTTCTAAACGAATTTGTTTCATTTTTTTTCTCCATTCTCTATCGGAAGATTTCTGCATGAGCTTTTTCGAATAAATAATGAAGTATATAGGACAAAGATAAATTGAATGTAGACGAAGATTTTACAGAAGTTTCCGCTTCTACTAAGCAGAGCCAAGCGGCTGGTGCTATAGTTGACTAGACATTTTAGTTTTTTATTTATTCTATGCAGTAATATTTTTTAGAGTATTGAGATAAATTTATTGCAACATAGAACTGTCATTTCCACCCTCTTCACCACCCAAGCTTCATCTTCATCAGAAAACCTTTGCTTAAACTTCGTTAAAAAGAAGTGAAAAAGAAAGTCTGATAAATTCTGGGTTGAGTCTCTAAAGAAAGGAAGAAAGCTTTTTCCCAGATGTATATTATGGAAAATTTTCAATTAAGTTTCCTCGACGATGGGAAAATTCCTTCATTTTGCTTTATGCTACGAATTGAGTACATAAGACGAACCATAAATCCTTCAAGATTGGCAGAGTCGAGTAGAACTGTGTGCTGTACAAAAACTCTCGTGCGCCTCACACTTACACACTTGAACCATCCAATATTTGTGCTTTCTTATCACTCATATATTGATTTTTCTTAGCTTTTCCCAATCGGCCCCTTTCTTTCGTCTTCCTATTCTTCCACCCAATCTTTCGACGCAAAGCTACCCACCCACCCCCACACACAACACATAACGATTTCAGGAAAAAAGAGAAGAAGAAATAAAAAACGTTCATGTTCCAACAACAACCACGAAGCTTCAGCTGAACGACATCGTATACAAAATAAATATATATCGTGTATTGAGAAAAAAAATGGAAAAAAATACTTTGGAAATTTATATGTCTGTTCACTGATACGTCGTTTCTGATAAGACGACATGCTCCACCCTCATTGATTTTTCTTGCTTTTTTCTGCCAGATTGCTCCGATATAATATTAAACCTCTATACTAGGATTTTATTCCTCTTCTTCGTTTTTCGTCGTTTCGTTTTGTGGATGAACGACATCGACGTAAACGAAGAAAGATTCTTATCAGTGATTCTATAAAAAATGGCTATAACGATTATGGATTTTTCGCTTGTTGTGGCGTTTAAAGAAAGAAGCGGTTAAAGCTAATTTCAAGGAGAATATTTGTGGACTAATTTTAAGTGCTTTAATATTTGCATAATTATTCTCTTCTTTTGTTATAAAAATCCCTGGAAGAGTTCTTCGTTTTTCCTTCATCATCGCAAAGTTTTTTCTTTTTTTACGCCTTTCATCAATTTTTTTTTATCGTCAAGGAAAATACTAAAACAATATGCAGACAGTTTATTATGATGGTTTATTTATTCAATTAAAAATGTCAAAAATATAATGAATTAGGAAATGTTAAGCAAGGAAAAAAGTTTCAGTCTCGAGGAGACCAATCAGGAAAATAATTTTTTTTTTATTGTTTTAAACTCGCAATTTGCGAACATCGATTTTCTTCGTATCAAATTTAATTTTAGGAATTTAATGCCTTTTGAGTTTGAAATTGTCTGACATGAAAACTCTTTACCAGCTTTAATCAGGCGACTTTTATAACAAAACTTTTTTTTCGAAAGTTTTTCTCGCCTAATAACAAAAGAAGCGCCGAAAGAGATGATTTAATTAACGCATTTAGTAACTCAATTAACTTTTACGAGCTCAATTATTCGCCAGGAAAGAGAGGTGCCGTTATGTTTGTTGTAGTTTATTACGAGCAATGAGTTCATAGGCATCCAAAAATTTCCCTCATATGGCTCCAACTCAAATCTAATTACGATCAATCAAAGTGACGTGATTCGATTCAATAAAGTTCTCAATCTCAATCGATTTGTTGCTGAACCAGGGGGTCGACAAATTCATCATAAACGAGAAAGAAGACATAAAAAAGAAAACAAACAAGCAGTTGTTGACCAACTGGTGTTTAAATAACCAAAACTATTTATCAACAAGCCTTAAAGTCAGTAAGAAGCCGTCTCAAGTATCATTTCAACCCTTTTTTATATTTATTTCCAAAGACAGAAGAATCTCTTCCTATTTCTGTCGAAATTAATTCATAAAACCAGCAGAAATTAGCACATAACTTTGTAAGCATGAAGATGAGATTGAATAGGAAGAACGATGATGTTGCAATGTCTCTCTTTTCGTGTCTCGAGTCCAACAACAATCACATAGAAATCCTTCCCACTTTTTTCTTTATTCTTAAACTTTCCCACATTACATATTTTTTTGAATCCCTTATCATATGGTTTTGCGCCCATCCTTCTGACAAACAACTTTTACTATTTTATAATTGCTTCAGTTTCTGTGTTTACATGAAAAACACATTTTTTATTTTTTTTTTGTGTCTTGTGGTTTTGTGATGAGATGAGCAGAAGTCAAGTCAAGTCATTGTGTGGAGGTTCTTTTAAAGTGTTGCTCAAATTTGCATTTGGTTGCAGATATTTTTTTGTCTTTGGGGTCAAGGTTAAGTTTATGATTCATGAAAGTAAAAGTCTTTGATTTCTTCAATGAACGTAGCGACCTAGAAAAGAATGCTCAGAATTTTTGAAAGATACAACAACCCCAGTCAGCTTTAGTTAGGTAGAAGCTTTGCGTGTGCGTTTTGGCTGAAGATATATGCAAAGTGTGGGAATCGAACAAGATGTAAGCAATTTCCTTCCTTACAAAAACACACACGGCTGGATCATGTTTTCATATTCTTGTCGCTCATCTTTCTGAACCCAATTTAAGTGCGGATTCCGCAGGGGTTTCTGTTTTTTTTCTTTTTCAGATTTATATTGAGAATACTTGTCGCTTTCGACCTAATTTCCAAAACATGACGGAAAATTGAACTCTAGAGACGCTTTAGAAAATGTTTTGAAATTTAAATTGAAGCAAATTTAAGCAATCAAATAACTTTGATGTTATTAATAAATCAATGATTGAACAATGCTAATTAAATCGATTTTGATGTTTCATATTTTTTATTCAACTCAGCGTCAGTCAAGTCAATTTATTATTATTTCTCTTTCATCTGAGTTATGAGATCCCATGCTGAGCCATCACGTGTGCATATCATTTGCTTACCATACTATATCGATCATCATGTCGCATATTGTTGTTTTTTACGCATAAAAGCGATTCCCTACGAACTCTCGCGTCGTTCTAATAATTTAAAAAAAAAGAAGAAAAAATAATTCTCCGCTAGTTTTCTTTTTTATGGAACGGAATGTATTTCAATATATTTTTTATGATCCATTTGAAGGGCTCGAGAAATACTCGCAGTGGCGTGAAAATCGTTGTCTCAACATGAAAGAAAATCTTTAAAATCCTTTCACCAGCTACGCAACTGCTTATTGATTTATCGTCATATTTTCCTCAATATTTTCTTCATCATAAAAGTGTCTATTAACTAAAATTACTATAGAAGAGACTGGTGAAGATGAGAAAACACATTTTCATGTTTGGTTGAACTCAATTCTTGATTTTATATTTAAAAAGGAGTATAAATTTCATGACAGCGGCTTTAAATTCTTCTAATTTGACATTTTTTATTGATTTTTCGACGGTTGGAAGGAAATAAATTTTCCACTGGCATTCAAAACGCTTCATTCCCGGAACCATTTGCGATTCAAAGCGGGATATCGGGAGGGGATCATGGAGACTATAAAGTATTAATAAACATTAATTAGAAATTGTAAATTTAGAAACCGAGTTGAAGGAAGCGACGAATTGATTTTAATAGCTGTTCATTTGATGCTGACAATTTATAAGAAAAATATTTTTATTAGTGTGGTGGTCAGATTGATTCAACTTTAATACATCAATTTGTGCAACATTTTATGTAATAAGTACAGAGAAATCGAATGGCATATAGCCAAAATTGCTTGTGTACATTAAATTGGAGCGAGATGAAAAATTATTTCACGGTTCCATTTCCAATCCGTGTAAGGTCGGTCGGTACGGTTAACGATTTCTCTTAATCGTTGAGATTTCCGTCGATTAGATTCATGCTACCTCATTCAAATGTTACTGAGAAATTCTGAGACATTGAAATTGATCGGCAGAGGTAACTAAAGAAGGGAAGAGAAAGAAACATTCGTTCATATTAATTCCAATCACGCGATGTTTGGATACTTTATTGTGTTGTTGTTTAATTCTGGATTTTAGTATTTCGACATGTGTTTTCATGCTTCTTTATTATGGTGAGACCTTAAAGACATTTCTGATATTGATTTGGGTTCGAGAAGCATCGAAATTTTCATTCCTTTTGTTAAAACTCTTTTTTTACTTTTATTACAAATTTGGATTTCTTTTGATTTCATCATTTAAATAAATTCCTTTACGTTTGAAATTGACGGCCAATTCAGAGACTAAAGTTGAATTGAGCAAGGTAAAAACAATTAATTACTAATAGTTACGTAAATTGACGGTTCATCTTTTAAGCTCAATTACTCATGATCATGTAACGATTATTCGTATGCGAGCATGAAGCAGTGCAATGCATCCATGAAAAACAATAAAGAAACTCTTCAATCTCTGACATGAAACCAACTTCAATCTTTTGCGCAACAAGCCGCAATTAAAAGTTATTCCAATAATGAATCTCATAAAGATTAAGATTGAAGATTCACTGTGATGGGAAAACTTCAAAGTTTGAAAGAACAATAAACGAATTACACAAAAAAAAATCTTTCGATTTGATCACAAAAAAAAAAAAATATTTCAATGCCCGCAATTCAAACGACATCAAGTGATCGAAATATATCTGAATATGTGTGAGTTAATGTTGAGAACTAGAGAAGCGTCAACGAAACAAAAAACCACCAGGAAGTGATTAATTTAAAATCATTAAATTTTCCAGCGGATCCCTCTTCGAAAATTGAACCAAACAAGACCAAAAAAAGACTGAAATGCTTCACGATCTCGTTTCGGTTGCCTTATTTTCACATGAAAAATAATATCGACATGTAGATTAATAAGCAATCAGAAGCTGATGGAAAAGGTCAATGAATTGTAAAGATGTTCGGGTCTATTGACAAAAGATTTCAATGAGAAACTCCAAACCATTATAAAACTGTCCTCCTACGGTTGATTTCATTTTCCCCCCTCGCGTTTGAAAATCTCACAGTCATTTTATGATACTCGCAATTAATTTCGAATCAATAAATCGAGATCAGATCGTAAAGGCCAAAATTTTGATTCAAAACTAGTTAACAATAAACAAAGACAAGCCGAACAATATTATCGGCAGTAAATTTAACCATAAAGATGTGAGTTGAGTTTATTGAATTTAATCAATTGATGAGAAGCAAAGCAAGATGTGAACAGAGGAAAAAAAGACTCAATCAGCAATGTGAATGAGACTATTTTCAAATGAAATTGATATTTTGGGGAGATTTGATGAGTTCAACTAGTTTCTCACTATCCCTATTTAGCATTTGAGGATGAGATGCTGTATTAGCTTAGCGCCCGTATCATTTTCATTCATGTTCGAAGTTTCATCAATTTTGTGAAGTTTTCTTTTGAGTCAATTAGAGAATTAATTTTCTGTTTGACTAGATAAAGTTTTTCTCTCCCTCGTCTGCATTCGATGTCAGTGATGTCAGTGGGGGAAACAATGAACTTGCTTTGTAAGTTAGAAATGTTGTTGGACAGCATCGAACATCTTTCATCATCAAATTGGGATTAGAACGGTTAAGTTCTCATATGAATTCCTTCACAACTCTATTAATAACCAGCTTGTGATTAAAATGCGACTTTGAGTGCAAAAGTTAACGTTAAAAACTTTATCATCGACTACTTAAAACTTTTCCTTACATCACAAATGTTTTCAAACAAACAAACTCTAAGCTTCCAAAAAGAATCTAACTACTCGGAATCGTCTCGTTTGGTCATAAAAGCAAACTCATAAACGATAATGTATTATTAATCAATTTATGATACATCATCGTCTTTCATCATCATCATAAAACACAATATATTAATTCCCATTTTTATGAGTCTTTTCTGTACGATTGCGTTGTTGTTCATCCCGCAACCGAAAAAATATATTGATGGTGTGTGTACACATTTAACAGCAAAGAAATATCTTCAAGCAGAAAAAAAAATCCGGCTGGGAGATCCACAACTTTATACAATGGCAAAAAAATATAAAGAATGGCAGAGAACTGTTGTTACTTGTCTCTTCTCGCAGAGAATCTATAAAAATGTCATCAATTATTATTAATATGATTATTGCCAAATGTTTCTCTTTCTCCAACTGAAAATATGACGCGATAAATTTTGGTTCTGTAAGTATCAGGGATGTCAGCAAATATTTCACGACTTGATACTTATCGACTCCCCAGTCTCAGAGAAGAGAAAAATAATATTTATATAATTGAGGCATCACATTAATCCCCATTTGAAGAGATTTAAGACTCTCGATTGGCTTTGATTGAATTCGATTAACGACTGACGAGACGAGAATTGCGTTGACATCAATACATTAAAGGCCCTAATCATCACATTATTGGAAAATTGCTTCTGCATGATATAAAAACATTGTAATCAATTCTCAGTCACAGCATCAACAGCGAATGAAAAATATGCTTCAATCATAAATTATCGGTTTCGTTTGCGTTTCGTACATTTTTTTGGAGTGAGATGGAAAGTGACATCATATCCGGTTGAATAAGTACAAAAAAAAAGAGAACGATCATCAATTCAGAATCATCTTTGATGTATTTTTTTGTTGGAAATTTATTAACGATGAATACGAAAAAATATTAATAAAATTCAATATGAATTAGATTAGGCATTGAATATCATTTCGTTGTTATGGTAGCAGATGAGGCGAACATTATTGACAGATTGTTCAACAAACACAATGCGGTTTCTTGTCGTTCATTCTTCCCTATTAAAAATATTTCTTAAACTCCTTCCTACTTCTTCTACATCTCTAAAAGACTTCGAACAATTGTCGAATGAATAATGAGAGTTTGATTGATAAAAACATTCAAATTTCCCTTTAACCGCAAATGAATCCGCAGACCAGATTTCTTTCTCAGTTTCTATCTCAACTTGCCAACAGATTTAAAACATGCTCGGACAACATTTTAAACATAAAAAATACTTTGTGATGGAAAGGAAATCCATGCACGAACGAAACAAATCATCACTGAAGAAGATCCAAACTTTACCACATGTTGTCTTTCACATTTCACAATTGCATTTTTATTTCTTTTCCTAAAATGCGAGAAAAAGGAGAAAAAACAACGAAGAGTCTGGTTGTGTTTATGCTTTGTTGGATGAAGGACTTTTTCTCATGGTTTTTGAGTGATACACATATACGGAACATAAACACATTCACGCTTGTTTTTAAAGTCACAATTTACAGCAACTTGTTAACATTTAAGTGAAATTTTTGAGAATAATTTTAACCGTGACATGTCTTTATGCTTATGGATTATAGATTATGAATCTCATACTTTTTAGAGCCAACATTCAGTAGCGAGAGAAAAATGCTTTGCTTCTTTCACATCCGTTTTTAAATGCTCAACTTTTTATGTTTTCTCTCGTTCTGTCTGAGTGTTTTTTTTTGTTTGTCTCAAAAGCATTTACTGATGCTGTGCACTGTCGGTTTTAATATCTACTTTTTTTTTATTTCTTGGTGATCGTGGCGAGATGGGAGATGCTTTGATGATGATGCTTACGTCTGCGAATTCGATTGGGCTTTTCAATGAAAATCCTTTCATTCGAACCAATCTTGAAATTCAATTAAATTTTGTAGTTTTTTCACTGTAGGATTTGCGCAAAAGTTGAAATCCGATATTTTAAGCCATTCATGGAAGTTTTGCATTTAAGTTTATTTCATTATTTTCGTAGGCAATCATCAATAGTATAGATTTCGTTCGAAGTGATGTGGAAATGTCTTCGTGACAGATGAAGATTGCAGAGTGAAGAAGAATTTTACAACAGTTTATGGGAATTATATTGAAGAATTTTGACGGTCAAGTAACAGGCAAAGATGAAAAGTATTTCAATAAAAACGTTTACTATGAAAATAAAGTCGTGATATCTTAGAAGAAAAGTCTTTTCTATAGCCTCAATTAAAATCTAATTTATATGCCATAAATATCGTCAATGTCTCAGAATAAAACATTTTCTTATTTCGAGGAAAATTAATCGCATCAACTTCATTGATCCGTGAAGCCATCGAAAATGCCTAAGCCCACTCAATTTTCTTTGTTTTCGATTTTCATAGATACAGACGAACAGAACAACAATCAATTTTGATGATTCCCGGGCGAAGGGAAAATTACGCAGCATCATTTAACAACGAAACAATAAATTTTAATGACAGTAAAAACCAACGGAAAATAAATCTTTTCGATACCAATTTACTTATAATTTTCGCTAAACTTGTTCCAATGTCGTCTTGCGTGATCTCTTCGAATCAGAAACTAAAAGCACAGAATCAAATTTTATCGTAAATGATTTCCATTGTATTTTGCCTTCGACAAGCACCGGTCTCAGTCTAAGGTTTCGATATTAAAAACACATTTCACTCGGATGTGTGCGACGAACTTTGCGTAAACGTAAAACTGAACAGAGAATGTCACAAGCGAAACACAAAAGTATTTCATTGTCTATCGGATGCTCGCTAGGGAGAAGAATAATTTAAATAATTTTTTTTTCGGAAATCTCGATTTTGTCTTTTTTTCTTTTTCTTTCCTGTGACACAAGAAAGCAAGAAGAATGAGATGTATTAATAGTTTTTCTTAAATGACAAACACTGTCCATTTCACACGAATTGAGGAGAACGAAAACCGTTAAGTAAATTGATTAAAATTTGATATTTATATCCGCAGAACAGAACATGGTTGAATGACAACGAATTCGATGAAATATCACTAGCGACGTGTTAGAAAAATCAGTTTTCAACTGAAAGTAATTCTTGAACGGTTTCCAAACCAACAATATTTCATGTCGCATACAAAATATTGAGAAAAAACACACAATAACCCCACGTCGCTTCGGTTGGGATAATTAACTGTCTAAAGTGATCAACATGCGTTCAATATTTTTTCCGATCTTCTCTTAATTTTATTTTTTCTTAAGTCGAAACAAACGGCTCCCAGAAGGAATCTTTTTCTCCGAAAATAACTTCACACATCAGTTAGAAATTGAAATGCCTTCGATCTTCATCTCATCTCATGTTCTTTGCCACTTCCATTTATTAATTGAATACACTCTTAATTGAAGTGAGTCAGAAATGGGAGCGTTAGATATAAAGTTTGTTCTATAATTAACATTCGAAAACAAATGACATCGAAAAAGCGCAAAACACTCTGTTCATGTCGCGAGACTCACGAGAATTTCCAACTTTTATTTTCAATATTTATTAATTGTTTTTGTAATAAGTCATCGCATTAAGATCGTAAAGTTTCTTGAACTGATGCGAACAATTTTCTGTTTCTATTTTTAATGGCCAGTGATGCAAATAGAAATTGAGTTGCTTGTTATTCAATTGGTTTCTCGAAACAACAAACCGTTTCTTACACCTCCACCCTTGCCTTTACGTCGAGACATTTGCCGCTTAGTGCCAAGAGTTAATATCTGCACTGTGAGTAGAAAAAAAAGAAGTTGGATTTATTTTTCCGCATATTGATTCTACCAACAAGAAAATAAATGTTGTAAGTGTGCATACAAAGTGAGTTTTCGACTATGAAAACGGAAAAGTGAAAAGTGAAGGCGAGTCATGCCAGCTGGGCAATTGTAGATGCTTCTTTAGATGCTCACTTTAATTCTCTGCACTGTCTAAATCATTTCACAAATTACTCACGTCACGTGGATAAAAAAAACATCGCCTGGTTCACGATAGAATATTAATTTAATTTAGTTTCGCGCGCTCAATCGCGATACTTTGCAATTTTTTTTCGTTTCGGCGTTGGTGATGTTTTGAAATATTTAAATTGACCGCAACATATGTTCCGGGGCCAGCCGATGACTCCACACACAGCGTTATAATATAATTAATATTACTCACTGTGAATGTTTTCATTTGTGTTTGTTTTGCTATGATACTTTTCTTGATGAACCATTAAAAATCTAAAATTGTTAAGCAACAGTAGAGAGAGAGGAAGAGAGAAATAAGAGGAAAAGAGAGAGATATGTTGTACTTTTCTTCAATGATTTTTTGCTGGTTGCAAGTTGCCAGTTTTTGATGGTTCAAGAAGCATTAGATGCACGCAATCGGAAATCTTCTTCGTTTGGCGTTTATAGATCGTTAATGAATCGGAGTTGCTGGAAGTTATCGACAGTGACTGATGATTTTATTTCAGTCTTCTTGGAAGTTCAAATTGGAATATTTTTAACAATGACGGAAATGTCATTTCAAGAAAAAGGATAAAAAGTCCAAAAAGCAGATTTACATTTAAAAAGATTCTCAAATCCAATAGCAAGCCAATTTGTGCTTGTCAAGGGAGAATTAAATATTAAAAAATTATTGTTCTCGCGATGCCCCTTTCGAATTGAATTCTTTAAGCTCGAATTAATTTTTTTTTTTTGTTACTTTAGTAATAATTTATTGAATCTAATATTTTAGGTTTTTTTTAATTCTAGTTTTTGCCCATTTATAAAAAACCACCCTTTCCTGCCATCGTCAACAGCCAAAAATATGAACTGATCAAAAATTACGTTTTATATCTTTGAGTGAATGGGTCTTGCCCGATTAAATATGCAAATCAAATTATAGAATTCAATTTTTTGATGAAAAGAGCAAAAAAACAACTTCTTTGTCCACCCTTAGAGCAACGACGTTTGGTTGCTGGGAGGAAAAAAATAAAAGTAATAAACTACGAAACCCTTTTTTGGCATGAAACATCATTAAAATCATTTCTCTACACACACGGAGGAATCAAATGAAAAGCCGGGCGATAAAAACCGGTTTCACTTAATACAAAATCAAACTTTAAACTTATTTAAAGATGGCTTACACATTTTATCCGAATAAATATTGCGCTCTCCCTTGATTCACATCTTTTTCCCTTGTCCCTGTTTGAAGTTTAATTGATAAAATTTTCATTGAATATTTTTTAGATTATTTAATGTTGATTTCTAACTGGGTGATTGACTCAAATGGAATCTATAAAATTGAACAGAAAAGAAATATGGACGCAAAATCAACGAAACCATTAATAATTAATACAATCATCTGTCGTATTTTCTTTGAGATTACTAGCAACATCGCCCTGAATATTATGCAAACAAACTTTTTTCCTTTTGATTTTCCATTTCAACAAACAACAAAACTCCCGAGGAAAATCATAAGAGAGTGTGCAAAAGTCAGGGTGATTTCATTTTCCCTTTTTTGTTTTTTTTCTCTTAAAATTTTAAATGTTTCCCATCTGATTATTGAATTCAATAGATAACAGTTCTTATTTTGAAACATTTTCGGGGTAAGATGATACCATTGGACGAGTGTTCTTCAATTTTTATAACGATATGGGTGATGTTTTCAATTAGTTCTCCTCTCTGAATTCTGATGGAAGTGCAGAGATTAGAGCCATCGCAGTTGCAAAACGTAAGCTAGGGTTGAAAAGATGGCAGTCGAATGAACGAGGGTTTAATTGAGGTTTGCTGTTTAGCCCACTCCTACAAGGACGACACTTGAAAATTGATGAACTGAAATCAACCATTGACATGAGAAAATTTACGTAACAAAAAAAAACATTGGAATTTCCCTCAAACTTCGCACCTAAATAGCTACAACAAATCCCCATCTATTAAGCTATTTTCTCACTAATTAATCTTTCGTCAAAATATTACCTCTTGTTTCACAAACAAGCACCTCGTGCGTTCGCAGCCACGTTTTGTTCCTGTCTTTCAGCGAACAAACGGTTTAGGATTTAATTGTTTTTAAATGTTCATGTTTACGTTTGAGCGCGCCTAGATGGTGGTACATACCACAAAATATCGCTTTAAAAAGAGAAGTTAGGGGGGTTGAAACATCATTCGCTCTCGTTCATTCGACAAGAAAAAAGAATGAAACAATTTTGGATTTTATTTTAGAAAATCTCAGTTCCGCTTTTGACACAGTTTGAGTTCACTGTTAAATGGATTTTCAGTTTTTTTTTCGAGTTGTTTTTGCTAAAGGTTTTTTATTCGAAAAGTGCATGCACATAATTGGGTAATTAAAGCCAATTGTCATTTTGACTCCGGTGAAAACTCCCAGTGATTCGTTTGTTGATTTGTCTGTCGGTTATAATTAGGTTTGTTTTTAAAGTTTGGTCAGGGGGCGCCAGGTACTTACTTTATATATTTTTTGTACAATTTTAAGAAGAGATGAGAACCACCTGAATATTAAAGTCTCAAGTACATTGAGGCTTGATTAAATATGGCGAAGTTTTCAACTGAAAAGTTTAATTAGATTTTGATAAATCTTGAAAAAATACAAGAAAATAATCACTCGCTTAAACATATTTTTGAAGATTGTTAAAATTATGTCGGCTTTAAAAGCAGTCAGGAAAATTTAACAATGATAAAAGTTCAGACATCGTCTCACTCACACGCACATATTTGAGAAGAATTTCCCAAGACTTGAGAATAAAATTTTCTCTTGCCACTTTTCATTTGATTTCTTCTCTTTCTTTCTTTCGTTCCTTTTAATTTAACTGTGGAGGTCAACTGCTTGTTGTGTTTTTATCGTTTTCATTTCTGCTTCGACGAATATAGTTTCTTGTTCTCTATCTTTTCCTTCGTAAGCGTTTTTTTTTGCCGTCGCATTTTAATGGCGATTTCTGTTGTCTGATATACCTTCGCGAATATAAAAGCATGGTTAAAAGAAGCTCTCAGTTCTCCTTTAACCACAAGCCCGCAGAAGTAAGATGGAGAAATTTAAAATTATTGATTTTTCCTCTCGTGCCTCTTGGTGAAAATGAACTCGAACTGTCTGCTGCTTAAGAGCAAGAAAAAATTGTTTCAGTGTTGTCTGAAGCTACAGTCGAGGATTTTTTTTGCAACAGTCAGAGAAAAAGTTTTTTTTTTCGGCAGCTTTATTTAATTAAACCTAATTATGATCACTTTTATGTATCTCATTCACTTTTCTATCTTTAGATCGGTTTGTTTAACCCTTCGAATTACTTCAACTCGTTTTCAGATGGAAAGTGAATTCCTAGTGTTATAGTTTTTGAGCTACATATTGTTTCAAAGGTAGAAATATCTTTTTCAATTGCAATACTTAAAGGTAAAAAATTAGCTTTTTCAATTACATTAAAAAAATTTTCATTCCATAACCATAGAGATGGAAAATTGCAAATGAAGCGTTGAGTTATTTTCTTATTCTAGTATTTGAAACATTAAATGCAGTGCAGCATAATTATTAATCATGAATAAACATGACGAGAGAAAAATGAGCTAGTGCAGTTGGTTTGGTAACAAAGAGGAAAATATAAACTGCAAAAACTTTTTGTTCACATGAAAATCATTTTGGAGAGAAGTTAATTGAAAAAGGTGAATCGAGATATAAAGTGTGCAATTATTTTTACCATTCTAAGTAAAACATTTCATAATAATTTCATCAATTAATTTTAATAGATATTCATCATTCGTACGAGAGGATTCGCAATCGAAATAAATTTTTTCTGACATATTTTGTTAGTAAATTCATCATCGCGAAAAAGAAAAAAAATTAAGACAAGTTGAGACAAGAATTAAATATTGCTTTTCAACATTAGATTGTAGCTTCATTTTTTAAAGAATGTAAATAAACAAAATTCTTCAGTCTCAACATCATGAATTAAACAAACGAGAAATGTCTCATTCGGATTAAAGTCAACTTTATTTATTGATTCCTCGCAAGTATTTGCAATTATTACTCAATTAATTCTATGACTCACAAATGTCTCACAAATAAACAAAAGTTCTTCTAAATATTATTGTTTCTTCTTGATTGCTTACTTTTCGCGGTATTTTTTTTATTCTGTAAATCGTGAATTGCAATTTATGCATTTTTTTTTATAAATAAGGAAAATAAGTTATGTCGACAACACGGAAAACCAGTTTATTGATTGAAATATTCTCAAACAACAATTGTCATTTGCATCACAGTTAAGTAAACGTGTTATTTAATAGGAAGGAATATTGACGGGTTTGTTTGTTTCTCAATCTTTAGAAATTATTGCATTTGATATCGAAATTATCTCAAGACATCCAATTTTCTTCTGTTCTCACAAAACCGGTCAAACTTCTTGTCGTGATCAATATGATTAAAAGTAAATTATGAGGAAAAAAAATCTTTTGCTTCATCAGACCAAAACAATCAAACATGAAGCGTTGCATAATGAATTCTCATTGGGAAAAAAATAATAAAAAAATCCAATCATCGACTAAATTGTATAAATATGCTTCAATGTACATATGTATGATACATAAAAGAATTCTAACAATTAATACAAATGTTTACATGTAAAATGAAATCCCCCTGCAGACCAATGCTGTTGAATCATGCGTTTGATAAATGATTCGTTTCAGCACGAATATTTGCACGTTATGCTTTCAAAACAAAATGTTTCTCTCCAATCGGAATCTGATGTGAAAATTTTTTCGATTAGAAATCAATTGTTGGGAAATAAATCCCCAAGCTTAATTTCGTCACCAATTGAACTTCTAGACTTATTCAATGAAAAGTGAAAACAATTTCTGATTGATTTTCTTAAACAGGAAATTTTGTTGGCTGATGATTTATTAAACGTGAAAATGCATAATTTTTGTCTTCGAATGTAGACAAAATTCAACTGATACGCGTGGGTTATTGCCATCGCCAAATAAAAATAAAAGCACTGCATATAGGAACATTCAGCTTAAATATATTCAACTCAAAAATAAATACACGAAGAAAAACCAGCGAAACGAGGGAGAAAAAATTTCCCACATTTAAAATAACACACACGGAAAATTTAATTTCCCTTTAGTGGCTTTGATTTTGTTACTTTTTTTCTCTTCGCTTTCGTGCACTTGCTGTCGTCACAATGGATAACTTGAATGCGTGAAACAAGAAACACATCAGAACTTTTATTTTCGGAAGAATATTTCCATGAACGCCAAAAATAAAAACATAAATTGTTTCTGTCGATAATACGATTTTGATTGTTTCGTTGCTTGCCCTCCCCATTCTGTCGAAGACGAAGGCTACATCAAGAAAATGAAATTGATAGCCGAAAATAAGTCTTTAGGAATTTGTTTTCGAGCTCTTTGATTTTTCTGGATATTTATTAGAATGAATTGGAAGGAAGGAACGCGAACCCGAAATTGATGTATTAAATTCAATGCTTGGTGGATTTTTGAGACTAACGAGATTTTGATTATTTATTAATGACAAGAAAAATATTCTTATTGTGCTCCGCTTTTCCCTTCGTCGATCATTTTACAAGAAATTATTTTATTTTCTTATTCTTCTTCAACGCTTAAGACAACAGCAGACACAAAATAACTTTAAAGATGTCTTTGCCACCATTCGAAAAACGTTAATTTCGATTTTCTATTCCGATAATTACAAGCCACTATGTAAAGAGTTTTTCGAGGATCAATTAAAGTCTTTCTATTCGAGATACCGCGATATTTGAAAATTGAAGAAAAGTTTTAAGTCTTCCACTTTAAACGAACTCTAAAACAGTTTGTGGAAATCATCACTTGAAAAATTCAATAACCTTTCTTTTTTTTTACTTCAAGCAATATTTTTTATTTTTCTTTGCATCATCTCGTTAAGCGGAAAAAAATTAAACCTTCTTAGCTCAAATTAACACTTTCATACATCATAATTTTTAATAACATCGCTTCAACTTTACACATGTCGAAAGTTTTATTCCGTTTTCAATTAAAGTGTTATCGAAGATAATTGGACTTTTTAACTATCAATTAATTTTTTTCCTTTTTGTTGATAGCGACAAATTTTTAAGAGGCTAATTTTTTTGAGCAATTAATCGTCATCAATTGACGAAATGCCGACACCTAATGTTCATCAAATAATTTTGTTTGACACTATTTCGTAACTCGCACTTATAATTTTTTTTTTGTTGAAACATCACTAACCTGTTGCCAAAATTGTGCCAATAAATAAATGCGTTCTTTTTTGAATAACCAATCCATTGACTGTACAGCTGGAAGGCTATCCATATCATCAGCTGCCCCAGTGCTCTGTGGTGGCAATGTGGGCTGCATTCCACGTAAATTGTTCATATGGATTAAATTTTTGCTGATTTGCCGCTTTCTTTCTTATCGATATTGTCGCCAGCAAAACACAAAAATAAAAAAATTCTTTCACATTAATTTCATTGATGGTTTGGATCAGTCATCACTTTTGATATTTTTGTCGTATAAAGTTTTCATCCATTTTCATATTTATTCAAATTTATCTCTTTTCTCTTCAAATAAATATTATTTTTCTGTGACCTTTATCACTTCTTTTTTCGTTCGATGTTTTCTTTTAAAAATGCACCGAAAATTTCATTTCTTTTATTTATTTATATTTTCTTTATGGAAAACATGTGTAGGAGTTGTCTTCACATGTGATCTCGTAAAAATCATGAAAAATCCACTTTTCGGTGTTTTTGCACTTAAAACCAACAACACAAAAAATTATTAGAAATTAAAATTCTTTTTTGCTTTTTTTTGAGTTTATCACTTTATTATTTGTTTATTTATTTTTTTTTTTATTAGAACACAACTTGGATAACTTTGAAAATTCAGGAAAACATTTATTTTTTCAGTTTCAAAAACAATTAAAAATATCACGTTTAGACAACTTGTAAAAAATGAATCAAATAAAACAATCACAAGAAGTTTGTTTCTTTTTTCAAATTAAATGTTTTGTAATAAAAATCAATTTAATTGATTGTTTAATCCTTGCCAATTTATTATCACTTATTAGTGTTCAGATAATTTGTAGTTTTCCTTAAAAGTTGTCAAATCAAGTTCATTTGATCATTTAATATTTTTTGAATTCACTTGATTTCAATTTATTGTAATTTTCACAAAATTGTTACTGACTTCCGTAAAGTGAAAAATTGTCACTTGAATCAAAAAAGATTTTTCGGCCTAAGCGAAACTTGAAATCGTGTCTTTCACTCACGAGAATAAATTCTATTCTGGTTAATCGACTTCTCGAAGAGGTCTTTGTGTCTTCTGATTTTAATTTCGCGAGAGCTTCGTAGAACGACCAAGAAAATTAGGAGAAAATAATTTTTAATAATTCTTTTTTTCTTGTCTAAAATTATATTAGATCAATATTATTGTTGTGTGGTACAAAAAAATTTTGTGTTGCGATTACAAAAAATACGACGAACGATGTTTCCTGCTTTAAAAGATTTAAAAGACTGAATGGGCAAAGAAAATATTCAATCGACTGCGATAGTGTTTGAACGATATAATTTTTTTCTGTTCGGTTTTCTTTGCTTCTTCTTCTTTTTTTTATATTCAAGCGCTTTTTGCTGGGATGTGTTCGATTTTGTGTTTATGTTTTTCCATACAATGGTAATTGTGTTAGTGTATAAGGTATTGCGGCTCTCTGATGTAAGTTTATACACCACACGATTTACGACTTTAGACGATTTCCCTCGTCTCTACTATAAAGTTATGTTTATGCATTTTCTTGGCTCTCGTGTCTTTACATGCGCGTAACGTTGTAAAAATATTTCGTGTTTGGGTTAGTGTCTATCGAGAGAGGATTATTCTGGAGAGAATTGTGTTAAATCACAAAACAAAAAATACATCCATCCAAATAACATCGAAAAGGTCTAAAATGCATTTTTGCCTTGTACGTACACAAGTTTGCGTCGCTCTTAAACGTCGTCTACATGAAACTTTATTTTTCTTCTTTTTTCATAAAGAGACACATGCTTATCGGGCCACGAGAGAGAGGAAAAACTGAAAATATTGATACACCGAATTGTTCACAGATCACAAATACATTTATTATTTCGACGGGTCGATTGGAACGCCCCGAAAAAAATACAATCAAATGATTGATATTAAAAAATATCCGAACGAGAATAAGCAGCGATTTTTTTTCCTATATGCAATATAGTAAAAATGATATATAAATTTTTTAATACTGCTTGGTGATATATTTGTAGATTTCTGCCATAGATGGATGTGATCTTGCAAACTGATGGAGAGAATGAGTGAATAAGTCGCCCAACAAGACAAATGTGCACTCTATCCATCTTCAAAATAAATTTCTCTGATTTTTCTCTTCGTGCTGATTTAACTTCGATTCTGTGCTTTTTTTACACGATGAGGGGGAGGCAAAAATATTATTAATAAGAATTTTTATCCATCACGATTCTTCTTTTCTTTCCGCTTTTTTTCCTTCTTTTTTTTTTGGGGAAATGTAAAAATGAGATTAACCTTTATGGTTGTATTTTTTTACCATTTATAATGCGCAGTCACAGAGAAAAAGAAAAACTTTTTTTCGTGTATTAATCAAAGGCTCTTAAAAAGAGAAGAAAAATGCTTGAATTGGTGTTCTTGCGAGATTCATCTAATATGATTCTACCTACATGATGTTATATCGATATATAAATAGCTTTTGCTTTTATAAACCATCAAAGGTTTTTATTCAATTACAAATTTTCTTAAATTAAAAAGAAATTTAAACATTGAATGTCAATGAACTGAAAAGGAAATTAAAGTTTAATAAATTTCAACAATATTTAATTTCAATCTGTTTAAAATTTAAGCTCCACGAAGAAAACTTCGTTACATCAGAAAAAAAAGTCACGAAGATTTCTAACACGAAAACTTTTTTTTTCCTTTTCCTCGATGTGAGATTGATACTGCAAGTTTAATCAACTTTCCCTTGAGTTAATAGTGGGAGAAGGATGTGACAATGTGCGCAATCGCTTCGTGTATTTTGTGTAACGATACTTCCCCCACTCAAAATATTTTCCGATTTCAGACAGAACGACATTGAATATTGAGTGAAGAAAAGAACTTTTCCATCCCTTCTCTAAAATTTTCCTCGCCTGTAGCAGAATTTATACAACACAAAATATTGAAAGGGAAGTTAAACAGTTGCAATTCCTACTGAACATTTATCAACGATACTATCAATGTGCAGAGGAATGAAGAAATATTGACAAGGGGATAAAGCATCTTATAATCTCCCTCATCATAATTTATGATCTGCAAATTTATCTCACTCTACCCTCGTAACTGCACTTATTTTATTACTTTCCAATAACTTGATGATGCCAATAAAACACTAATGGACTTCACGACAAGTGAGGTCATCAACCGACTCTTGTCTCAGGTTCATTTTGTCACGCTATCGAGCGGGATATTTGTTCTTTTCTCCAAAACTTACACTTCAAGATGAATCATTTCGTGCTGTGATGTTTCTCTATCATATTTCCCATTCCGTTTCCAACTCACTTTTATTACACGCCAGACGTTTTGTTTTTATTTTTTTTTGTGTCTTCTTTTCGCTCACTCTCTCGTTATGTGTCTTCATCAGACTCCTCACATTCATTACATATCATCATCATTCACATCTTCTTCCGATTCCTAATTAATTCAGTTCATATGAGTGTAAAAAATCATCATCCGTAGATGCTTGCCATGTGAGAAATGAAACAATTTATAATAATTTTAAGCTCAGAGTTTTGATTCCTTCAACCAATGTGAATGCATACATTTGTGACATCCGCTGGGAAATATTATTGTTGTTGCTGCATTAAAGAGTGTCGCTCGATATCGAATTTTTCTGAATAATAAAAATTAAAATTAGAATCGAACAAAAAAAGAAAAAAATACGAAGAAGCATCAAGAATGGATCTCTTTTGGAATGATAAAGATGCGACGAAATAATTTTCTATTTTTATTAACCCTTTTGATGCCTGGGTAAATATTCTTTGTTGTTTGATGGTGTGTGCAACATCCTTTCTTCCTTCGTTTTGCTTCTTTTTTATTTTTATTTAGAGGAGAGATAAAATATTGAATTGATTTTAATTATTACGAAAGAAGAAAAGAGACTTTGATCTCATCAGTCTGTTTATGATTTTTATCATTAAACATTAAAATATTATTGGGGTTGAAAATTACGCTTTGTTCTTCTGTCAGATCTCGTTGTTTGAGAAAAGTTTTAAAATGGATTAAATATTTTTAAATGCTGCAATTCAACTAAATGGAGTGAAATTTTGTTTTTCGTTGTTTTTAATTCTTCAAGAATTTCTCGAAACATTCAAGGTTGAATATAAATTAGAAATATTTGAAGGAAAAGCTCACGCATTCCATGAAAACTGAAATTAACTTTCCACTTCAACCCCTTATGTTGTGTTACACTCAATCACTATCCTAACAAATGCTTTTAAAGAAATTCAATAACATTCGCCCATGAGAAAATATAAAATTAATTTGCATATCGTTTGAAAGAGTTTGCTTCGAAGCAACCCGTCCTTTCCTGTATCGTTGTGTTAATAATCAATTTGCATATCACGAATCACCTTGAGTAGTTTCACTTTTCATATTAAAACATCCTTTTGCTGTATCAAGAAAAGGGATAACAAATAAAATCAATTGTTGTATAAGAAGGGAAGAGAGTCGGATTTAAGAATACGGTCGACTTATGCAAATGCATTTCTGATTTCAAGCGTCTAGATTTTTGATGTAAAGACGAGAAAAAAAATTAATTTATTGCCGTGAGATTTTTTTTCTCTCTTTTCCGAATCGGATATTAAGAACGTCCTGCATCACAAAAGGATATTTTACGATTGTGATTAATAAAAGATAGAAAGACAGAATCGAAATATGATGACGATGATGTATGGTAGAGGCGAACAATAGGATAAATGGTATCGAATGTAAATAGGAAGAAATTAATATGTGGAAAATTATGCAAAGGAATCCTTTTCACAAGCTCTCGATGAATTCCCCAACAAATCTTGATTTTCAATTTATTCACGTTTCGTTTTTTTTATTTTGCTTACCCCATAAGCGATGAAATTGAATTCAGTCAGGGTTGGTTTTGTGTGATTCAACTTGAATCAGTTTTATTTGAATATCAGGAAGTACATGTAACATAACAAAATATCTCCCCAGATTGAGTGAAAGCCCAAAAGCGATGTGAACAAAAACGACAACAGAACAAATTAATCAATTAAAATTACTGGTGATGGGTTGAATTTTGAGAGTGACTATGGGAAAATTTTGTCGAACTCAAACGATGTCATTCAGTTGATTTTATATTTGTACAGCTTAATGAAATAGCTTCAAGTGTCTGTGTTTAGAAACTAGTTGCGCAAAAACCGTAAAATATGCAAAAATCACTCTTCAATCCACTCAAAAACTAGTAGCTTAATAACCCTTCAATCTCATCATCACAATCGTCCCCGTCATTTGTCGAACAATCGTTCAACGAGTTGAGATTTGCATAATTAAGGTGCAATTTCTCATTCAATTGCAAAAAAAAAGATGCAACAAATAATTTGATTCATTGAACCCTCAAAATCGATCAATAAAGAGGCAAGCCGACAACCCTTCCCTCTTCCTCCGTTTTGCAATGCAAATTTCTTTTGAAACTTCCCTTAAGATCATTGATGATCATTATGATATTTTTGCGTCTGCACTTAAAGTTCACTTTTGTTGTGATGTGATGAATGGAGTAATCTATAAATGATACCATAATGGTACTCACTTGAGTGTCAATACATTCCATTCATAAATTGTGCAACTGCGTTATGCAAAAAGAGAGAAACAGCAAAGGGATCATTCGGGTGCAGAACACATTCAACAAACAATAGTTCAACTCAGCAACCCCCATGCAGTGCAATTATTGTGTTTTTGCTTCCTAAATAATTTTGCCCTAAATAGTTAAGGGTTAACATTGAAAATTTCATTTCACTTCAAATGTGCAACTTTCACATCAACCTTTTTACATGATGCAGGTAATAACAATGTGTGGATATGCAACAAATGCTTGTTGAAGTCCTGTTGCGAACGGGAACATTTCACACTTTTTTTTTGCAAACAAAAATGCACTTGATTCCCTTTTTTTTCAAGGCCATGGCCACGTTACAAATATTTCAACATAGAACATTTAAAATTGTTGTATTGCACAACGGCGACGACTTGATGTTTGATTCATATAATAAAGTTGAAAACAACAAAAAAAATTATGCAAGAACTGAAAATTGATATTGTTTGTAAAGCAACGAAAATGATTTTCAACAATTAGCTAACAACGAAAATAAAAAAATGGGTCATCGACAGTTAAACATTTTCGATGCATGCAAATGACATAAAAAGGTGTTGCGGAAAAAAAAAGACGGAAGAGACTTAGAGAGTGGACAAAAAAGTGCTGAATCGTTCATATGAATGTCAACGTTAGCTTTGCTTATGCTTGTAAAAATATTTTAATATTGAGAAGTTGAATCGTTTGAATGAATATCAATTTACAAACTTTATCATAATTTTTATTTTAATTGTTTACAAGTTTAAGTGAATTTGAAATATTTTGGAAAATTTTAAGTAATTAAAACTTGAATCAAATAATTATTTCTCAGAATCTAGTAAGAAAGTAAAATATTACTCAACATAATCGAAACAGTAAGAAAAAAACAAAATAAAATGATTTGTCGTTTAATGAGGAAATGAAAAATTTATGTGATTGAAGTTTTATATTCAGTGCTGGTGAGTATTTGGGACAGTTCGCATTATCATCATTTGATAGCCTTCAGTCATTTCATCTAATCAAATCAAATGAAATCAAATTAATATCAATGGATCATCCTCGTTCTTCAATCTATCTGTTTACTCATTCGTTTGTCTGATATTTCATCATTCATGGCATCAGTCAGCATTTTTCATTGGAACTTGTTTGTGTATAAAATCGAATGAATGTAAATAAATAGGAGCGCAAAACATTTCTTTATCATCCTTATAAACTTTCCCACATCTAGGCCGACAATCTCACATTACATCTCTCATAATTGAAATGATAAAATTGCACATTTTACTTTCTGATAAGTCAGTTCGGTTACAAAGTATTGAATTTTGATCAAAATGGAATTTTTCGTATTCAGCATAAAAATAAAATATAAAATTGAAAAAAGAGAGCAAAAAATAAGCCACGCGAAAGTGTAACTGACAAAAGAAAATCTCTTCAGTGATGAGATAGCAGAAACGGTGTCAGTTGATTATGAAGTATTTGAGATTGTTTGAATGTCGAGCTTAGATTACAACAAGTCATAGAAACTTCCTCCGCCTCCCATTTCTTGTTACCGACACAAATCAATTCACGAGAAATGTCTCGCAGTCTTTAAAGATGTCATTGACTGACGTCCTACGATTTCATTCACATTAGCAAATTGCAATTGGCATCATTAGTAGATTAAACAGAAACATTTAATTTACAACACACAACTGTTTGTTTTACTTTCTTTATCATGAAAATGTTTCTAACTTTCGAAGCTCTGAAATGAAATTAAATGAAACACGAAGCGTCAAATCGAGTAAATGAAAACAATCGAGGCGACAATATCGAAAGAATAGCAGAAAATTACAATTTTCAAACTATTACCGACGACTGTGCCATTGTTAGTTGCCTTGTAACATGATCCATTTCACAATGCTTAGGTTTTTTGTAAACATTTTTTTAATCTGTTTGGTGTGGTATGGAAAATGTTTTCTTGACAAACAGGAAGATTTTTTTCTTCTTACATACTTCCAAGTAATCGAAATCGAAAGGGTTGATGTTTGTCAACCTGGTTCACTCAAAGGAAGAAGAAAAAAATAATAGAATTATAACATGAGACATGCATAAGGAATGAAATCAGTTGAAAATACTTACACAATCAAATGAATTGAAAAATACTTCATCTCAACATTGCAACAATACTAAATATCTGCTTTTCTTCTTTATTTTCATTTGGGTGCCAACAACATTAAGAAAAGAAAATGATTGGGTTGCTTATTTGCATGGCCTCTCGAGAGAGTTCCAAGGAAGAGAATGAAAAATAAAAACTTCTCATTGCGGACTAAATGACAAGGGTGCAATGTTGGATATATTTGAATCTTTACGAAGACAAAGAATAAGAAAACTGAATCAAAAATTATTATTTAAATTACAATTTCGGGGCTTCAAGAAAACAGTTTCGCTTCGGTAAAACGAGCAAAAGGAAAATATTGAAAATGTGTGCATAATTCGAATATTATGCAAATCTATCAGCTTCTGAAAGTGAAACAAACGAGAAGAGAAGCCAAACATGATATTGTAAAATTTAGATTATAGCAGATGCATGATTTAGATTTATTGCCTGTTTGTCGGGATGTGTCTGAGGAGTTCTTGCTTGTTACAAACTTACGAGTCAGCTGAGTTGTAGAATGTATAATCTAAATTATGGATTGAGGAGGGAAAGATTTGAAAATCAATTCGTATTTAAGATTTATTACTGATAAACATTGTATAAAACAGAGCTACATACAAATGATTAAATTTTCTCATCAACTTGCTTTAGTACGACATTATAAAAACATCTTTTTTATTATTAGTTATTTTCCTAACTTACTTTTCTCAAAACTGTTTTTTAACGATTGCAAATTTAATGTTTCACTTGTAAAGCCTGGAAAAATGCTTTAATAGATTTTATTGACGTGGCATAGATACAAATTACTAAGTTTTTTTTTGTTTTTCGTGCTCTGAAAACCATTCCATTGTTCAAGATTCGAATACTTGAAAAGTGAAAAAATAAAAAACTGTTTGAAGTTAAATTATGTAAAATAATTTTCTCACAATTTCAATAAAATCATTTTTTTTCTTCTCGAATGTGAAATGTTTTATGAAAAAAATTATTTGTCATTAAAGTGAAGATTGCTAATTATTTATCTATATTTTTTCCATTGTTTATAATGCTGATATTTTTTCTCTATTCATTGTTGATTTCATGAGTGTTGTGTTTACTTGGCTTTTGCTTTCGAGAAACTTTTCCGAGCGAGAATTAATGATACATTTCACTGTCATAAACGTCGAAAATTATATGCTCATTGGAAATCGCAGTGAATTTTTCCTATAAAAATGATTTTATTATTTATGAGAGAAAATCAAATTCGTTGACATGATTTAAGTTCCCACAAATGTTGGTTGTAAATAATGTTCAAGGTAATTGTTGCTAAAATTTCAAATGCAACTGATGGGAAATATGAAAATAGAGCATTCATGAGTTGTTTTCGCAAAAAACATGAAGTAATAAAGTTTTCGTGGCTTTATTGCTAATCTAAATAAATCTCAATAATGGCTGCTGATCTGCTTCGAGTGAGTGCGAGAATTCATTTCTTATAAACTCTATAGTTGTGTGCTTTTGTCGTCGAGAGGCCGCGCGTTGTGTGTAGATTTCATCATAAATTATGATTATCGTTCGGATGAATTATTATTCTTTTGAATGCACGCTGAATCCCCGATAGCAACTGCCTGATATTTTCATTAAAGTTTTTTTTTTAATTTTTTGTTTCAAGCCGCTAATAATGAAATAAAAACAAGAGATGTAGAAAAAGCGAGAGAAGCCATCGGGATCTCGAAACTCAACATCAGCGAGTAAAACCGGCAAGAGACACAATAAACAAGAAAGAAAGAAAAAAAGAAAAAATACAAAACTTTTGCGACAAAACGATGGAGCACGTACCAAACTGTATTTCAAATATATCATACGCAAATACATGATGCTCATAAAGAACATAAAAATTTTAGCCATTGAATTTTACATTTCACTCTCCTGTCTTTCGAGCGAGAGTCGTTTTTATGACTTTTCCTTGACATAAGAATTACTTGATGATGCTATTTCGCGATGACGTGAAGTGAAGTCGTAGACGAATGTAAATCTTCTAATACATATTTCGCTGAAAATTAGATTAAGCCCGTAAAATTCTACATCCTCATCATTAGCTTCTTAGATATCACAGAAATTGAGTTCGCATCTTTTTGAAATGAAATACATGAGTCATCCATAAGGTTCATTTATCATTCATCTGACGGTCTTCGTCACCAGCTTCTCATAATAATGAAAATTCACACAGAAATATGTTAAAATATTAAGATCGAATCCATAAGATAACGGTGGAGCTGTGGCCATGAACGACGATTTTTTTTGAACAGAATTTTAAGAAATTTTATATTATTCTTTTATGTGTTGTGTCGATTCCGCTATTGAAAGACGTGCGAGTTAAGTAATTAACCTTAAATCTAATTTAGAGTGTTGAAAAACCTTGCGCCACACCACCGAATTTATTCCGACAATCATTCGATAGTAATCGCTGATGTGAATCATCGATACGCATCAAAATGGAAGCAAAAGACAACAGAGATGAGTAAGTCGTCAACAATCAGCCTTTGCTTGCTTCACAAAGAGTTTAATTCAGTTTCACCCCCGACAGCACATGTTTTTTGAAACAATCTACAAACTGTGCGCCATTCAATTCAATTCCATTTATTACTTATCATTCAACATAGTTGGAATGTTTTTTTGTGTAATACAAAACTCAATAGCCTTAAAATAATCTTTAATTCATGCACAAAAGAAAAGACGTTCGAATGTAACAAAATAAAAATTAATAGAGCCTTTGTTGGTATCAGCTTTTGGCATTTGAGTTGTAGCTGTTAATATTTATATTTATATAACTCGAATTTATGAACACAACGAAGTAGAAAAAGACACCTTTACGGTCTGAATGCTTCGAACTTACAATTACTGATCTAATAAATGAATTTCAATTTTTCATATTAAATTACTCGATTTTAATCCTGAATTAGTAATGTAAATGCAGAGTGACTTTGACATACGAGCTGAATTTTTACCCCATTTTATTATTTGTTTTTGGTTTGATCAAGATTGCGGAATTGGAATTGCTTGAAGCTCTTATTGAATTGATACATTGGTCACGAAGAAATTAGTATTCACTTCACATAAAACTTGATAGTTGATCTGGTAGAGAGAAATTGTGGAAAGTGCTCAAAGTATCATTTTCATATGGGGAGAATAATTGAATGCTGAATCGATGAGCAAGAAGATTTTCAATTGAACAAAATACTTTTAAGTAATATCTTAGGATCACGCGATATCTTCGTTTTTAATTCTACGGATCATGACACATTTGTTTTAACTTATTCAATTGCACCACAACATTTTGTTGAAGAAACATTAATTAATAAACTTTATTTAAAGCTGCTCGCTTTGTAACATTCTTGAGGGTTCACTTAATGTTCACCCGTACAAATATATAATTCTTTCTTTTTTTTTGTTTTTTTAAACCTTGCAGTTGTGTCATTATCGACTGAACACTTTTTATTTTATTTTTTTAATTTTGTGTAATAAATTTGAGTGTCATAAAGTTTCATAATTTTTCCATCTTTCAAATCTATCTCAATTATTTTATTGTCTCTAATTTAATCGGGAAGAAGACAAAGAGTAATTAACAACTAATCTTGAGAAAAAGAATTACTTTAACACGCAATGAGAATTTGGGTTTTTACTACATTAACTTATGAAGGAAAATTATTTTTCAAAAATTATTTCACTTTGTTTCTTACATCATCATAAAAATGCATTTTGGCCTTTTTATTTATTTACTTATCGTAAACATTTTGTAATGTGGTAAGGTCGATTAAATTATAGAAGGGAATTTGTGTCAAGAAGTTTAATTAAAAGTATTCCTTCATAGCTTTGTTCAAGTCTCAAAAATTCCTTAAAACATTGCATTCAATCCTATGCTCAACGGAGAACAACATCATGCCGATTTTTATTGTGTCGTTGTTTTTGCTACATGAAGCGCGAATGTCGAATGGATACCAGAAGAATAACGCGATAATCAATTTCCTGATAATTAATTAAAAAAATTAACTTTCAATGTGACTTCTTGAAGCATTCTTGTGTAAGCGGGAATTAATAATAATTAAACATTAAAAATAAATGTGGCCAAAGAACATTTTGTCGAAGGTAAAAGAACCCAACGAAAGTTGTTATTTAGTGGTCGTCGTAGGTATAGCCGAACGTTGTAAAAAAAGCTAATGAATATAAATAACACTATCAACAAATAAAATCTGAATAAATAACATTAAAAATTACCGAAGCAGAAACTTTTCGTTTATTCTCGTCCAAAATATATTGCTAATATATCTATCAAAGCGACGAATTGTATTAACCACTAAAGAACAAAAGTTTCGTGTTTAATAAGGTTGGAAGTCGCATTAAAGTGGTGTGTTGTGTTCTGCATTACGCCTTTTAATTATCATCAACATAAAAGAGTCGAATACTATTGAATACATTACTCTATTGAACGCTCATAGTTTATTACGATTTCCAACAAATAAAAACGCAAAATAGAAATAAAATGTCCAGCAAGTAGTTAGAAATGAATTCAAAGCAAGGTATTTCAGAAAAATAATCCGTCAAATTATTCGAATTTAGCATTAAGAACTCTGATCCACTCACTCACATGTTTTACTTTGCAGTATTACCATTAAATATTCGTCACGATATGTAAGCACCAAAAATATACCAATATTAATAAATTCACTACGAAAAGAATGAAATGGGGAGATATCATTGAGAGTTGTAACATAAAGATTCGTTATCAATACAAACATCGAAATTTATTCATCTGATTATCTTTCCTTGAGAACATTTCTAATCTTGAAGTTTATTTACTTAGATGATAATTCTAACGTCATTTAAAGATAACCCCACAGTGCTATAAGGAAACTTTGATGGAAAGAGAAAGGGCAAGGAATGTATTCGAACAGGGAAAACGTTCTTTATGTAAGTCAAGTCACTCAATTTCAGACCAGAAATATCCATCAAAATATAATCGTTTTCCTTATGAATTTTTATATGATATTCGATTTCATTGCCGAGTACAAGTTGGAGCGCTAATTATTTATTCCATTCTTATGGAGTTTTTGGCATCATTCACTATATAGGAAATATCGAAAGAGGGGAGAGAATAACTTACTTACAAATGCCCTCTTAACAATTTGTAGTAACCGTAAAATAACTTTCTTCGGGACGCCTTGACTTGTATTTAAGTGAGTGGTAAGAGAAAACAATCGACCAAGAATATTGTTTCTCGTTTTATATGTGTGAAGTGAAATGTATGTGTTTCGGACGGGTTTCCTCATTAATTACTTCATATTATTTGCATAAATTATGCCGAAATAACTTTTTATTGTATTTTGTTGTAGGTTCTTTAACGATCCGTTTGACTTTTAATAAAAAATAGCTATAGGCTTCAATAACAACACCAAAGCGGGGTCCTATATTCATTCTTAATGTTATAGCGTTTTCTCAAAGGGAATTAATGTGAAATGTTTATCGATAAAAGATCTACATTAAACTACATTTCTTCGTATTTATTTCGAGTGGTTTAGATAGTTGGCATACGTTTATTCGAGCATATGTCGAAACTGTGTGGCTTACATATCACTATTACCTTTATTTAGTTTTTATATGTTTTTGGGTTGTTTTATACTCACTTCACCCCCGTGATAGTTCTTCATTAATTCATCATTATACGTCCCCACAGTCCAAGAAAGTCAAATGCGATAATGATCGACATTTTCAAGTCATCATGCATCAGGTCGCAAGTCGTGAATTTACTTTTTCTATGAATGAAGTTACTTTATTTAAGTCAAAAGGAAGACCTCATAAGAAACGCACCGTTCAATAATTGATTTGACTATGGCAATTAATCCATTAATCATTTTCTTTTATGTTAAAAAGTCAAACGTTAGATGAATTGTTGGGCTCTTCTCATCATCAGCTTATTGATTTGATTGATGATGTTTTAACTGCTTTTGTTTGCTTTTAACGAAAATATTGAAGAAAAAATTTTAGCAAAATGTTTAAATGTCAATTATTGGTTTTACGACCTTACTAAATAAATGCTGAAGACGTTTACTGATTCTCACGCTTACCGTCAAGAAAATCGCATTCAAATTTCATTAGAACCAATGTGAAGAAGAGCGATAGTTTTCTCATCAGAAATCCATGAAGAAGGCATGGAATAGAAGAGAAAAAAGTGTAAAAGCCATTAAACTTTAGAATATTTAGTTGAGTAATATATTTATGTTTCCTATTGCAACTCAAAATAGTTAACTTCATAAATAATGTCACTGTGTGTAGTAATTTGAAAATTTTTCATGCATTTAAGAGCTAAAGTTTGAACATATCAAGCTTCACGCTTCGTTGTGTATCACTTCAAAGTGATTCCTGAAGTGTGATTAGAAGAAGAATTTTCAAACGACTTGAAAGAAGAAAGAAATTTCTAACTTAGATCTGCTTATTCCCATTACACTTACTTACGTATCACCTTATTCCACGATTCATGAATGTTTTTATTTTATTTTTTCTCTTATATGATGTTGAGTACAGAAAGAAATATAAATAAATTGTAATTAATTTAGGTACTACCTTTATGCAATAAATAATAATGATTATAATTAGTATGAGAGGGAAGAAAAGAGAAATATTTGTGGATTTTTATTTCAGCCTATGTGCAAACATCGAGTAAAATCCATGAATGGAACAATTGAATGTTGGCGACAATCTTTATTCAGACAATCTTTTTAACATGAGAATGCATAACTTCCACGTTGCATTTTCTTTATCTCTGATAATCAATCGAGATGGAAAACTTAACAGACAACTACCGTGTGTGCAACAGACACTGAGTCATGATGCAAATCTCATTTTATGTTTTCCGATGCGTTTCTAATAATGCAGAATAATTGCGCATTGTCAATTTAATAATAGATAATTGTGAGAATTAATGATCGTGAACTATAATAATTTTCGAGATTTTCTTTGAAGATTTGTTAGATTTTTTTCTTATTTTTTATTTGTTGATGTTGTAAGATTCAATTGAAGGCCCTTGCAAATATGAAACGGATATAAATTTAAAGATTTTGCCGGATTATCAATTAACTAACGATGGCTATGAATTGATTTACTGAGAACTATTTTCCAGATTAAACATTACTAGCTTAATAAATAAAATCTTCAGTAACAATTGAAATTGAAACTTGAGAAAAGACGCCATCAACTTGAGGCATTAATTTCTTCCCGCCTGGAGGCAACAACATATGTGTGTAGAGATGTACAATCTTTGGTCTCGCTTGGTTGGCCGCATTGAATTAATTCCTGAAACAACAAAAAAAAGTTATTCAGTTCAACTTCTTTTGTGATTGAAGCAGCGAAAAATCCATTTCAGTTCAACGGTGTTTGTTTAATGGAGCGTTGCGTTAATGACGTCAATTCTGATTGAATATTGGATGATAACTTTGTATTCAATCAAAAAGCCCTTCACTAAATTCTCAATTGATTCAGAAAGATTCTTCAACTTGACATCATTTATAAACATTTTCCACCAAATAGAGAGATCGAAAAACATGTAGAGGAATAATTGAATTTCATTTACATATAATCCAAATATATTTTTATAGAAAAGAGTATCTTTGAAAAGCTCTTAATGGGTTTAATGTGTAAATGATATAAACATTAATTGACGCGAATAAAAGAGCTCATTGCTTTTCAACTTTATTTTTTCTTTTTTTTTGTGCTTTAATGAGTTGTTTTTTGTCGATTACAAATCAGACTTTTTAATTACTTTGAACGTTTTCATCTGAAATTATGGAGCTTAAAAAGAGTTGTAAACTCGTTGATCGCTCATTGAAGTGCTGCTGAAGTTTGAAGCTGAAAAAAAAAAGTTGAATGAAGAAGAAAAAAATGACAGATAATTTGTAAATGAGTCACACCTGTTGATACATTAGTCTCTGTTCAATAAACTTGTCATTTAACCACTTAACATCAACGACACCGACCATCAGAAAAAAAAGAGCGAGGGTTAACTGAAAGAATATTTACAAGTCAATGAGTTATCGATCGTTAACGAGAAAATATGTAAATTCCATCAAAAACATTTATTTTTATTTTTCGTGGCTTCAAATCGATGATTTATTTGTGATTATTTAACAAACACACCCAACCCTTCTCATTAACCTTTTTAGTCAACGAGACCTGTTAAATTATTAATCGCGCCGTCTCTCAAAAGGGTGACAGTGTCAATTTCCCAAATCGGTCGTTTATCGCATATGCGAGTATTTTCCGAATGATTTTCTAGATGATGATTAAGTATACAATAAATACGCCAAAGTCAATTTCGTATGTAAATTAAACTTTCATTATGCTATAACGTTTTTCGGGAAATGATAGCATACCTCAAACTCATTACTTATGATTTTTAATACGAAAGCAGAGAGATTCATGAAAAATTTACGAACCGAAAACGTGGCCGTTGGGAATAGTTTGGAGCGTGCGCTAAGTGGTATGATTGACCAATCAGTGCTCTGTTCAATTGATTTCAAGCTTTTCCATTGGAAACATTCAATTATTAGTTGATTGGTTTTAAAAGTATTCACTTTTAGTAGTCTTGGAAGTTTATCGTTGCATTCAATTGAGTCAAATGATTACTTACATTGTAAATATCATGCATGATGGCAAAGTGTAATTAATGAAGACGATGGGGAAGAAAATTTATTCTTTAAATACCAATCCATTGTTTCCTGAATAATTTTTTTTATTTCTTCTTCTGTTTTTGTTCTTTGAGTCTTTTGCTCTACCAAGAAAAAAAATTATATCGACTCGAACCTTTACATGTGCAAATGAAGCTCATACTTAAATACTCGAACCACGTCAGGGCTTCAAGAATCGCATAATTAATCCATAAATTGCCAAATGAATTATTACTTTCGAAGCTCTGAGTTCCCGACTGATGAGCTTCTTCATAACATCGGAAAAATTATTATCATCAACTCATGATCTTAAAAAAAATTAAAGAAGGAGAAGAAAAAATTATTTATTTCTTTCTATATAATTCCTTCTGCTTGATTTTATGATTAAAAATATTTCTTCATTCATTCATTTTGTTCTTCACAAGTCTCAAAAGTGAAATATAAATATTCAAAAAAAGAAGCGTAATTATTATTGTTTCGAGATATTGTGCGCTTTCAACTGTAACATTTTCCTTTATGATTTCGAGGAGGTTCAAATGAAAACAAAAAGTTCCATCGCAAGAAGTTTATCGTACGCATAATTATCATTACTAGTGTCTTGTTTGTGTACAGAATGAAAAGTTTTTTTTTTCCTCTATAACTTTTTTGCTCAATTTCTTCTGTGATTGTTTTTATTGACTGTCTCGCTTCAGAGGTGTCTCGTTTGTATTAAACCGCAATTAAAGTTTATTTTTTGTTTCTTCCTTCTTCGTTCTTCTACTTTTAGTCTTAAGTGCCAATGACTCTCTTTCACATGTTTTCTATTTGAGTGATTTTACATAGAAAAACTTTTTTTTGGCATTCGAAGAAGAGAAACTCATCATGCCTGAATTGCTTAATTGAATTGAATGACGACAAGGGGAACTTGTTGCATGCTTAAAATGACAGACAAAACCACAAACATTACTCTAGTTCCTTCCTGTATAACTTCGCTTCACTTCATTGACCTCTTAAGGAATCAATTAGTCGTTCACTCTAGCATAGACTCGAACGTCAATACACCTGCTACCAGCGTTCCCCTTAATGGAATATAAATTGATCAACGCATCTTTTTCGCTTCAATTCTATCGATTGGAAACCCTCGTTTATATTGTTTCGTTATATGTCAATAACATTCCATTGAAGAACCGCCAGCATTCATGAATATTCACGAAACAAAAAAACTATTGCTGCAAGATCGTGGAAAGAAATAAATTACAATTTTTATGACAGCTACAAAAAATTATTGTTATTAAATAAAGTAGATGGATATTTTCTTGTCTTTTGTTTTAGTTGGCTAAGAAGCTTGTCTTGTACATATTAAACAAAAAAAAGAAAAGAGATCAGCGTCACACAACACCGTCTCACTTGGCATTGAACTCATAGGGGAGAAAAGCGTTTATTAACTTCTAAGAAGACTGTTGCTGATAATCGTTAGATGGTTGTGAGGTTGTTACACATGAGTTGTTTGTTAATGATTGTTATTGTAACCTGTGTAGCGCCGAAAACTAAAAATGAGAGTCAAGCGACGATGAAACCATTAAGGCCTTTTATAAGAAGCAATTTTATGAATTAACTAACCTTTACCAGCTTGAGTTGGGTGAAAGAGATAACTTCACATCAGTGAAGAAGTAGAAGTGACACATTTTTTCTGTTGATTTTAAGATTCTCCAGTTCGAGCCGCTCAACTGTGGATCCTTGATTCACCGATAACAATCGATAGATAACAATCAAAATTATAGTAATTTGCCTCATCGTCTGTTTTCGAATTTCGATTCAAAGTCTTTAATGACTCTTTTTTTATAACCAATTTTTATTTTGGGTGAATGTAAGGGAGTTCTTTCAAGCATAGCAGATTTTAAATATATTTCTTTGAAAAACTCCATCATACGTTTCATGTTTTCATGTTATACATATTTTTGTTTTCTTTCAACTCGTCTCCATCTTTTTCAAGTCTTTCATACATCGTTGGAAAGCACAGCACAATGCCGCGATGAAAATTAAATTATTGTGACTAACAACCACTCCATAGACTCGGTGGTGTGACGTGTGATTATTAATCAAAAGTAATTGCTTTGCTCATTGAATATATTTACTGAAGCGATATTCTTTCCAAATGTAACCCATTCAGTCGATGGATGACGACACCGAACAGGTAGATACAATTGAGCTTTGGTGGAAATCACTGAAAAATATTTAAAATAAATTCACAAGAAAATCAACAAAGCGAAGCAAAATCAAAAATGGATTCCCCACCGATTTCCATTCGATTTAACCTGTGAACGGCGCAATTTCTCATTGTTTTCCAACCGACATGAAGAAGAATAAAAATCATTGAATTAAAGATATTTCACTTGTGGCAATGATTTTTGAGGCTGAAGAAATTTGAAATTCTTCACGTTTTTCATTCGGTTCACTGCGTAAAATTTAAGAGTTGCTGGTTATTAATGGGTTCACCTTCGATGCCGATTTTAGCCGCAATTTTTATAAATTATAAGAAAAGAAGAAAAAATTTGCGCTTCTAATTGTGATCTTATCTAAGTGATCGCCACATCGAGTGTGGAAATAGGCGGAATCATAAGTTCATCATCATTTCTAATAAGGATGTAGCTTAATGATCTTTAAACGAATTTCTTCCAAAGCGATTATCAGTGCCGTTACGAAACGTAAATGATGACAATTAGATTGGATCAACACGGAATAATTTCTTGATTCTTAATTAAATTGTCATGCGATTTAAAAGTTTCCTGTTTCAAAAAAACATTCTCAAGTGTTTGATCAACTAATTGAACGATCTTTAAGAAGAAATCTTGTGCAAGATTAATAAATTTATTAGCTTATCTGACAATATTTCTTTCAATTGAACATCCTGTAAGTTTGTCGATATGAATATTTGTGATACAATGCAAGTTTCATCACTTCATTGCGTATTTCATTCATTACAAGACTCAATATCATGTCAATGTGTGTCATTAAGTGACATTCCAATGAAAAACCATCAATTATCATAACATTCTGATACAAAGATTACGAATGATGTCTCATTAATTATAACTTCACTGATGTGTATTGTTTGAGAAAACCAATTAAAATGAGTTTTAATGGAAAACACTCACTCGTTCATTTATTCCTGCCTTCCATGGCGATTTCAATAATAAAAAAAAAATTCTTATTGTCTCTCATCTCAATTGACATAAGCGGAAACGCGGGCGTACGCTGATGTTTGTGTGAAACAAAAAAGCAATTCGACAAAAATCACATTTAATACGAAGCTCGTACGATCTCGATGTGTTGTGCTTAATCGACAATATGACGCCATGATAAACTTTCAAAGCCGAACGAGTAACTTCCATTCCAATGGCTTGCTCTTTGCCATTAAATTGATATTAATTTATGAAATAATAAAAAGCAATTTTTATGCGGCTTGAAGAACACACAAAGAGTAAATATTAATCATTCCATTTCTTAATTTATTTTTTGGGGGTGCTTAGAAGACAGCAAAAGAAGTTATTAATCAAGGGTCAGATGTGGTGATAATAAAAAAGAAATTGAGTCTTAATTGGTAATTACTTTATTTTAGAAGTGCTTTGAATAATTGAGAGAGATCTCCATAAATTTTCATTTGAATGACGAAGAACTTTAAAACGCATTGTTGTAAATATCGTGGATATCTATGTTCATATATCTTTGAGAATATCACCATCGCTAAAACATATCAAGTCGAATTCAGTTTGCTTTTAAGCAAGACATGAATAAGCAGAAAATAAACGGAACAAGTTTTGCATAAATATACTCAAGCTTCCCCCCATTCCACATTTAATTCTCTTGACTGTTTGTATTTGAATCACAAAAGTGCACAAAACCATCAAGCCTCCGCATAACCATAATGTTTTGCTTGCTAGAGCCATAATTTATGTGTGAATCGAAAATCACTACAGTTTAACCATCTCGCTCTCTATCTCCATTCGTCTTCCATGTGTGTAAAAAATTATTTGTTTCTAGTTGGCTAAGTATGCAAAGAATGGAGCATAAATCGTTGTTGTAAGTTAGAATTATGCGTTTAGTAGTTCACCTGAAGGCATGAGATTTATTCACTAGTCACGGGGCAAATTGTTGGCTTTCTCTGTCATCAAATCACATTGAAGTTACTGTTACTGTTATATCATTAAGCATCATTCGAATTTGTCATCTTTTCGATCCAATAATGTCGTTGAAAAATTATTATTCTTAAGTTTTATTTAATGTTTATGCACATGACTTTATTACAACAAGCGGAGCTGAATCATTGTTACTTCCTGCTCCATTATTATTTTCTAAAGACATTAACAGAACTCTAAATGCGAGCCATACTTCAGTGGTTTTCACATCATGATCATGAAATCGTGAATAAATTTACGACGCTTTCAGATCAAAACTCTTTTCAACACTCTTTGTGAATTTTCAATATTCAGAGGAAATGTCTCTGAAGTTTCATTCTCTTAATTAAGTTCTCATCTGATCGGGGATCGATAAAACCTTCACCGTCAAACAAACAACTTAAATTGAATTATAAATTCCAATACGACAGTCAATAAATACATTTCGAAGAAAATTCTTACCAAATCTCATAAACTTCAACGATAACAATCTGAATTTTAAAATCGATATTAAAACATCATCGAAGTTGTTGTTAGTTGTGTTGGTTGTTTCTTCGAGGATGAACTTGGAAAGTATTCACAAAACGAAAAGTTGTTATTCAGGTGACGTTTCCTTTCTTTCACAACAAAAAGAGATATCAAGTCTCATTCAATCAAAAGGTAGCTAACGACTGACAGGTGTAGATGATGCATTCAAGAAAGGGACACAAAGCTGAATCCAATAAATGAAAACACATAAAATAACGACACGAGTAATATCATAAATTTGATGGCTAAAATTGGAGAGAAATAAAAAAATCCGAAGCCGTAAACGTAATTTTAGCTGCGGCAGCAAACGCCAGTTAATACTTTGAATTTAAAAAAATAAGTAGTCACTCGTGGTAGGAAATTTTCGAAAGATTAAGTTGTGTTGCTGTACGTGATGCTGCTCATCATCTCATAACTTAGAAGTTGCGTTCTTTCAGTGTCTTGTATTTAAATAACTTTTTTCTTCTCCAAAATTGGTTTGGTCATATATGTTTATTAAGCAGTATGACATCTTTATTATATTTTCGATTAAAAATTGATAAAAAATAAATATTCCGTGAACAAAATTATTTTTATGTTCAAGCCCCAGTTGGCGAGTTTCACAACTTTTAACATGACGATCGATTTCGCTTGATTTTTGCAACAAACTTTTTGGGAATCTTTACAAAAATCTTTTTCAATTCACTAGAAGTCGACTGTTTCAGCAAAACATTTAAATTTATTGACAAATTCAACATCTTTTCATGTTCTTGACGGCACGAGATTCATAAACTTAAGAAACACTTTTTCTTGCTCAACACTCACATCTCTCGCAATATTTTATCAATGAATTGGAATTTTTGTTTTATTTATTGGTTATCAGTCGAGATGTTATTCTGGGTTGAAACAAATTGTGATCAACATACATAACAGTAGTCACCTCATTGGTTAGTTTAATTAAAATTTATTTTATTCACATTTTAATATTCTGTGAAGCTACGATCATCGAGAGAGATTTCATTGAGATCATTCTTAAAACTTAATCTCTTCGTAAATATCAGTTTGTCATCACACAAATTGATGATGTTTGACCATTCAAATTGTTCTACTTGAATTTAAATGAAGATAACTTTGTTATTCTGAATGTTAACTTAGCTCGATCATTATTCAGCAGCTTCAAATAAAAAAAATTGAGAAGGCTTGAAAGATAAAGAAAAATACTTTACGATGATATAAAAAAGGCTTCTTAATGAAGCTTCTGTTTATATCGCACGACATGACTCAACATAAGAGAAAGGAACATAAACTGATCGTCTTCAACTTCCACAAATAAAAAATCATTTAAAACTTTAAAAATTACTTTAACATTGTCGTGGTTTGCTAATTTGTTCCACTGCGATTACATGACAATTTTTATTTCTGCACCTATTCGATTCAACAATGAATGCACATTCATCGTGTTTGTCTCTCATTACACCTGATTAAGAAGACCGTGGAACAGAAACAAATGAACATTCCTATAAACTCTTGTTGTAGCGAAAGTCAAAGAAAAAAAGAAGAGCAGAAGTAATCTGAGCAGAAGTTCTTCTTGTGTTGCAGAACATATTACTGCAGTAGCATAAACCATGTAGCGATCAAGTGGAAACCGTGAGCAACTGAAATGGTTTCATTTTATATTAAATACTTCAATATGAATTTACATATCATGGCGTTATGTTTTGAACTTCGTTAGAAAATTTTCCTAACGATTTCATTGCTGATTATCAAATTTGATTCTATTCCTGACTAATCACAATTTCTATTCTTGATATTTAACTACATTTAACTTATTCAAACAATCGACAAACAGTTTGAGTATCCAGAAGCAACATAATCGAACATTGAATGAAATTGTGAGATAAGTAGTAGACATAACACGACTGTTGGCGTCTGCAGTCAGAGACAGTTCTTTTCCCTTCTTTTCATCTCGTTCACAGTGATCGAACATTATTGTTTTAAGCATTTAAACGACGCACCTATGTGATCATGTTCAGGCGTCATGTTTGCCACATGAGAGTTTTTTCTGCAGATTTTTTTTTGTCTTCTTATCATTCACGATCTTTGTGATTGTTTTTCTTAAAACTTCCTCTTATTGAGCTTTCAAATAAAATTACTAAAACATAAAAATCGTTTACGATGGCACATGCTTCATGTGTATTGATCGTCTGTGCTCAGCACAGCGCCAATTTGTTCCATGAACAAGTATTGATCGCAAAATAAAGCAAAACGAGAGATTAAAAAAGTCACAAGAGGTAGAAAAAACTTTATTGGCATTACATGACCACAAATTTAATTCAGCATTTAAGAATGTCCACATGCGGTCGACATACAGTTGACTCTGTTTGTTGTTTAATGTTTTAATATTAAATTTGCTTTTCATTATTGCCAAGAATGTTTGACGATTTGTTTAGATTTAAAAGATGTTTTCATTTGAAATTTCTATTGATTTGCCAGCTCATGTTACTCAATAATATTGAGATCGGAAGATCATCATTGCAAAAGAATTTAAATCATTCTTATGATATTTAATACGAGTTGAAATATTTATCTGCTTCTTGTGTATGAAATTCTTTTCTGAATTTAATAACATTCACTTGGAAATATTTCTTATCTCAATTGAAAGTATCATTTGTTTTACCAATAATAATTTATGATCTTTTCTGATGTTATTTCCAGTGGCGGAAATGGAATTAAAAAATAATCATCACAATGTTATTTTCAAAGTGTTAAAAGTTTTATGTATGACAATTATTGAATGTTCTTTGTAATCGCCGCCACTGCAAAATTGATTCATCCAAGAAATAAATATTTCTTCAACTTTTAAACAACGATATCTGCTGAACGAACCGATTATTCTTCAATCGCTGTTGTGAGATATATTGTCAATGTTTTCACATTCTTTTTCTTTCAGAGATACATTTCCTTCGACGCGTTTTTATTAAAGTATTACATCAATAATTGCGGGTGGTCTCATAAATTTAATGTCTCGTTTCGTAGGGGGAAAAGATACAACAGACCAAGAGCCTATTAAAATCTCATTGAGCGGACATTTGTCCTCTGAATAAGATTTTAGATACTCGCTCATTTCAAAGTGACACAAGAAACACTTCACGACTAGGCAATTTAACACAACAACTAACATGATGGGATTAAAGAATGAAAGATATTAACAAATTAGTCTCTCTCGAGTTTTTTTTTTCAAGTTCATTGATAAACGTAGGAATGAATTTGACTCCCATTTTCTCAATTTCAAACTTAAAGCTTGACTTTCTTGTCTAATCAGAAGCAAATTTCACGACACTACGACATCACATAAACAGAAGAAAAAAAGTTTTTTTTCTGATATTTAAATAAAAAAGACATTTTCACTCCATATAGTTTCAGATTCAATAACACATAAATCTTTCAACTGTCACTTCACTCGAAGCTTTGCCATTCCAGGCAAGTGTCTCGATGTTTAAACAGTAGAAAATTGTTTTCCTTATTTTGTCAAATTCAATTGACTTCGAAGTTCTCTTATCTTAATTAGCAGTCATTGATTTTATTTCTCTATCTCTAATTCATATTGTACTCGGAGGGGGTTTAATTGAATTGAATTCTTGCGACATTTAAGAATAAAATTCAATTATCTGGGAACATTATCAGAGTTTCCTGATAGATTTACTTTTACAGACTCTGAATAAATGAAATATTGGGGGAAATAAATGAAAACTAATTCTTTTCTCCTTCAGGGCTCTCAAGAATCTAAAACACTTTTAGCTACTCGACATTTAATTCTCTACTCCGATTTCCAAAGAAATCAGTGCTTCAATATTTTTAGAAGGAAAAACAAAAATCACATCGCTAAAAAGCAATAAAAATTCAATAACCATAAAAAGATTGTGAGAATAAAATTGATAAGAACGAGTCGAGCACCGAATCGACACCAAAGCGATTTATTCCAATAAAAACATCATTTATTGTCGATGCCGATACTTTATATCGTTTTAATGGGAAAAATTTATCTTTTCCTCTCTTTTCTCGCGAGTTCTTTAGAAGAGTTTTAATTTATTTTCGAAAAGTGATTTATAGAAATCTTAAAAGACCATCGAACGACACAAACAGTCGGAAAAGATAAATAAATAAATAAAAGCCAGACGAAATTATGTATATCGCTTATTTTGCATAATCAAACGAACAATAAATTACATTCTGTGACTTTTTTTTGTGGAAAGCAATTAGAATTCAATTTTAGGATGGGCTTCTACACGGAAACTATGAAAGACCACCACAAAGTCACTTGACGCTTTCTGTCATCGATTAGTCAACTTCAAACGAACCATCCGTCACTTTTATTGCTTCGAAGACTAAAGATCTGAAGAAAGTTGTTAAGTTTTGTTTAATTTTTGTACGAATTTTAATGAATGAAATGAAGACTCAAACGATCAACCGAATTTAGCAAACTTTGTGGGAGTTTGTAAACATTAAAAATTCGATTGATTCATCTTTCCATTGATCTTTAATGTCTACAAATTTTACGTTAAAAATAGATACAAACGAGTAGGATGATATTTAGTGATTTTCTTTGAAATATTCTACAAAACTCATTGATTTATTTTAATGCGTCGTTTTTCATTCGAAATCGTTTGTCGATTGATTCACATGTCGAGCTATTGTAACGACGCTTGTCAAACGAATCTTTAAATAGCTATAAATGCTTCAAGAATGAATTATTAGCTTCTTGATTGCTTTTGGTCATTTTATTATCCCCTCCCCCGCATTCAGAGACTTGTTGGGTTGATATTATATTGGAAATTAATTATCTATTAAGTTGAAAGTTATTTATTCGTCTTTAAACGTTGATTTTAACTCTTTAAATAGACAACATTGATGGACATCTTGCGGCTTCTCCCATACATAAGTCCCGCAAAGCTATTTGAATTGCAAAGCCTCCATCGATCATCAAAGTTCAGCAGCAATATTTTATTACTAGTAACTTGTAAGAAATTAGCTAATTTAACAACGTGAAAGGTTCAACCAAAAGTAGTCGAAGATAATCTTAAGAAATTCTTCGAAGTTTATTGATAAATTACTCAAATAAATCAAAGTTGTATACAAACAACCAAAAACAGATCAAGACTAAAACGGAATAGAGAAAGGAATCTTTTGAAGTGGAAGACTAACAACAAAAGAGCACACAACAATGGACAAGAGAAGTCTCCAAAACATCGTTTAAAAAATGAAAAGAAGAAGAAAAAGTTTTTTTCTCTTACAAATCGGACACCTACGTTTTATTGTTTTGATCATTTTCCAACCTAATTTAACAAATTGGTAAATAATAAACCCCTGGAAACATGGTAAGCGATGATCTACAAATGACTCCAACCAGTTTCGAGTGTTCGTACAAATTTAACACACAATATCTAAGTTGAGCATGAAAACAAATTTCATACTGACAACCAACATAAGCATAAGGAAAGGAATGAAGCAACCACTGCCATTGATATATTGATGGTAATTAGTTTCGGTAAAGGTTCAAAAAGATCTCTCGAAGCTCAATTTATAAAAATTATTTTCAATACATCTTCTCGTTCATATTTATTTGCAGTTTTGTTCATTCAATGTTGGATTACGGTTAGTGTCTGTCAATAAGGTTGAATGGAAACATTGTGTGGTGAACCACCAGCCCGGATGGATTCGAATTTCCATTCCCAAGCGTTGATTCTGATTTATAAAATGAATCGATATCGTTCGGTGGAATTGTGAAAGCAGCAAGCGATTTTTGTAATAAATGTGATCGCATTAATTATCAAATGGATGTTTAATATGCATTATTCTTATTTATCACCTCTTTGTTGGTTGCTATTGCAAAAAGAAAGATCAATAAGCATAATTTGCGGGATCAGTCATTGAGCTAAGCGATTTTCTTACTATGAAATCATATCAACGACGACCACTTACAAAACCCAACTGAATAATCTGTAATTGATGATTTCGTTTGATTAAATATTGTATATGATTTTCGAAATTCAATATGCGGATTTCGTTCGATATCAAAATTGAATAATCGTTTGCCTTTCAATTTACAATTTTCTTTGGTTCTCTCTGTCATGTCTTGGCTTTGTTAATGCTATAGAAATCAAGGAAGAAGAAATTGTATTGAAATTCTTTTGAAGCGATAAATGAGGCATCATTTTTTCTCCCCATTCTCGTCGATGGTGATTTGATACCTTGCATTGTTTCTCAAAATTCCACATTATTGATTAAGTCACATTTTACGCCAGAAGAAAGATAAAATATATTGCGAAACGAATAAGCGATTGAAAGCAAATAGTACGATAAATAAAACATTGGAAATTCCGTGGACATGAAGAACTTTAAATTTTCAATCGAACGACCTTCAGTGACAAAAAGTTATTTCACCCAATAATTGATGAAGATTCTTAAAACAACAAAGTTTTATTTCCCACGACAATTCTTTCGCACGATTATTGAACAATTTCTTATTGTCGCATTTTTTGTTATTGAAAATTACAAAAATCAATGATTGATTAAAAGAAAATAACTTCAAGCAATCTTAAAGACTTCGAAAAATTCAATAAGATCATTAAATTCAACTTATCTGGATGTGGAGATCTCATAAATTTAAGCAAACTGCGTCTCAACTTCGACTGGAAATCCATAAAAATAAAAAGGATCTTTCTTTTAAGAGAAAACACTTCTTCCACATCCCTTTCACTCGAAATGAAGCAATAAATTTCAAAGATTTTAATTGCTTTCTCCTCATGAATGATTTCAATTTTCTCTTTAATTTCAGCTACTTCATGTCCTGCATAAATTTATTTATCTATAGCATCTTGTATCCCTTTTCTTTCATTGAATTCAATAGTATTTGGTAGACATATGATAGCATAAATATCTTAAAGTTATAGATTCTGACATGATTGTCCAACAATTGTTTGTGAAGCGTTCAAATGATGAGTTCATGAAGTCGCTTTTAATAACATTTTGACTGTCTAAGTCTGATTTTATTCATTGGCTTTCCTCCAGTTCAAGCGCTAATTGTTTATGTTTTTTGTGTTAAAAAGATTTCCAAATATTGTTTCTTCGTTTCTCCTTCGACCCTCTTCGTCTGTTTCTTATTTTCCGTTCTATAAGAAATCGACTTCAATTCTTTTCCTTTTCTATATTGCTTTTGTTTATCAAGAACATTCATCTTTGTTTTACAACTTGGAGAAGTAAACACCAGATTATTGTTTTGATAAAAAAAATCTTTCTGTTCAATTGTCTCGCATTTCACAATGCTTTTCTTGCCTCCCGATTTAATTTGTTTGGTGTTTAGAAGAATCGAGATGAGAAAGAAAAAAATTGTTTGTTTCCTATCGTGTTGTATTGACAAAACGCCTCCGCTTATTGAATTTCAATCTCGACTCTTTAAACTGTGTTTTATATTTTCTTTTGATTCGATAAGCAATTAAAGTCGTTCGGCTGTTAAAACATCATTTATAACATTCCTCGTGGACCTCCATAAAGTGTTTCAGTAGAAGACAATCGAGTGTTAGTTTATCAATAGCGTTTGAGAAAAGAAATAACACAAAAGGCAATAAACATTTGTCATCGTTGAAATGAAATTTCTTTCACGTTCTGAAGTTTCGTGGAGAAAAGAAGATTTGAGTTTCGTTGTCATAGAAATATAATCGATGTTGAAGAGAAGTTATTTTGGAAGTGTGTTAATTTATCGCTTAATTATGAATTCATCATACACATGCAAGCTTCAAATTGTCTTTTTTTTTATTAGCTTTGACCTCTGAATCAACTGTAGAGAAAGCTGCTGCTTGTTTCCGTCGAGGAATATTAAACATCTTTTATTTATAGCTGTCATGTTGGAGAAAAACCAACAGGAGAAACACATCAATAAATTAATTTTTTTATCTTTCAAAAATTGAGATTGCCATTAATCGATGACTTCATGCTGATACAAATTGAATGACCGAGCAAACTTGTTCTCTTACTACGGTAAATATTCTTCAACCATCGAACGAAATAAAAACCTGTAAAGCAATAAAAAGATTATCGATTTAATATCATGAAAAAAGATTTTGTTGGTTATTCAAATTGGCTTTGATTGATCGTGCAGCATTAATTTAATTGGTTGTGATCGATAATTAAGATAGGAAAATGATTAGTATGGAATTTCAGAAGCAGTGACAGTAATATTCACTTTTTACACGCTATGTCTAGCTCAAGTGCCTTTCGAAACCAAAATATTTTTAATGGAAAATTCCTGGAACGATTTCAAACATAAAATTGATTTTAAGAAAAAGATTCTTAGAGAATTTTAGGGAAATAGTCGTAAAGTTTTATTGCTTTAAGAAGCTAGAATTTCGTTCATTATTTTTTATTACAATTTTCAGGATCAATATCGAGTCGTCTCTAAATTTAATAAGAATTTCTTTAGTCGCTTTGTAATTAATGTGTGGTCTATAAAATTCACATAATTCCGCGACCCAACTCTTCACATCTAATTCATCATAAGTATATCGTGAACGATTCTCTGAAGCATTCGCGGCGCGCGGCAGCAGAAATATTTATGTCAAACGTTCATCAATCACTGTGTATCTGTCATTATTTTTATTACCGATTTAACTAGCAGCAAGGCAAAGAAGCCAAGTGGTAAAGCAACATGTCAGTAGAACGAGATGAGAATTATTTCCTTCTATCATCATAGAACAAAAAGAAATTTTATGTTTCGGCTCATAAAATATATATTTCATAAATAAAAAAAAAACAGTTTTCGTTTTTCGGTAGGAAGCATAGTAGGCGGTCGTCGAATCGCTTACTGTTTGACTTGGCGGGCAATTGGTTTCTATTTTAAGAATTTATCACTTGGAAAACAATTTTTACTGAGAAGTAGGTGATAATTGAGTAAGTTGTCATAATTAATGCTTTATTAGTGCTGTTAGCTAAGTGCGCAATAATTAAAGGAAAATATGAAAGGAGGCTAGAACACTTGATGTAAAAATCAACTCTAAAAATCTCAAGATTTTATTACATGCATAAATATGAGTGTTTATACTTCATATGAAATTCTTGTCGCCAAAAATAAACATAAAAACATTATCTACATAAATTTTTATGTTGAAACATGAAGCATAAAACTCCATAAATTCAACTTCCATGTTGCAAATCATCGCAAAATTTTCCTCGACAAACAAGAATCATATTTACACGAATTCATAAAAACGAAAGAGAAAATTGTTGCATTTCTACTTCATTTCATAACAAAAGACAAACTAAATTGATTAATTGAAGTATCATGGAGACATGCTTCAGATTACAGATAACAAAATTAAAAATTTCTCCTGAAATGTAAAGAATTATTAGTATAAAAATTCAATTTATTGCACAAATGAAGAAGCTTCTTTCTTTTCAACTTCTTATCCGTTCATCAACTCGCTATGTTTTACGACTGCTCTTCTGTCTGATGTTTCTCAATTTTTTTTCCTTTGTGCTTAATGTGTATGCAAACACAAAAAGGTTTTTAGTTCATTATTTATGCCGCGGCATAAGTTTCAGAAATTCAACATTTTATGTATTAAACCTTTTCACAAAATTAACCTATTGAACTTAAACGTTTATTACTTCTGTTGAATTGTAATCACTGTAAATTATCATTTAGAGTATGAAGAATTGCGAAAAGATTGGATTCTGAAAAGATTGTTGGAATTCTGATAAATACAAAAAAGAAACCAATTGAATTTTAATTTCAGATCTAGACAGTCGGAAAGTTAATGCGACTAATAACTAAATAAATATTACTTTTATATTTATAATCGAATAAAGAAAAGGAATTCAAGACTTCTCATAAAAAAGAACATCAATGCATGCCTCAAAGACATCATTAAAGGCACCTGCCATCGTATCTAAAGCTAGCAGCAGGTTCAAGGACCTTTTCTACTATAATTGAAGAAAAGAAGGCTTCATGTAACTATTTTCGAAATGCCCCCAAAATAATAAAGAGAAGATGTTAGTTGAGTAATTATTCACTCATAAATCTTTCTTTGAAATCTCCATCTCCGAAGAGAAAGACATCTCAATTAGATAATGACTATTTCACTATTTCATCATTTTTTCACAATAGCGCCCAGAAATTGAAATACATTTTCTCTCTTCGGCTTTTTATTTTTCTTCCTGTTCGACACAATTCCAAAAAGATGAAAAATACTCAAACTACAAAACGATCTTTTCTCGCTCGATTTCGGTTCGTTTAAGTGAACGGTAATGATGAAAAATAAAGAAGAACAAAATATTGTTTAAGCGTCAACTTTTCTCTTTGTTATGTTGAAGACTCGAAGATAGATTTCTTTTGCTCAATGGACATTATTGATTAATGATATCTGTCAGTCTCAAATCTATCATTTCTATTCAATACATTTTCTCATCACTCGCATCGCCTTCGTTCGATGAATAATGAATTCATATACGTTTCGGCTTCAGTGTCTCGTCGAAGAATAATTTTCGACTTTTGTGTCTTCACCTTGACAGGTGCCGACGTCTTTATTAGTCTTCAATTGAAATTAATGCACTTTTATTGTCATTTCTTTATGTGTGTATTAAATTATTGAAATGCTTTTATTTTATACAAATATGGTGAAATTCTTCTTTGCTACATTAAATAAAATAAAGTTAAGCTTTATTCAAGTTTGGAGAGTTTCTGGGTGACAAAATTATAAGATTTTTGGATCAGTGTCGGTGAGTTTAACAATTTTTATAGACACATCCCATAAACGTTTATGATCTTCTGAAATCGTAACGTAAGGTTGAAGTTCACATTCTTTGCAATCGGAGAAATATTTTCCAGTCACACCATTAAGTTCTTCAGAACAAGCAAGCATTATTGTTGTTTGTGCACCTTCCACAACTGTCTTAAAGAAGCAATAGTTTAAGAAAGTGAGTCCGATGGTCATTGGAAATGGAACATTTCTCCAAATTCCTGAATATATCACACCGGGATGAAGAGAATTGACAGTGATGCCAGTTCCTTGTAAACGTTTTGCCAATTCTATTGCGAACATGATATTTGCGATCTTTGATACGTAATATAAATAAACTGGTTGGCCATCTAATTCATTCAAATATTTCTTCAGATTAAATCTAGCTAACCAATACCATCCTGATGACACAATCACTATGCGACATGGTGTTGACTTCTTCAAGAGACCAATCAGCAAATGTGTCAATAAAAACGGTCCGTAATGATTTGTTGCCATGGTAAGTTCGATACCATCCACGGACTTTTCTTTGTTGAATGGGTTCCCATAACCCGCGTTATGAATCAACACGTCAATTCTTTTCTCTATCATGAGAATCTCATCAGCAAAATCTCGAACTGATTTCTGTGAACTTAAATCAAGTTTTTTGACTAAGATGTTTTCATTTCCTGTTTGTTTGATGATTTCGTCTGGAAATAAAGTAGAAATTTATTAATTTTTCAGGATTTATGATCTTTTCAAATCATGTTTGTTGTTATGTTCATAGTGAAAGGCTTCAGAAGGATGAAACTTACCACGAGCTTCATATGCAGTATCCATAGTTCTACATGCCATGATGACACGAGCACCACGTTTTGCTAAATCTCTTGCAGTTTCTTTACCGATTCCACTATTTGCTCCAGTGATTAAAACTGTTTTCCCGTCCATTCGAACCTGAATGAAAATTAAAATTAAGTCAATGAAGCTAAAACTAAAATTTGCAGCCTACACTCGATGTGAACATTCCACATGTTGCTTTCACCCATAAACAAAGCACGAAAATTATTACAGCAACTCCAAAGGCTAAAGTAAAACATATGGAGAAGGTTGTTGTGTTTGGAATCTCATACCAAGCCATTCCCTTAAAAAACTCTTTAAAAATATTTAACAAATTAGTAAAAGGATAACAAAATGTTGAAACAATGAATGAAATGATGAACATAAAACAAGACAAGTCGATGAAAACACGTCTAAATGGTTCCAAAGTATGGATCAAACTGATGCAAAATAGTAAAAACTCTAACAATTAACATTAAACGAGTAAAGACGTGAATAATTTTATTCCTTTTACACTTAATTTAGTTGCTTAATTTAGCTATTTCGACAGCAAAGCTGTCATCCTCAGAAAAATTATGTCTATACTGTAAACCCTAAATTTGGCCCCATGGGAATCAGCTAAGCTATTGTTTTAAGTTACATCGTATCTTAGCTGATTTCTTCAAGAAGAGAAGTTTGTTAAAACAACTTCGATATCACAAAAATTGAAATTGACATGCAAGTGAGAATAAGTCTCAGTTAGGCTTTCCATAATCGAAGTTAAATTGTCGTTTATGCAATGACTTTAATGTTTAATGTTATTTGACGAAGTCACAAAATCGATTTTTTTAAATCGCGGTTTACGCTACAATCGTTATTGTCTCCATAGGTTTTTAAAGAGAACCACAGTTTCAAATTAGTTTTCTCATTTTTCGGTGCGTTTGGTGCCTTTTTTATTGCCACAACAAATCGCCATACACACATAGAGTTTAACGATCTGTTCAATAAAGATAAAAATTGATTAATGCGGTCGAGTTCTTTGTAGTTTTGCGCCGCCAAGACACGAATGTGAAAGACGATTTGCTTCTGTATTTAGCAATAAAAGAAAAGGATGAACGGAAAAAATATTCGTCGAATAACCAAGCAATTTGTTGAACGTAAATACATCATTTTATGCTTTTGCGGGTAAACAAAGAGAAATAAAAATTAAAAACAATAAAATTATCTTTTAAATTATTTGCCATTGCCGGCTCTGATGGAAACTTAAAGACTTAAGTATTGAGTGCGATATTTAAATCAAAGATCTTCTTGTGCAGCTTGAGTTTTACAATGTGTTCCATAATCTTTCAATTTCAGGTAATTGAAAAACACTGCAGGTTCATGAACTTGAATATGAGATGATAAATATATAAGATCGCCAACTACAAAGCAATAATAAAGTTATTATTTACATTATAAAAATAACCCAAATGATTCAATATTAGTATGGATCAAAAAAGAACAATTTGGTGATTTTGGGTGGTCGTGAATAAATATGAAATTATTGCCTTTTGGCTTCTTCAATTGACCAAACAGTGGCGAATTTGTACACGTAATGAAGAATTGCATAAACTTTTTGATGAGATATCATAATTTCATCAGATATTCCTTTTGATGTTGCGTCTTTAAAGAACTTTACTGCTTTCATATAAATTCGATATTTTATGATAGTCTATAAAAGCCGAGTGACATAATTGCATGCATTAAAGCGCAGTATGATTATCGCTAATCACTCAATAACTCCCTCAATTTATGTGCTGATAGATCTTCATATGGCGTTAATCACATTTATACGATCGTTCGATGTATTTGATGATTTTGTTTTTTCCATTTTGATTTCTTGTCGAAATGAAGTCATAAAAACTTTTGTCGTTTAAAACCAGCATGAGAATCAATGAGATATTTGCTTAATGACGCGATTCGTTTCATGCCATTTTCGCAATCATTAAAAATTCAACCGGAGAAAGAAAAGACGTTTCGATTCTTGAAGCAATTCGAGCGTGAAACGAATAAAACTATAATCATACTATGAGAGTTGTATTTGAAGCTATCAATCAACTTTTATATTCCCTATGCATGTTAAGTTCATAGCAAGGTGCAAAGTTATCCTTACATGTAATCAACTTTTAGTTTTTAACTTAACGAACTTTCCTTCAATTGATATCATCGAAATTTGAAGAAACTTCATTGGGAGATCTTTATCAATGAATTAATTTATTGTTTGGTTTAGTTGTTCTCTTTTATGTTTATGAAAAAAAAAAGCCATTAAGAAAGTTTTATAAATATTCATCGATGTGTTCATGCGTTTGATTAAATTTACATATTACCGGTTTGGTTATAGGAAAACCTTTCATAACATTAAAGTGCATACGGTTATGTTGTAATGATCTTAATTGACCTTATAACGGTTCTCTTAAATAAATTTCAAACATGCGAAAAGATATTTTTGATGAACTTTCTTTCCATAAATTCTAACATCGACTTTCGATAAAGTTTTCTTAATTTTAAAATTGTGTAAAACAAAAACAGTGAAATATTGAAAAATGATTATTGACTTGAGTCGACAACTGGCATTGCCGCACGAAAACAACATTTTACGACAAAGAAAAATCGCTCGACAGTCACATTAACCAAAGTGTCTTATACACCACTCAAAGCCTGAGAAAACGCTTTAAAACAAAGATAATTTTATTTATTGATGTGATTGAATGACTTATAGAGAACATGTATTGATTTATTTGTATTGTAGTCGAGTGTTGCATGAGACAATTGTTGGAGATGGAATGAAAGGTGTGGCGGCAGCAAACGCATGTATAAAGTGAGACAATCCAACACGTTACCGATGGATTCTTCCCTTTTGTAAATTACTAATTTCTTATCTCGTAAGCGAACATCGAACCAATAAATTAACTGATGGGATTTTTTCCTCGTGCTTTAACGCTCGTTTTCACGGTGGTAAGAAGCGAAGTCAGTTGTTGATTTCTGTTTGTTGAAATGCCATTGGATGTCCATAAATTCGTATTGAATTTCTTTGGTTTATTTGAGAAAAAAAAAAGAAAGAAAGAGACAATTTTTGAACGACATAAATCTTGAGGTGTTAATATATAAATAATTTAAGGTTCACACAGTTCTACGAAACGTGGTGACTTTAATTCTCAGGTTCAACATTAATCCTTATCACGATCACGACTAAATAACGTTTTGTGTGTTCTTAAACATCATCAGCATTTTTAATTGCCTCAAAAATTTCATGTAAAAATTTAATGAACGAGTAGATATGATTCCAACATTATTGCAAATGAAATAAAAGTGCACTCGATGAGCGAACGACAAAGTCAACTCCAAATAAAATTAATGATTTATTTATAACTTCTTTGTGATTTATGATTCCTTGCTGGTAAGCAGAAAAAGAATGTTTCGAAGAGATTCGCTGAGCAACGAGAAAAGATTTTATTACTGATGCACTTAAAAATTTGATATTTCGAAGCAGATGAAACACGCTAACCTGATTAGCATCGTTCGTATACACTCAATAAAAAAACTTTACTTTGAAGACGTCTCTCTAATGAATATTGCAGATTTATTCGGGAACATTTTAATTGCATTTCGAGTTTTCATCGCTGGTTGACGAAAGAAAAATAAGTTTTCTTATATTTAGATTAGAATTCCTCCTTGAATTATAGATTGGGATGTGAAACATTCCGAGAAAGAACCTAATTATAATTGTCATAAAAAAGTTTACGCGAGTTTTAGATTTTTTATAACCGTTCTGAAAGCTTTAAATCGCATTTTTCTTTGCTTGTTTACTAGTCAAAGATATTAAAATAAAAGACTCGTACAATTCCAAACACCACATATGTACATACGACAACTTGTGTCATTAGCCAATAAATAATTTTTAATTGACTTGTTGTTTGTAAACTTGGGATGAAAATATTAAAAAGAAATGTTGTAAATCGTTGTAAAACTTTTCGTATTCTTTAATTTGAAATTTTTAAAACCCACATGGTTACCAAGCTGAGTCAATAAGAAAAGAAAAATCTTTTCAAAACCTAAAATCTTCTTCTAAGCTGACTCATCTCAAAATAAATTTGTTTTCTTGAACTTATAATCTAACCTGCACCATATCGTGAGTTTTATTATAAAATTTCACTGATTTCAATCTTATGATTGTTCAACGATTTTTTTATGCAAAGCCATAGAAAAAAAATTAAAAGATTAAATTTATTTGTACATTGGACGAATTCAAATTATATGAAAATGAGAGGTAAACAAATTTTACGAAGCGTCACATAATGAGTCATTTACGATTTGAAATAGTTTCAGTATGTAAATTTCGAGGAAGAAAAACGTGTAAACTTTTGTTTTAATTAAGCTTCTTGCAAGGAAGCTATCAGATTTTTGATGTTTTTCATATTCACATCTCTTTTTTGTTTTATTTTTTGGGTCACTTATGACAAATGTGATTTCTAGGGTTTGCGCATCGCGTTTCGTTTTATTTACTTAATAATGTCCTCCATAAACTTTAAAGTACATTAACTCACCTCGAATCTTAATGCGTACCTCGTTGTGCCATCAATTACAGTTTTCTCTTTTTCTTCCCATCACACGTCCCGCAATCAACGTACAAAATGAATAGAAGAGCCACTTCTAACAGCCACAAAAATCAATCCTCGTCGTCTTTTCACATCAAATTGATTCTTTTTGATTTTTTTATTTGATGAAAGTGGACTCGAAGTCAAACGGTAGAACGGTTTACAATTTACCAATTACAAGTTCAATAGCACTTACTTTCAACTTCAATGGAGCGACTGTTAGTTTGGACTTTTCACTAACCGATCATCAATTAGATCCAAAGCAGAGAAGTGAAACGTGTGTTTGCCTCATAATGAGTAGCAACAAAGAAAATACGAAAATAACGCTTTGAATAAATTGTTTATTTCGATGATAACAATCAAAGAAACGATATTCAAGATTTTTTCTCTTCTCTTCTTGTGCCACACATCAGCTTGAAGATTTCTACAAAAGTTTCTTTCAATAATCAAAAATTGATGGTTAGAAATGTTTAAAGCCTAAATGCTTGTAAGCAGAGATACTTTAAAGTCTAACTTTTCTACAAACTGGTTGATTAACCGAACAGTAGTAAAGCAAATCGAATAAGTCATAATCATATTAAATGACACAACAAAAAACAAAATATTAACAAACGAAACTTAACGTTTTCAATTTCTTTTCTCCTTCATTTCTCTACCAATCACACTCAATAAGTCTTCAAGTGATTTTGTCTGGCGACATTTCCCAGCTACTCGTTTTGCTTTTGACTCTAAAAATACCACTCATGATAGATTTTTTCGCTCCGATATGAAGATTTGAATAATCGCTTAGATTAATTTGAATTACCATCGGCATCTCGAAGAAAGCAATTTCTTCCCTCCAGCGTCGATTATTCTGAGAAGACAAATATAAAAGAAATGTTTTTGTTGTTGATTTGATTGAACAAAACAAAGCACACGAGTGATCAATTTAATAAATGAACGTTAGTGGACGATTAAGTTTTAACAACATTTCACGTGCCTCTTTATGTAAAACACTTGAACTTTTGAGATTCTCTTTAAAAATAAGAAGAGGTTGAGAAGATTAAAAAAATTATTACGAAGTGAGTAGCGAAAATAGCGGCAAATTTGGTTTTCAATCAAATATAAATAACTTCAATTCTAATGGCTCCTTCAATGCTCATTACCAGTAAAAATTTTTGATAAATTTTTAAACTTTCATATCGTCGGCATTTGAATTTTTGATCCTACCGACTAGGCAATAAATTTCATCGCGCACTCTATCAAATCCTCAAATCAATCAAAATTAAACACCGAACATCAGACGTCGATCTTCACCACGCCTTTTGTTTCATATGATCTTATGTTGGATGTATTTAAGTAAGCAAACTATCACAGGAAAGAAAAGTAATCATCAAGAAACGAAGAAAGAGAGAGAAAATATATTGAACTGATGCTTTTCAGAGCATTTAATGATTATTTTCCATTGCGCATATTTTTTTTCTTCTTTATACTATCGTCTGATAAAAACTTGGAGCCTCCAATCAACTCATACTGATGCAATGTGTCAGATTGTTGCCGTTTAATGAAACCTTCACGATTCCATCACACAACTTGTGTAAGATGTGAAATGAAAGAATCATTCAAAAAAAGACGGACTAAAGGAAGATTTTTTTTTTGAAAAAAGGCATTCAAAGGCAAGCAATAACAAATAATTATTGCTACATTTATAATATTCTGAATTTGACTGATTGGTCTGGGGAAAGAGCGAGAGATGGAGAACCGTTGATGTCTTTTTAATTAATGCTTTTCAATGGGTTCTTCAAGGCAATCATTTATAGATTCTCTTCGATTTCGCTTAAGACTCTTAACGTATCCGTCATGTTTATGCGGTTAAACGTGTCTTTGTTGGTAATGGAATATGAAACGAAGCTCTTTGTTACCTTTAAATTTTCAAATTAAAAGAAAATCATTTCTTCCGCTGACGTCTACATCCAACATTTAGTGATCTATATGATGAACAAATGTCGAAGAATCTAATTTGTTAGGTTTCCCATTCATAAGAAATTCATTTTTCATGATAATATGTTTCTCATTTATTTTTTTGTAATTTACAAAAAGATTCTTTTGAAGCGCGTTTTGATCTGACAGTCTTCGGTCAATATTTGACTTTGAGCAATTGGTGGTTCAGCCGACACATAGTTCATTTCCTTTATCATTTATCGGTATCAGTAAACGTTTTCCTTCGTGTTATTTTATCTTAGTAAACATCGTAAACACATCCTAATCATACAAGGATGTTTTACAACATAACAATGGGAATCTTTGACTGCAGGTGATCTCATAAGAAGAGAAACACCGTCAACTAACCTCATGATCTCGAACTGTTTCTTTTGATTTAAGTTTTTAAATGAATGAAACCGTAAATCTGTCACAGGAAGTAACAAGAGATATTTCGCTTAAACAAACATTCAAATCCTAAATGATCAAGTGATAACATTGTTTTCATCACTGAAAGATGAAGTGAAATAAAATTTGTTGACGCACTCGTGTTCCCAAAAGATATCTGAAAGTTAACTCTCGTTAATTATGACAACTAGAAATGATAACTAACTAACTGGCTACAATGACTTTCACAAAAGAAAGATGAAATGAAAAAGCAATTAAAGTTTTTAACAAAAATTTTATTTTCTTAATTCATTAGTCAAGTGGCAGGGCGAGAGAATAAAAACAATATTTAAGTTTCGGGTGCTTTGGTCTTGTTACCATTCATGGACTTAAATTACAATTATTGTGTACTGTTACAGATCCATCAGAATTAATTCATCATTTTTCTCGGCTACTCTGTTGTTGCGAAACAAAAGCTTGAACTGCTTGTGCGACTTGATGAGAAGTATGTCCAATTAATATAATAAATACCTCTCACTGGGATTATGCCGCTCATAATTGCTATCAGCCTTGTTGATCCACTAAATAAGTATAAGACTAAAATATCTTTAACATTTCAATGGTAAACTTCAATGATATTGTCACAATAGTAAATTACAAAATCACATTCCATCGTAAAAGAATTTCAATGTGACTTCATTGCTGAAGTTTTCCCAATAAAACTCCCCACAGGAAAAAAATTTATAGTTTTAGATTGAATGGAAATTACATATTTTTTTGATTTATTCTTTATTTATTTCCATGGCCCGGGGCAGATATTTGAAAGACAATGGAAATTAACGAAAAAAGAATTAATAAAAAATATTTTTTCTCACCCGCTAAAGAAGCTTTGCCAGCTTAATCTGGTAATTTCTTTTCGTGTTAATTACAATATGAAACGATTCAATTCATAAAGCAAATCTGCCAGGGCTGATTTAATAAATGTGTGATCGTTTGCTGTTGAGGTCTGTCGGAGATTTTAATCGAAGACGAGATTAATGAAGTCACCGCGCAGTTAGTTTCTGTTTTAAATTTTAATTATCAACTCTTGTGGTGATTTTGAAGACGAATTAAAAAGATGATTTGTTTCACGATCCGCCATTGTGATATTTCATCGTTATATGAGCTTATGATGTGACCATTGGAGTGCAGCGTTAGAAACAATGAGACGCAAACAATGGGCGAAAATGCGTAAGATGTTCATTTTATTAAACCGCGTTCGCGATCATTCCCAGCGGATATGAAACGGTAAAATGAAAATTGTAAGATTGCGCCGAAGTAAATATGAAATCTTAGACGCGATATCTGATCATCAGAAATAAAAGAAAGAAGAGCAACTTGCTTTTCGAGTATTTAGTAAAAGCAATTGAATTAATTCAAGTGAAGATTTAACCATGGGTAATTTTCCCTCATTCCATCAACAATCACGGCGATCTTAAATAAATTAGCGATCTCTTGTTTGATGATAGTTTTTAAAAACAACTTTGAAATCTTGACTATAGCGCATTGTCAAGTGGGAGGGTCGGGAGATTATGCAAGCATCACTTTAATGATCTTTTACGAGGAAACTTATGAAAAGTAGATATCATTCTTTTTCACTGTGTCAAAACAACCATGAAGATCTCACAAGTTCAGAAATCATTTCGGTAGATTTTATTTTATGCTTTATTTCCAACGACTTCTCTTCCGCTGACGAACAATTAAACAAAGAAGTAAACGCCTCGAAACTAAAAACTAATATTTTTGATGTTAATGACTAATTTCCATAATTTATTTTTGTGCTTAATCTACACGATGATAAAGTAGAATCCATTCTAATAAATAATTTCTCAATGGAGATGAGTGGGGGAAGATAACAATTGAATCAGATTTCTAGCCTAGCCTTCGTTTTTATTTTTATGTGTAGATATCTATGTGGTCGTGAGAGCTAAAAATAATTAAAAAAAAACTGTGAAAATTAGTCAATTAAGATTCAGTTTTTTTTGTTGTTAGATTTCTGGTGGATTAAACATGGGACTCAAGAATCATTCTGACATATTTAATGATAAATTTTAAAACTTGGAATCTAATTAGATTTGTCTTACATTATTTATTGACTAGCATTTGGTCATTTTTCCCGTATAAATTTTAATTTTTTTAGAAGAAAAAGAGAAAATGAAGATGATGTTATTCGGATTTAAAACTTCATTTTTTTGTTTCATTGTTTTCAAAACGAACATCATTTCACTTCGATGTCGAGAGTACTCACTTAACTTGCCCAATCACCATCCATTACGATTATAAAGTTTAATTCAAATCTATTGTTTTCTGTACATCTCCATAGCATTCATGATTCATCAGCGAGAGAGCAAACACAAAGAGTGTGTGGAGTTTTTATTTTCTCTGTCTTACACTTACTGCTTGTGTCGTCATGGCTCGCCAACTTCCAATTCATTTTCGATTTATTTTCGAGAGGAAAAGCGGCAGAAAACGCGAGCGGTGATAGGTCTCGCCAGAGTAAAATTAATTAAATTGTTTGAGTTCATAGATTGTAATTCGTTTGGCTTCAAATTTAATGCAAATTCAAATCAAAGTTAACATTTAACCATGCTCAACAAGACTTTGTAAAGAGGCAGCTATAAATAAAGTAGATTAAGAGAATAATGCCATTTGATCATTAAAAACACAAAATGAATAATAATGAATCGTGCAAAACAATGAGAAATTTTAACAAATTTCTTCTACATAAAACTTTTTTTTTAGACTTTAAGTTTAACGAGATCTCAATAACATATTAGCTGATGATGAGAACTAGAAGCAAGCTGCGTATGATATTAAAACTTCATTAATATGTTGATGAAGAATAAATAGTCAATTCTTTTCCTTGTATTTATATTATTTATACGTCATTTCATGGACACAAAGGAATGGTTAATTCAATAGAATCAACTAAATAAGTAGAATCTTAAATACCTTTAACGAGCTTCCTTCTCGAATATCTTTGTTAAAAATTGAAATTAACATTTCTTAAGTTTTTGAACTTTGAAGAAATAAATTTTCATAAAACATTCATCATCGTGTTGCTTTCTGTAGTTTAGTCTGTAAAAAAATGAAATATTTTGAAGGAATTGTTCATTTGTCGCTTCCTCCCGGCTTGAATCATTAAATTGACACAAATCCAAATGCATGTGCACAACACGAGAAGAATTTTTCTTGCAAGGTGGAAATAATAAAACAACGAAGTGTTTTCGCACTGAGACAAAGAACTTGAAGGAACATCCGATAGATTTTATGCAAATCAAATGCAATCGTCTCTCGTCACCAGACACGGCACGAAAAGCCAAGTGAAAAGCAATTGCAAATGAGTGATTCTGAAGAGTGAAGAAAAACGTTGATTAAAATGACAACACAATTAAATCTTAATGGTGAAAATAATTTCAATTGCAAGTGAAGATGACTTCTGCTTGATTTGGAAGGGGAATTTCAATGTGGATTGGAAAAATGAGGTGTTTAAAGCATTCTTTTGTATGCAAATTTAATATTTCTTTCTTTCATACTCAGCTGCAAACTGTAATACGTAAATAAGTGAATAAGTGTTTGAATAAATTGGAATTTGTAGTGTGCTGGTAGATCAACTTAAATATTTAATTCATAAACATTATTAGAATGTCGATGATGTATTTGATGAAAGCAAAAGTTAATTAACTTGTAAAGTTAAATAACTTATTTATGGCAAGGAGAGCACGAGAAGCAAATTCTTCCCAAAATTAATCAAATCAATCAATTTTCGATGGCTAACAAGCTTTATGTAAGGGGAGATAAAACCAGATCAATCATATTGTTAGCACTCCCTGTGAACAAATTGACCAGTAAACATATTTCTTACGTTGCAAAGATTCTTCAATCCAGAACAGTTAACATCAATAAGAGAAATCATTTTGTAACGTCTGGAATTTTTATCTATCTACAGACATTCCTGCTCTTATTAGTTTATTAATTTGTTTTACCAGAAAATAAATCACTCTCCGATATTTTGTCTTATGGCTCGTTCCACTGTGTCGTGACCACGTCGAACGATATAAAGAAATAGAAGAAGATAAATCCAGTAGCACTTTTTGACAGTCGATCATAATCAAAATTATTTTTTAATAAATGATTACTCACCAGACTTTCGGCATGTGCGTTGGGTTAACAGATGAAAATCCTGTTTAAGAATTTGTAAAGCTAAATGAATTATGAATCAGGTATCACACTAGCTTTCGTCGTTCGAATGCAATAAATCAAAGTTACTTCTGACCATCCATTAACTAAGCTTATAAGTGTAAAGAATGAAAGATGAATCGATTTTTTGATTTAATTTGATTTTTCTTTTATACATGTTACGCTGTTACAATTACGAAGCATTCTATCAACTGAGAAATATTTTATTCGGAAATATTCAGGGCATGAAGTTATTAACAGTAAATCTTTATTGATTGTTTTCTAAATACAAAAACTTTTGATATGCTTATTTTCTTTTAACACATTATCATATTTAGTGCTAGTTGAATTGTTAAACGCAAATCACGTAACGCCATCAAAAGTCATGCAATTGCATTGCTAATAAATATTTTACTTTACTTTTCAACAAAGTCCAGATGACGACTCATTCACGCTCAACAGCAGAGATTGAAGACAAGAAGACAAGAACTTTTTATAACGATAGTTAAGTCGTTGATTTTGTTTTACAATCACGTAGCAACATCGGCAATTGTAACTTGTGTTTTTCGAATTTTGTCACTGGTTGAAGAGACCGCAAAAAGCCGATTTGCTTCTCGCTGAATGGAATCGCATTAATATCGAACCTCTGTATTATTATTATTTTATGTTTCACTCAAATCATAAATTACTGTGCGGTGGAGAATCAACGATATTCAAATCACAAGGCTCATCAATAAACCGATCATATACAATCAAAAACATTTGGAATTTCAAACGTTTATAGCTCTTGTATCATTTCTCGTTTAAAATCAATTAATTTATTCCGGGGTGAGCGACAGACTTCGGTGTTTCTTTTGTTGATTGTGACATAGATGGAAGCATAAGAATTTTTCAAGGTTGCGATACCGTCACCGAAAATAAATCTCCCTTAAACAAGAAGTCTCAAACAAAAGCAACAAAAAAAGTTGTCGAATGACGTGCGATGAGAGGGAAAAAATATCAAACAATTCTAAATAATCCCTGAAGGTATCTTACTTAGCTTGTCGAAGCCGAATGTCATTCGCGATGTTTCGATTCCACTTCGATCCGTGGGAAACTTGAATCGTCAAAATTTTTGTCACGATTTTGTCATGCAAATTAACCTGACTAATGCTCATCCACAGGGCGCTTGGGGGAATACAACAGTCACATTACTCGTCCCAATCCACGACAGTCAACAAGAAAGAGAACAAATCAATTTATTGTAAAACCAGCAATTTCTCAATTGCTTCGTTCTTAACGTGAAGAAGAAATTATCATTATTAAATAAATACGATTTGAGTAATTTTTAAAATAGGACAATGAAACGTGCTTAGAATCAATTTTGCTAAGGTAAATCACTAGACACTGGCATTTCTAAGCGGCAAACGAGAATAGAACTCAGTCAATTCGATTTGGAGTTGGGATCAAAATAAGTGAACGGTAGAAAAAAGAATTGTTAAGAATTAACTAACTGACAATTTTTGATTGATTCACAATTAAAATCTGAATAACAAATCAAGCGAGAAAGAAATTGTAAACGAATCAAGTTCTTGAAATGGAGACGAAGGCGATCTGCTGAATGATTTGCGGTTTTTCATGTTTTTGGTGGAAGTTTGGCTTCAGGCAAATTGTAAATGAAACAAATAAAAAACAAACCAAGCACAAGATGAACGCGAAAAGAAACCAATAACAGATTACTTCATCCAAATGAAGGGCATCTATAAACATGAAAGAATGATGTATGGTAAGGGCAGATTGACAAGTTGCAATTAAATGCCATTCAAAGATGATGGAACAAGGTTTGAATATCTTCGTTTTATTTCTGCACACAGTAGAACAGGAATCAGTCGAACAAATGAATGAAATTTGATTTCGCTTTAAATCTTTATTTCGTGTTGTATGATGAAGAATTTAAGGCTTAAAATATTTCAGGAATATCTTGGAATCTGGTAAGAAATCTCAGAAAAGATACCCTTGTTGTGTTTATTCACTCACGTTTTAAATGTGTCAGAAAACGGGAATGAAGCAAACCCGAAAAAGAAAGAAGTGAATGAAAGGATTTCATTTATCGCCTTAACCGAGTTTTCTGATTATCCAGTAGACGCAATAATATTGATACGTTAAGTAATGTTTGCAACAAAAAGATTTGTTCTTGATGGAACGCGTTTAATTGCTTCTTTCACCAACATATCAATTATCCCCGATCCTTAATTCCTTCAATTTGAATGCCTTTGATAACAATTTCAAACTATTTGTTGTCTAATTTTTGCGATGAATCAGGTTTTAATTTCCAGAATCACAAATTTTATTTCATTTCTCATTCATGATTGATTGACATTAAGATTATATACAACTTTTATTCTCGAACTTCTAATTTGAATTACTTTTATATCATTTTTTTTACAGAGAGAGGGAACGGCAGAAGACATCAAGTTGGTAGAGAACCCGTGGAATTTTTCTGTGTTTCAATGTACAGCATTTGATGAGTCCCTGCGGGGATATTATATTACATGTCAATAAATGAAATGAAACGTATTTTCTTCATTTGCTTCTCGATGGAAATTAAAATTACCATCTCGTGAAGCGACCAGCGAGCGAGAAAGATGCAAGAGCCGTCACTCATCTCAATATTTATTTGATTAAATTATTTTTTGTGTCTGTTTTGGGGATTAGATTCATTCATCATGGAATTTTCAATTCTATCAATATCAAGCTTGTATTTCAATCGTTAGAAATAATTTGCCAAAACATGATAAATAAAGCTGTCAAATAGCCAAATAAACATCAATCATAACTCACGATTAATTAAAAAAAAAGTTGTTCTCCTTTCATTCTTTCTTTCCTTGAAAATTCATCGAAAATCGATCATATAAACGCAAAAAGTTACAGCACGCCATACGCCCAGATGGAAGCCCAAGCAACATGCAAACCGATTAACAATCAGTCAAAGTAGAAAATATTTGCCTTAGGAATCAATCAAGTCGAAAGAATTTCTCCATTCTAGCGCCTTTGGTCGATTTAATAATACCAAAAAAAATAGTTTCTTGCGCACGCTTCTAAAAATTTTAGACGCTTATCAATCAGATGAATTTTACAGGTGCTTTCTGATTTGAATAAATAAGAAAGATAAAACGAATTTAATGCTTCAAAACATGAGATTTGATGTATCATTGTGACGATGTCAAGCACGATAAACACACGGGAATCGAGAGCAAAGTTAATATGATACAAACTTACATTACATTAATGACAACCAAGAATAAAATCAAATAAAAAGTCCTGTAATCCTGAGATAAAAAGATATTAATTATAAAATAAATCAATATTAATCAACGCTTAAAAAACTTTCATTCATGAAGTAAAATGGGAATAACCTGGAATAAGTATCAGTTTTGTGACGCGTCAGATGGCATTGGGAATGGACATTAATCACATTAAAGTCATGTTCAAATATTTAATTCGTAATTATCATAGAACTTTTTTATTTTTGAAAAAGGAACGCCTGAGTTAATAATTGTTGATTAATAGAAGTGTCTTGACTGACTGCGTGATATAAAGCATTAATTTAACTTTAATAAATAGTCGTCTTTTGTTCGGCGTTGAATTGCGGGACTTTAAAAATAACAAAATAATAGAATATTGAAGGAAAGGCAGAGTCTTCTGGAAGTGGGATTGGTGGAAGTTAAGAATGAATAAAAAATGACAGATTGAAGCAGCATTACATTTGATGTGTCCAAGACTGGGATTGAATGAGTTCAACAGAAGCAAGTCAGATCATTGAAAATAATCTTCAAGAAAATACGACATAAGTAAGTTTGTTGAGAGATCAATCCCGACATATCTCTAAGTAAGTCGCTAAATAAACATTTTTGTTTCGGAATGTGTCTCGTATTTGAGCCTCTCTAGACCATATGTCTGCATACCGGTTGAAATTTTTCATTTTGAAAACGACCTTGCCCTCTTTCAGACATCTTTCTTGCTACTGGATAAAAAGTAATTTGCATAATGCATGAGAATTAACCATTCTCGGTTGCTGATGATGATGCGAGCCGCTCGGTTATTAATGCTTCTTTCTCCTATTACAAAGGCATTAATAAATCGTTTATCTCACAGCAATTTTTCGCCTTCGACCGAACACATTATTTACCATAAGATTATAATGATAATTTGTATTTAAAATAATGATAATCAATTTTTCAAAATATTTCCCAGACTGAACAAGAGAGTTTCTTTTTCAAGATCATCAGGAGTCAAGTGGAATTCGTACCTTCCTAAATGTGTCATAAATCGAGTTTCAACGATTTGTCGATTTATTTTAGATAATGCCCAGTAAGAAATATTTTACAATTTCGTCATTTTTTCAACTTCCCTTTAGACTTTTATTTATTTATTTTTACTTCTTCAATATTTTTTCTTTTCAAAAAATGTTTCTTTCATTTCAATTTTTATTTAGGATGAAAACAGAAGAAAAAGGCAATATAGCGACTTGGGGGGTCATCATTTCATATTTCTGTATATTTTTTTTTTATTTCAGTTGCCATCATAATGATTGCCTCGGCAATAATATTATCTGAGATCCACCGGAATGATCCTCAAATCGCTTAAGAAACAGTAGCTGAGCGTCGCTTTTGTAATTTTTGTTTTCTCCCTCTTAGTTTAATTCATGTAATGGACTATCGGATCGCAGTGTGATATTGTTGCGGTCGTTTTGTATCCGAAAATGTAAATCTCATATTTTCATTCTTTATTCGCCTTGTTGCTGACTATTTATTTATTTGTTATTATGATGGTCTGCAGAGAGTGAAAAGAGAAATTTATGCGTTCGAAATACCTCACGCGTTAAGCGATACTCAACCAGGCATCGATTTGCGCCCTGAAAAATACTCGAAAAATTAATGATTTTTGTTTCAATGCGTGGCTGAAACTCATAACTCAATTTCATAATGTAGAAATCGCTTACTTCTCTTTCGCATTTTATGCCAATGTCGATGCGGGGGCGATGAAGTAAATTTTGTGGTGAATTAAAATTTCAATTTATAAATATTTGCTAACAAATTATAAAAATTAACAACACGTTGAGATTTTGTAGCTAATTAATCTATAAATAGGACAATTAAAGTAATTTCATTTACTTTTACCAACAGCATGTTTCACTTCGAGAATCGCTTGAGAGCTGACATTTAAATAAACAAATCATGATGATTTCAGTTAAGCTATTTAATTACTGTCTGAGTCAACATGTAGCCTGCTGAAACAATTGTTATTCTAACACTCAATTGTATTTTGTTTTGATGCTTTTTTTATCGAGTTTATAATTTCTTGTCTAATAGTTAAGCGTAACAAGCTCTGCAATCGTCATGAATTGTCTTGTTGAATTTGGAAATTATAAAGTGTTTAATTTCCATCAATTTCCTTTTTATTGATTAACAATATCATCACTAACGAACCCTATTAAAGCAATAAAATACTCATCAGCTGTTGCATCTAAAGATTATTCTAAACAAACTCACTGTGAGTTTATGAAGAAAACAAAAACATTTGTTCATATCAATCAATTCTCATTTCTCTATTTGCTTTACGATCGAATTGATTGTCTGGCGCGGCAAACTCTAAAACAGTTTTAACTTCTTTCTAGTCGCGAGAGTCAATATGATCCGAAGTGGATTGTTTGTATAATTAAAATAACTCAATCGTCTACTTAGAAACTTGCTTGTCTCCCTCAGCGCGCTAAAGTTAAATATCAAATCATTCCCAATACGCATCATTGTAGGCAACGATAATTTGTTTGTGCTGAGGGGAATTTTATCAATATTTATTCAATGTTCTCGAGTGTTTATTCACTCCTTTCTTTAACTTGCATCTCTTCTCGTATTAAAAAATCATTCTGGATCTATCGTTGAATGTAAATAAACAATTATGATTGAATGACTATCTTGGGGAGCTTCTGAAAAAATGTAAATTATCGTTTCATCGCTTCATCATAATAATGGAAATTTAAGAGAATCTTCGCTGGAGATCAAGTAAAGAACGAAAACGAAAAAGGAGAAAAAAAATCAATATTCATAATTTTATTAATTTGTTTTTGAAATCCACATAACGACCTGAGAAGACGAAGAACAAATATTTAAAAACAACTTAAAGGTGATTGAAAAGCAATTTTTTAATGCTGAAGACAGTGATTTAAAGGAATTTCTTCTCGCTAGTTTGTTGTCGCTTTAAGAAATTTATTGAATCACTCGAGATATTTCTCTTGAGATTAAATACGACAATTCTCAAAATAAAAGTGTAAGAAAGAAAACTTAAAGATTTAATTTTTCCTTTATTCTCATTTCTTACTTCATTTATGTTGAAGCTTCAGAGAAGCCACTCTTTCAAGAACGGTGACAATCATCCGATTGCAGTTTCAAGTGTGGGAGTTGAAAAGACTTAAAGGTTGCAAACGATAATCTGCATTTATTTCGTTTAAAAATATTCTCATGAAGGTACAGTGGAGATCCTGGAAAGTGCGTACAAATTTAATATATTAAAGATCAAATAATAAGAAGATTTCTACTAAATTAACCCAAATGTGGTAAAAGATTTAATTTCTCTATGAAGAAAAGAAAAATATCCAAAAAAATCTGAAGTGGTATCGAGTTGAAAGGATTTCTTTTTAACAATTTATAAGATGTTTAAAATTGAGGTCGTTTGTCGTTTGTCGTCTCGATTCTCAAAATACGAGACATATGTATAAAGAACGAAGCATTTTATTGCACAACAATTGAGATCAATAATTCTGTCATTCAGCCGTGACAACTATTAAAAGTAAACTAATAAATCCTTCTCGATTCACAGCTCTCCCATTCAGAGATTTCCAGAGACTATTAACCTACTTTCAAACCTTCCACCTTTAATCGCATTACATGCTTTATCAAACAACAATTAATTTATGGTACGTAAGCAACATGCAAATCCTCTCATTGGATATTAATTTGAATGCCATTTTAATTGATAGTGAAGCAAGCAGTTGTTTATGTGTATTTAGCATGTTAAATAGTCTATAGTCTGTAATCAGTATCAACTTCTCATTTTTCTTCACCGTCCATTCGCGATATGTTTCAAAATGAAATGGAGAGAAGCAAGTATTGCATTGAAGTTTATATTTTTCTCACACAAACGATTTCTTGGATGGAATATTTTCTTTTCATTAACCCATTGCACATACAAGCATAGCAAAAATTTCATATTTAGTACTTAATTACGAACAATAATAAATATTACTTGATCCTAGTGATGATAATGCGTAAGTCGTAAATATATTGAAGTGGTTGAATATATATGACTAATCGTAGAGATTGATTTCCATCATGAAAGCATTCGCTTGAAATACATTCAATAGCATAAATACATACATAAGTCGCCAGTAATTCTACACTATGTGCTGTCAAATCAAATCTAAATTACATTAGCAAAGTCCTTTTTGTTCATACATATCAATGAGTGAATGAATGAGTATGGTCGATAATGAAAGCATGGAATTAGAAAAGATTAAAGTGAACAAAGTGCATGTTTTTAACTGTTGCATCACATGAATGCTTAAATCGAGAGCTGACCTTTTAATTTAATTAGACAATCAACCGCTTTCGAAGTACTTCAACGTCACCTTTCGAAAGGGAACATGAATTTCTTTCCATTTAGCTGTTAATCGTGTTAATCCCATTCGAACACTTTGTCCAACAAAGCTTGAAAACTAAAAAGAAGCCCAAGATATTAATTTCAGGTCGTTTGTCGTTTTTTTTTCTTCATGCACCGTGTGTCGATTAATGTCGAGAAGAGAGAGAATAATGTTGATATTTTTTCCATTCCAGCGGCTTCGGAAATGATCTTTGTTAGGTGCTGAGCGGTATTAATTGCCATCAGTTAGTGCAAAAAAAATTAAAATAAAAAGTAAAATCGAGATTGCAATGTTTTCATAGGGAAGCTTTACAATATCAAATGATTTTACATTGCAATTCAAACTTCGAATAATTTTATATGGTGAACGAAATTGAATAATTCGAGACGCAACAGATTATTCTCCTCTTATGAGTTGCGTTTATTGTTATTGCACAATATAGCAATCGGATACTTGATACTCCAAACCGCACTTTCAATAAAGCACACACGAAGTGGCTTCTCTTTCTCGACTTTTATCTCCTCTTGATACCCATGAGTGGGTTCGCATAGTTATGAATAATTGAACGCTCTTTGCTGCTTCGTCTTCATGTTTTTCGCACAAAGGAAAAAGAGAAATTGAGGGTCGTTTTCGGAATTGAACTTTACATGCGATACAATAAATGATATGATTTTAATCACAACTTTGTGATATTTTCTCGTGTTGTTTGTTGGTCTGAGAATTTCACTTATTTGAGTTAGTGACGATTTATAAATTGATTACTATTAAGTTGCTTTTATCGCTGACTTTGACTTATGACACAACAAATGTTATAACGAAAAACTTAATTGGCGATTTAATTTCAAGAAGCTTGAGTAGAAATAAAATAAGAAATTTTCATGTTTAACTCTTAACTTTTTTAAATCTTCTTTAATTCACAATGTCTCTGAGATGAGTATACAAAGTCATGCTGTAAAAGTAACAAACAAAAAGAAATGAAATTTAATATCTTTTTTAACTCAAAAAGCATAAAAGATTTCTAGTGATCGATAAGACACGATCGTGGATGAGTCAAATGGGATTGGTCGAAGCTTTTCTTCCAGTAGCAATTCGTCTTTCAGAAAAGTTTCGTGTCATTTTAAAGTTTTAAAATGTGATTGTAGTACAAGTAAACGTTCGAACAATAAAAAATTCTTTCGATAATAACGTGACGATTACATGAATTACATAAATTACCTCTTCGTTCAACGTCGCAAGAATAGCTCAGGGAACGAATGGGATGGTAATGAAATATTTCGCTTACAATTAAATCTGCAGCCTCGTAATGTACGCTTCATAAATGATCGCTCAAAGACTGAAATGACTCCCGCAATTAATTGGTTGATTTGGAAGAAAATTATTGCAATGCTGCACTTAAATGTGGGAGAAAAATGACCATAAAGAATGTGATGCTAGCCATTGACGAAGATGTTGAAATATATCATTTACAACAAGTTAAAGTGAGTGGATAAAAGGCATAATTAATACATTTTTAATGGACAGAACAGCTCATAAAATATTTCTTTTCTTCTTTTCACCGCGCATTAAAGCGTCATGCTGAACAACATTTCGCAGTGAATGGAGCTATGATTCTGAAGAGTTCTTGTATGATCAGCTTGTTGTTACATAAACACTTTACTTATAATATTCATTCATATCTTTTGTACATAAATCAAATTATTTAACGCATAACAAATGTATAGCAAATAGAAACAACAGTTCGATATCTAAGTATTATAAAAACTGTTGTTCCATTTAATTGTTTTTTAATTACGCATATCATTATGGCAACAAACTTGCATAATTATTATCAAAGTTCTGTATTTGTTTGTTTTACCTTGGAATATTGTTTGAAACCAAACATGCAAGCGAGCGCCAATAATTGATATAAAATTTTCACACAAATTGTTTGTTTTACTTGTCAATAAAAATTCCAACATGTATTTGCAATCAAAAGTTCTATAAATTGATTAATTGGTTTTCTTATATTTTTTTAAAGTAATCTTGAAGAAGAATTGAAAGCACATTGATTGATTTGAAGCGCAACCAACATGCAACAACTGCAGTTGTAATTATCTTTAATTGTTTAATTCAATATAAATAATTTTACTCCGATTCGCATTGCATCTCGTCGTCAATGCTTCCATGACGTGCTAAAATAATCACTTACATTTCTCGAGAACACAAAACAACCGACTCCAAATGAGTATCTGGACATAATAATTAAATTGCGTAAAAGTTAAATGAACTTCAAAATCAATTTGAAGAATTTGCTTCGAAAAATTGATGGAATGTCTTTGATCGTATAAATTGATTGGAATTTACCGCCCGTAAAAGACCAGCCGACTGGGCGGTGTCCTTTGTATCAGTCACTTAAGAGGGAATTGTATCAATGTTGCAGTGATTTCATCTTCGATGGGAAAATTTCTCAAAATTTTATGTCTCTTCGATCATCTTTCCAATTGTGCGGCAATTCTACACCAATTAATTTTATATTCTTCAAGTAAAGTCTGCCAATACTTAGGTCAATCATCGAAGCAGGTGAAAAAAGAAAACACGAAATTGATCAGTAAAATTTAAGTTTTATGTCACTGGAATGAAGGTCGTAAATTGACTTACGATCAAGAAAAACGTAGAGTGTAATTTTATATCAACAAATCAATTTCAGTTTTATTGATTTGGAACTTTTTATGACTTTAAGTCTTCATTTAGATTGGAGATATCTTGATAGATGACGCATTACATTGTCAAGGTTTGGGTTGTTATCTTAGATTGCAAATTTTGCCAGACTTTCTGTCTGTTTTTTCATGTCACATCGCTGTCTATAATTAATCACACTTACCTTCAAACAAACACTACAAAAATTAAAATTTTTAATACTTAAAATCGAAACCAGAACACGATTGAATCACAGTTCACACAAATCCAAAAAAGCGCAAAAAAGATCAAAAGTGTTAACGCCGAAATATTTATTGGTAATCAATTTTTTATTCATTTCACATTTATTTGCTTTATTTTCGCTTTATCGATCGTCTCTCCCATTTTCTTGCTTACAGTTTGCGTCATCTCGTAGTCATTGCCATACATTGTTCATTAAGTGCGATTAAGTATTGATTTAAAGGAATAATACCGCCAATTTGAACGATTGACTTGGAATTTTTTCTTACTGTAGAATTCGATGGAACTTTGTGAGATTTATCAGTCGATCAGACATTGAAAACATGTTAAAGGAAATACTTGATTAATCTGTGCTCGAAAACAAGCTTCTGTATGATAAATGATTACCGCTTAAAACAAATCTTGTGACACAAACCTTTAGTTAATGCTGAAACAAGTTAAGACAAACAATAAAGAATAAATAAAATTTAAACGTTTAAAGTTCAATTACCTTCTTAGTTAGGTCGCCAGCTTTTATTTTAGTCGTTTTATAAATATTTAGCCTCTTAAGATCATAATTCATATAACACGATAAGAAAGCTCCGCTTATAGAAAGGAAATTAAGATTTCTTATCACAAATGAAGTTAAATATTTTGTTGGGCTAGGTCAGGTGGATTCATATTTTTCAGTTTTTTCAGAACTCGTGTTTCAATGGAAAGCAATTGTTTGGAAACATATCATCTTATTTTGATATTTGTTGTGAGACTAGAATATTTCTATACTGACTAATAAACTGACATCCCGGAAGAATTTATTCGTTGAATGAAAATTCTTTAAGTACACTCTCTTATCATGTATCTTAACATAGTTTGTTCATCACATTTCTTTTATGATTTACCAAATGAAAAAAAATGATTCCTCATATTAATAATTGTTTGATATTTATGATAAAACTCTTTATTTCTATTTTCAAAATATCTACTTAAAACAAGACATGAAAAATAAATAAGAAGAAAAAGTTGAAACGTTTCTAAACACCATTGCTATATAATGATGATAATCATACACCCTCTCTACACTATTTATTACTAAATGATAGTAAAAGTGTTACAAGTTGTTTGAATGAAAATAACTTTTGAAATAACCCGACATTGTCTTTATGTATTGCGACATAAGAATTTTAACGGCATCTTCTTAAAGCTTTGCTGATGTTAAAAGAAAGGGAATTCTTTTCTTCTAAACAAACAGTGAAGATTTATACGATTTATTTATTTATTACCTACAGCATTGATATGTTCCGAAAACACATTTCGATGTTGGATGGAATAAAATGAATTTGAAAACTTCTCATCTAAATTTTTATGACCCCGAGATTTGATATTATATTTTTTAAACATTAAAGCCAAAGCTATACATATTGATTCAAAAATAGAATGAAAATATTTAATGACTTGTTTAAAACTATTAAATATATCATTGTGAAGTAATAAGTAATCACTTTCGATAAATTCTAGATAATTCGAAAGTTTATTCATTTAGGTAGATAGAAAAAGCAAAATAAGATATAACAAGATATTCAACAAAGTGTCAATTATCAATTCATGAAAAATAATTATTTTCCTTTAAACGGAATAAAACATGCAGCGGCATCTATTGGAAAAAAGATTTCAATTCAAATTAAAAAATATTGCTACTGAAAAGCGAATAAACCTTTTTCATAGTTTTCTATTCACTAGCAGGTATTGTTTATCTTTTGATGGTTCAGTTGTTTAAGATAATTATTATTTGTTAAAACCATTAAAGGAATTTCAAACCTAATACACCATTTTTATTCGTTTAGTAGCTTCGAATAATCACAAAATTTAGGAAATCAAAATACTGCTACTCAGTAGAAAATATCCTTAAATGTCCTTTTTTCTTCAATGTTGGTACCGTGCTACTGGTTTCAAAAAAAACGTTAAAAAAATTAAAAGAAATTTCTGAAAATCTTGCTGGACAACTTTAATGACTTGTCAATTGACTTCAGGAGAACAATTAAGTTGACTTTTAGCTGATGCTTTAGATAGTCATCCCGACATGAACATCAACTGTCAATCACCTGAAGAAAAACTTAAAATCACAAATCGTAATGTTTTTATTGTACACTTGTTTATATTTACATATTAATAACCAAAAAAAAAGGTTCTTATTGCTTGTAAATAGTGTCAAATTTTGCAACAAAAAAATGTTGACATTGATAATTTTACACCACAAATTTTTTTTTAGATCTCTTGCCATTTTATAAATTCGCTGACTTGAAAAATATTTTTCATTTAATAAAAAGTTCTTTAAACATAAAATAATTAGGCGTTTGACCAAAATGAGAAAATTTTCTATTACTTTGGTTCTTATTATGTTCGTAATACAGTGTTTAACAGATACCTATGGATCATACGATGGTAAAGATTTAAAAAATGAAATTATTAAAATAAAATTTTTCTTCTTCTTTAGAAGATATTCGAGATTTAAGGAGTAGACATCCCAAAATGTCATTTCAAAGACTTAGTAAGTTTGCATTTTAATGATTATGAAAATGATTGCATTTCAATTTTATCTAGAGAGACAAACTGAAGATGGAGATGGGGGATATGAGTTCACAAGCGATAATGATGAAGGAGAAAATGAAAATTGGGAAACAGAACCATTAATTCCAGTAGACGATCGAAGATACAAACCAAAATATTTAAATCCTGTCAGATTTCCAAATAACCGCTGAATAATCAGAACAGTTTTTTAATTTCTTGAACATAAATGTGCGATAAAATTCAAAGTGTCCCTGTTCTTTGAATTAAATAGCACAAACAATTTTCATTTGACACAACCTTACTATACAATTGTTGCATAATAATCAAATAAATTTAAAAAACCATTGGTGTTATATTTCACTAATTTGTAGGTGATTGAAGAAAAACAATTATGGATTCATTAGATTTAAGATATTTTATTTATTTCTACAGTAAAAAAAAAGCCAAACATTAGTCAATTTATAATTTCATTATTAATCTATAAAAGTTGATTAATTACGTATAAAAGAATTAAAAAAAAACAAAATCTTGCAGCCTGCCAATTTATGAGTCTAATTCTTTGAACTTTAACATTCTTTCTTTCTTTCTTCTAAGGAAAACAGTTTTTAATTTGAAATTCTTGCATAAAAATTATAATAACTTCATATTCCGTAAATTCAATACAAAAAAATATTCCATAAAAATTTCTTGAAATAAAATAAAAAACTGAAATGTAACGTAAGGATTCCATTTTTACGTAGCGATTCTAAAATCCATCAGAAATACAATAAATGTGATGTCGAATAATTGCAATGTTTATTAAGTTACTTTCAGATCATACAATTATATTCCAGATAACTTGCAACATTCATCCATTTTTGCTACTTAACAATCATTCCCAAACATCAAAACATTATTGTTGCAATTCTTGCTTTTTGATGTTTTAAAAATCTTTTAATTATTTTCTATTCAAGTCAATGCTCCAAAAATGCTTATTGTTCATCGTATCGCTGATGATTTCAATGAGGAAAAAATGAAAAATAATTAAATGAAGTTCGCAGCGCGCTTAAAGATCAAGTCGAAAATTTCGTGTGGTCTGGAAGTAAAGGTAAAGGAGCTTAATTGAGTGAAATGGAAAGCAAATAAAAGAAAAATAATAACTTTGTGATTCGCTTGTATAATGAACGAAAGAAGAAAACAAAACCATGATTGCAAAGACTTAAATAGAAAGATTTAGAACCTTTAATTCGCCTCTGAAACGATAAAAAGAAAATTTGTTTCATTTAACAAAATGTAATTGATGTTATAATTTAGAACTTACTTAGTTCTTCCTCGAAGTCCTCCTGAATTATGAGTTCCACGTTCAGATGGAGGCTTTCGCTTTGTCTTGGGTGCTGAAGACTCTTCATTGTTTAATTTTTCAAGTCGCGCTAGTACAGATCGAGGAACTCTGTTTTTACCAAGGAACTTTTCGACAAAAAGGAAACATTAATTAAAAATTTTATTAATTTGAAAATCATTCTTGTTTCTCACATCATCAATTAGTTTAGGACAATGAAGATGTTCCTCAGGTTCCCACGTATTATTATCAGGGCTCCAACCTTTCCACATGACAAAAAATTCCCATTTTCCACTTTTATTTATACGAGAATTGAGTACTTTTTCAACTTCATATTCCCTCCCTTTAACATGCCCTTTTTCTTTTTTTGAAGAAACGCCAAAATCAGAATCGTCGCTGTTATCAGTTTCAACATCAGAGTCGTCATATCGTTGACGCTTCTTTGACGATGTTTTCGATTTTTTGGGAGTTGTCTTTTGCTTCCCTTTTTTATTGAAGGCTTTAATGATATTGGGACAGTTAAGTTTCTCTTCAGGTTCCCAAGTGTCGTCTGATTCATCCCATCCTTTCCATCGAATCAAATATTTTTTCTTTCCTTTGACAATTTTACTGTCAATAATGGCCTCAACTTCATATTCGTTATTTGAAGCTTTTGCTTCATTTTCTGCTTTCAACTTGGCTAATTCGCGTTGAAAGATTATTTCATTTACTTCATCGTGATATTTTTTCAAAAGTTCATTACAGCTTAAAGACTCTTTTGGTTGCCATGAATCATCTTTTGGAGAATAATTTTCCCAACGAACTCTATAATAAACAGTTCCCTTGTAGCGGCGATGATCGATAATCTTAGAAACCTTTTGAAGTAAGTTAAATAAGTTTGAATATTATTTGAGGGTCATTTTAATATTTTACCGCATAAACGTCTGCCTTTTCCTTCTTAATTTGTTTCTTGTATTTTTTCAAAAGATCTTTGCATGTTAGATTAGCTGCAGTTTCCCACGTGTCCTGTGCAGATGAATATCCTTTCCAACGAACCCGGTAAACAGTTTTACCTTTTTCTGTCTTATGATCAACAATGGCTTCGACCTAATATTCATTAAATATTATTTATAATAAACAATTTTAATTATCATCACAATTACTTCATATTCTCCATCTTCATCTGGTCCCGGTGCAGTCTTATCAGATTTTTTTATTTTCTTTCGAGTCACTTTCAAAATCCCATTTTTTCTCTTTTTTGTTGTCTTTTTCTTTTGACTTTTATCTAAATTGTAAATTTTAAACTTTTTTACTTATTTGGATAACATAAAATTTAATTCTTTATTAAATTTACCTCCATTTTCCTTGCTTGATTCTTGATGTGAGTCGTCATTTGATCCGTGAGCTTCTTTATGATCTGTGGGCTCTATTTGAAAGGTAGTAAAGGTAAACAATTTTTACAATAAAAACATCGATTAGGAATGAAGTTAAAATCTGAAAATATGTGTAAATATCAAAGCAAATCTAACCAGGAGCGTCGCCATTGGCTTGATCCATGGCCAATTTTTTTTTGTACATAAATCTAACTTTGAAAGTTGTTTTTCTTTATATTTCCCGCAATATTTTGGTTTAACATAAATTTTTGTGACGAGCGTCAAAATTTTTTCAAAGACGAGTAATCGGTCCGATTTCGGCTGGTTTCTTGCGTCAAAAGATTGTTGTTTTGCAAGTTACGAAAATAAAAGGAAATTAATTGGAAATTTTCTTTATTACCTTTAGATGTTCCTTTAATTCAAAATAAAAGGTGTACTTTCTCTACTTAAATAATTGATTATTATTATTCCCTCTAAATGTAGAAAAAATCATTCTAAACTGGTGTTCTTTGAAAAGATTCTTCAAATTTTCAACGGTTTTTTCATTTGAAAATTTACACCAACACTTACGCATTACTACATCGCGAGTGAGAACTAAAATCATCTGAACTGCTGAATAAATTCGGACGAAAAGTTCTTCAATTTAATTTCCGAATAAACGATTGACTCTGTTGAATCAAGAGAGCATTATATGTGCTAAATAAAGTAAGTTGACATTTTAAATAATGTGTTTAAAGGAGACAAATTTCCACTTTTCCGCTCATAAGCGTTGCTTGGCTAATTTCCTTTTTTTTTCGTTCTATTGTCCTTATAGATTTGAAAAAGAACAAAAGAAAGCTTTTTGACAACGGACCATTTGGGACACAATTTGCATCATTGCAAGTCGTTTTTTCAATAAGGTTTATTGTGCAAACAAGCAGAGATTCTTCGTTACGCTGCAATTCAATGATTGATAATTGTTATCAGTGAAAAATTTTCGCTGGAATTGTTTTTCAAATCAAAAAGTATTGGTAATACGACTAATCATGCCAACGCCATCAGATAACAATGGGAAAACAAAAGAGGATTCAAATGTTGCTCCCAAAAATAATGAATCAAATAAAAATTCACTGCCAGTCAACACCGATGGAGCAAAATCTTCCGAAAATGCATTGAAAAAGAAGCAAAATGGAGCGCGCGATGAATCCCCACGGCGGAATGCTAAAAATAATCTTACCAATCGTAATGGCAATCATCAGAATGTTAATAACCGTCAAAACAGAACTAATTCAGTTAATAAAAGATCGACAAATGATGCCAACAATAATTCTAACAGCAGCAGCAATAAACAACCAACCTACAAAGTATCTCATGCGACGCAACAGAATATGTTGAGTGAATTTCAGCAGCAGCAATATCAGAAAGTATCAAACGGTCACGTGGACTCGTCCAAAAAAAATAATCACCAAAAGTACAGATCAATAACGAAAGTTAATCAAAATGGAAATTATTATGAGAATTTGCAAGGAACATCCACCACTACACATTCGGAGTCACCTCAACACTACTTGAATGATCATATTAGTCGACCTGCTGGTGACTTGCAGCATCATTCAACTGACGTTAATGTAACACCAAGAAAATATTCCTTAGAATTTCTTCATGAAGTTCGTTGCAAGATGTCAAATGGAACTTTGTTACAACAGCACAAATCGCCTAAAAGTCAGAAGCAAATCGATGATACGAATTTATTAGCATTGAAAATGGCTTTGGGTGATAATTCGGGGAACTACAATCATTTCTATGCGAGCTCAATATATGGAAATCAAATGCTTATGCAATATCAACAATATCAGCAACAGAACTTCACTCGCTTACAACAGCAACAGCAACACCAACAAATGCAACGAATGTATCAAAGAAATCAGCATGATCATGGATATCAACGAGGATATCATCCATCAATGTACACTCCTGAACAAGATATTTGCCTTTGCACGAAACCTCAACAACAACAGCAACCACAGATTCAGCAAGCTCTTCATCGAACTTTCCCACCTACATTCTCACATTTACCATCCTATCAGAATCGTAATAAGCGTGAATATCGTGATCAAAACAAGAAGAATCGAAATGCTTATCAGAATAATGAGAGAAACTTTAAATCGCAAAGAGATTATCGAAATAATATTCAGATTGGGAAAAGTCACAGCTTTTCAGAGGATGACAACAAATGTAAAGAAGTTCCTGTTAATCGTACGATTTCAGATCAACATCCATATCGAAGTTTATCACCAACGCCTCCAAGCTCATCGAAATCATCAAGTCCAGGAGCTCACGAGAAGGAAGAACGAATGCCTGTTGAGGTGAATTACGAGCTTGTTGATGACACATCATCGACTGGGTCAGCAGCATCTTCAGGACCAATTTTATATGCAAATGAACTAAACGTTAGTGACATGAAAGTGTCGATGTCTGCACCAGTTTTATCAACACCTGTTGAAGAGCCTTCGAGTAATGTTAACTTATGGATTGATAGCAACTTTGGTAGCATCCTTCAAAATGGACTCAGCATGAGTGCCGAGAACCTCAACAACATACGCGATCCACCTGTTAAGATCTTCAAACGTCCACCATCAATCAACGGTGGATCATTTAAACAACTCTACACTCCAATCTACAGATCTTTATCTTACGATGTACATTCTCCATTCGAATATTATTTGTCACGAACTGAAAATTCAACAATGAATGCTCCACCGTTGAACTTAAGATGCGGCTCACAATGGGATCAATTATCAGTGGATATGTGGGACAAGTTCAAAGCTAATCAGCAATCACAGGTTACTTATCGCAATAAAATGATTTTGTGGCGTGATTTATTTCATTATGTTAAGGTAAGAAAAGTATGAAAAAAATCTTTGTGAGTTTCTAAAGAATTTTATTCGTAGAATTTCCCCCCATTTCATCAACGAGCTGTACCTAAATGGGGATTGTTTCTTGTTGGTTCAACGATTTCTGGGTTTGGTGCTGATACATCCGATATTGACATGTGTCTTGTTTCGAAGGGAAATAGTCATATGGAGCCTCGATTGGAAGCGATGATAACATTAAATGAATTGCAAAGCTTCTTAACGAATTCAATGAGTGAGAAAAATTGATGAAATTCTTTTAGATATTAATTATTGAAATTTTATTTTCAGGTCCATTCCGAAACTTTTTCTTGATCAATGCAAAAGTTCCAATTCTACGTTTTCGTGATGCATCCGATCAGATTGAAATCGATTTGAATTATAATAATTGTGTTGGTGTTCGAAATACTCATTTGTTGAACAGTTATTCGCAACGTAAGTAAAAGTATTTAATTAGTTACTTGATTTTATGTAATAAAAATGCTGCTGTTATAGTTGATTGGCGTTTACGACCTTTGGCATTAGTTGTTAAAATTTGGGCACAATATCACAATATAAATGATGCTCGTAACAGTACAATATCAAGTTATAGTCTTGTTTTGATGGTGATTCACTTCTTGCAATACGCTGTAAAGCCAATAATTCTTCCGTGCCTCCATCAACTCTGTCCGAGTAAGTTCCAGAAAGATCATGACATAACAACAATCGATATGGTTGAGATTTGTGACGTTGGTTGGAAGTCTGATAATAATCAACCATTGGGCGAGCTGTTTCTGCGTTTCTTAGATTATTACAGCAATTTTGAGTGAGTTCTCATTTAAAACCTTTTCAATCTTTCATTTAATAAAATTTATTTAATAAGTTATGGAAAGAATGCAATTTCAATTCGAACTGGCGGTGTTCTACCAATTGACGAATGTCGTAATGCAAGAAGTCACAAAAATGATCCAAATCATTGGCAAACATTATGCATTGAAGAACCGTTCGATCTCACAAATACAGCACGTTCAGCTTATGATAGTGAAATCTTCCAAAAGATCAAAGATGTCTTCTTCCAATCATTTTATCGTTTGAAAGAGACGCGAAGCCTTTCATCAGTGTTTGGTGAGAAATTATTTCATCATCAACAGCAACAACAAATCAGTCAGATGAATATGATGAAGTATATGATGGCAAATGCACATGGAACACAAATTATTACTCCGATGAATGACGTTAAGTCATGAGGTATGATAGTTGTGATGATTGTTGTTATAAAGTGTCAGTGTCTGTGGTAACTTTCTTTCTTCATGATGATGGATAAATTTTTATTTCTTTTTAATACATTCGCGAGGAACTTAACATAATTTTACTTAATTTCAAGAGATTTGAAACGTCTTAAAACTCATAATTTAAATTCAAAGCTTCAAAGCTTGTTCAATTAATCTGCAACTGTCCATCTTTAAGAGTAGCAAATAGAAATTGTGAGTGAGACGTGCTAGAGTTCGGGTACATAAGACCAAAGATTTTTTTTAATATTATAAGATTAGTTTTTAAATAAGGAGGGAACATTAATTATTGCTTGTTAATTAATTTAATTTCTCTCTTTTGAAGAAGTAAAATCCGCAATCCTTTTTGTTGTTACCATGATCGTTCCCTTCTAAGTAATCAAGACTGAAATTTTGAGAATTATCCTCGAAAGTTCATTAAATTCGCTTGAAAACAAAAACTAAAGCAGAATCACCGATAATCAGTGGAAAATCCCATGAAATATCCTCTTAAAAATATGTCTGCTTAAATAAGTTCAAAACTAATTTAAATAACATCACAAATGTGATGATGTTAAGTCAATAAGTTGTAAGAAATCTCGAGCATTAAATAAGTTAGTAGAGGATAAAAATAATAAGAAAAAGACAAAGAAAACGTAAATATTATACCTAAGAAATTTAATCAATAAGATGACAAACATAGAGCGGAGCGCGTTCGGTATTATCTAATTGAATTAGTGCCTCCGTATTAACACTTTGAATAATTATAAAAGAACAACAACTGTTGTTGCTTTTAATATTAATGTGAATGTTCGTGTTTGTATTCACTTTTGACGATTTTATGAGGCTGAAGCAGGAAATGGTTGAGAAAAACATTTTTCTAACATATCCTGGAAACGTTTACACTGCCGTTGTCCATATCGAAGTTTGTGGAACGATTTCAAGGATTATTAAATATCGTCTCATAGCATCTTATTAAAGAGCTATTAAAAAAAAGTCATGTTTAAGTAATTAGAATTAAGAGAAAAAAAAAACAGAAAAACTTTGTACAACTGGCTGTGAAGCTTTAAAGACATTAATTACTTTGCTAATCATTTTATTTTTATTCGCCTATTCCTTCTCATTTTTAGATATTAGCATCGTAATGTTTTAGAATTTTAAGAAAGCGCAGCGTGTGATGATTTTCAGAAATGCAACTTCAAGACGTTATGTCAGAAAGAATGAATGTTCATGGTAAACCAAAGAACATAATGAATAACAAAAACAAAACTTTTTATGTGATTTTGCTATGTGCTCGTGAAATGAAGTCATCACATTTGTTTCTTTTTTAAGTTTCCTTTTTTCTTTCTCTTTTTCCAATGTGCAATGGACAAACATTTTGTGGCTTTTTTTCTGAAGAATTTGATAAGAATTTTTCCTTTGTTTTTCCTATTACGATCTCATCTTTGAATGAAGTTGGCATCGAATGAAATCCTTAAAAAAATATACAAAAAATTATTAAACAAAAACACAAAAAAAAACAAAATACAAAAAAAATTAAAAACTTGAAAATAAAAAAAAATTAAAAATTAAAATCCCAAAAAAAGTTTAAAACTTCAGAAAATCTTCCACAATTTTTGTCCACACAAAAGGAAGAAGATTATGTCAAAAAAAAATCTTTTTAAAGTAAAGAAAGTTAATTTATTTTTGTTAAGAATGGAACTAGCCAGGATGAAATCTAAATCAACTCCGTTAACTTAAAAAAATAACTAAGAAAGTTGGCTGTTTCCTTACAAAGAAAAGTTTAAAATTTTTGAGTTAATTTTCGTGGCTCGAATGTGAAGACAAAATTACAAATTCCGTATTCAATTCGTTGCTATTCATTTAAAATTTATGTTTGATTTTCGAATATTTTCGTTTCGTTCCTATAAAAAAAGCAAACAAAAATTTCTTAATAGCTTAAAGCAATTTTTTCATTATTAAAAGTTTTCTAATGTTTTCGGCTCTTTAAAATGTGTTAAATTTTCACGGTTCTCAAAAAGATATTTTCTAAACATTTTTACAGTTGAATTTCGTAATTATCAAAACGAGAGACTTAAGGCAATTAAATACTCTTAAAACATGATACAATAATGTGCCATGTCTTTTATCATAAGGAATGTACAAGTTTCTATGAAAAAAAAAAACTAAAACAAATTAACATCAGCTAAGACAACTTTTTGCAACCGTGAGAATATCGCTTCAATTTGTTACCATCAAGAATTTTTTAAAAACCTTTTTGTAAGAGATGAAAAATTTTCTGTCCAGTATGTACGCGTTCAAAATTTCCTTAATTTCCAATCTACAACTTAGCGCGAAATCGTAGTAAACGATTAGATGTAAGAAAGTTTTTCATCTTTGGTTCAATTTTTCCGCATGTGTTTCAATAAAGTCAGAATAAAGTCTGCGCGAAAATAATATTTAAGATCTTTTACATGTCACGCATCAATTCCAAAGTCATCTCATTTATTCACATTAAAGAGAAAAAATAAAGTTATAAAAAAAACAATTTCTTTTTTATTAGTAAAATAAAAGTTAATAAAATTGGAAAACATTGTCGACTTTTTTCAATAAGGAAAATTTGTTTACAAAAATTACTGGTCATTTTGAATTCAAATGGAAGTTCATTTTCAGCGTGCTGAACATTGTTGCCCACATTTACCCACTTTCTCACACGTGTGTGAAATAAAAACATTGAAATATTTTTCAATATTCAATCATTTTTCCTGGTGCTACAGTTTCAATTTGCTTATCTAAATGGTATATATTTTTAATAATTATAGAGTAACATAAATTGATAATGAATTTCGATCATTTAAGGGGAGAAAAAAGCGTCCATTCATCGATAAAAAGAAAGCAATCACTTTCCGCCTTGTAAATCGTTCACAACAAGATCCTTTAATAGCTGATGAGAAAGCTCCACAACATGTTTTAGTTCCTGTTATGAACAAAAAAGCTGGACCGTCGATTACTAAGACTCCTGATACCGGTTTGCCTCCAGAAAAACGTCGTAAAGAACAAAATAAGTTTGGAATATTTTTTGATGATGATTACGATTACTTACAACATTTGCGAGAGCCAGGAAGAGATGAAGTGTTTTGGGAAGAAATTCCACATAAACATGCCGATGTTAAAAGCAAACCGAATATTCAACTACCAAGTTCAGTCTTCGCATCTGAATTTGAGGAAGATGAAGGAATGTTGCGGAAAGCAGCACCAAGAAGTGGACCGCGACTTGATTGGGATCCTGATATCGTCGAAGCACTTGATGAAGATTTCGATTTTGATGATCCTGATAATCAACTTGAAGATAATTTCATGGAAATGGCAATGAATCGTGAAGGAATTGAGGAAGAAAGTGAAAGTGATGATGATGATGATGACAACTATTCTAATGAAGCTGGTTATAGCGATGAAGAAGATGATGATGTTGGTCCTTTACCTAATAATTCCAAACATTTTCCAAATTTCGACGAAGAAGAGAACAAGTCAAGATTCACAGAATATTCAATGTCGAGCAGTGTTATTCGACGTAATGATCAATTGACACTTCTTGATGACCGTTTTGAAAAGTTCTACGAGAATTACGATGAACCTGAGGTCGGTCCTTTGGATTGTGATGAAATTGAAGGACATGTGGAGATAAATGATGAAGCTTTGTTAAAGATTGCAAAAGATTTCGATGAAACTCAAAAGCCACAAAAATATGATAAAGCTTGGGACATTTGTCGTCTTGTGAAGCTTCACCATGATGAAGATGAAGAGGAAGAAATTGTGGAACTTGAAGTATCTGAAGATGAAGAAGGTAATCAAAAAGAGAAGAAATGGGATTGTGAGAGCATTTTATCAACTTATTCAAACATTTATAATCATCCTAAACTAATCGACGTCCCAACAAAGAAAAAACCATCGAAAATTCAGATCAATCGCAAAACTGGTCTTCCAGAAAATGTCTTAGATGGAGGTCAGAAGGGAAAACTCACAGTAAAGTCGCTTGCTAAATTGGAAAAGGAAGTTGAAGAATCAACAGGTCCAAAATCTCTTTGTGCTGAAAGTGTAATATCAACACTGAGCGTTTTGTCAATCAGGCCAAAAGATGAAACACCAGAAGAAAGAAAAGAACGGAAGAAATTGTTAAAAGAATACAGAAATGAAAGAAGATTTGAGAAGAAATCAAACAAAATTGCTTTCAATGAAGAAAGATTGCGACAAAACACCATTCAAGTGAATGCAAAGAACAATCTTCATGCAAATAAGATTTTATAAATGTCACAATTCTAATTGAAAAATGAAAAAAATAAATAAAAATGTAACGGAATTAAATTATTCAAAGGTTGTTCAATTTTCTTTGTCAAGATCAATTGAACTTCATGCTGAACAACTAAAAAGTTGCTCAGTCTTCGAACGAAGAATTTTTCTTGCGAAAACTTTTCCTTCGCAAATAATAGTGTCGTGTAGTCATTAGTAAATTCTTTTCTTAAATTCATTGACCTTACAACCTATTAATTGAATGCAAAATGAAGTTCTTCTTAAATACTTTTAATCTCATACAATTTTTCTAAAATAATTGAAGTTCGCTTGAATAACGAAGAAAAATCTTAGTGCAAAAAAAAATAAAAAATTGTAAAATTTGAGTGAATGTAGTTCAGTCCAATTATGCGACACTAATTTATGAAGTGTGAAGAAAAAGAATAATTAAATAGTAGCAAGGAATTTATTAAGCAACATCAAAATGAGTTTTCAAGGAAAAAAAGTCTGAATTTGGTAAGTTCAAGTGTAAGCAATTTGCGTTGTTCTGCTTGTGTTTTATTTCTTTTCTTAAGCGTAGCGTGGCCTTCGAGCATTGCCCTAGGACCGATATTCATAAATTTAGAAATAAATCTCTTTAAAAAAAAATTTCAGATGTGGAAAACCTTAAATCTCAGATTTTCACGAAAATTCTCTTCATTTCTTTTCCTTTTCATTTGGGTTCGGCCGCTTTTGTCTTGTGTGCATGCAAGAAAGAAAAGAAAAGAAAAATATCAAATCATATGTTCGCCGATGCATCGGCGATGATAATATCCGATGAATATTGAATGAGCAAGTTCCTTTTCATATTTGTTTGTGTGACGATTGACGTGATTCATGTTTTCAAGAAACTATGAGCATCGCTTGTCTGTGTGTTGATTGAAATTAATGATTTTCATCCGCTGGATTTCCATTCGTATGACAAGATTTTCTAATAATATAAATTTACATTGAAAATTACTCTTGACTGTGTAGTAAGCGATACAAGTTCATGTGAACAAGTTTATTGATTGAATATTCAAACTTGCATTTTCATTGAAAAGGGTCAAAACAATTTGCTATTTTATTTCCTAGACTGAAATCGTAATATATTTTAATAACTTTTTCTTTCTCTGTCTTTGTTTTATCAATTAGCGTTGAAGTGTCAATTACAAATCGTTTCAGTAAATGTTTATTCTCTCTTCATTATTTTACACTCGAAAAAGCCATAAAAATCATTATTTGCCAATAATAAAGAGATAAATTTGTGCTACCACATATCTAGTTAAATTGATAAGGTAACTGACAGTTTGAAGAGGAAGTTCGAGAGGCACCACGCACATAGTTAATGTAGCCATCAGTCATAGTGTCATCAAACTGTTTTTCTCCTTCACTGATGATATTTCGTTTGATATTTCTCTTCTTCTTCATCTTAAGTATTCAATCCGACATAGTGATGAGCGACAAAAAATGTTTCGTAAAGAATATAAGAATGACGTAATCCAACCGAGAATAGATTTTCTGCGTAGGCAAAGGTGGAAGCCATTTAATTAACATTACTTTGTCGTCATGAAGATTATTGTTTGTTGGAAAATTCTCTTGAAATTTCCAAACAAGCTTTTCGTTGTAGGTCACAACTTCAAAAGTTTCGATGCAATCTGGGGAGTTCGAAGATTTTTCTAATCATAATCAATCATGAAACTTATCTTATTTTGTGTTTGTTGAGCTTCATGTTTCAGCTTGTTTGTGTCATCTGATACATCATTTGTGATATTCAAAAACACTTTTTGTTGACAAACTCTTTGATGACTTACCACGCTATTTCTAAATAATTATTCTTTCTTTTTATGTTTAAATAGCTCGATTTTTCCTTTACGAAGACTGTAAAATGTAAGAATGAACCAAACTGCAACGATGCATCAAGCATAACTTTCTCAAACAAAAAAGAAAAGAAATCGACTCGAGGAGAGAACAAAAAAAAAGGAAAATTAAAATATAGAGAAGAAAATTTCCCAGTTCAACCCCAACAAAAGCTTCTGGCAAACTACATACGTTGAACATTTCGTCAGTAGGGAAAGAAAATTATTAAATCGATAATTTACTACTAAACAATTTGCCTCGAAGTTATGTCTGGTGGAGGAAAAGATAGAAAAAGTTCGCGCTCGACTAAAGCTCAAGGTTGGGAAGAAGCCGGCGGAGAATTCTACCAGGAAAGCTATCCAGGTGACGTCGAAAATGCCCATCGTGACCCATCAAAGTTGGCAACTTTACTACCATCCAAGCAAACACGAGTTGGTGAGTATTAAGGGCGTGAAGAATTTTAAATTCAACCTTTCGAATTATTAATTTCAATTATCAGTCGTTTACTTATTCACAATCAATCAGTGATTGAAGGCTTGTCCGATGACCATTAATCTCACTATTTCAATCGAAAGCAATTTATTTCAATTCTTTATTTGTTTTTCCTATCCGCCATAGCGACAAATCGACGTGCACGGCAAGCCCAACATGAGTTTAAGACAGCGCGACGTCGTAATAGTACTTTGACAGCAACTCGTACATTTAGATGTGGTTCACAATACCAGGAAATACAGGTTGCCGCATTGCCTGACTTATCGGAAAATCTCATCAATGAAAGTCAAACATGGGAGGAAATTCGTGAAATTAAAGCGATGCCCGTACCAATGGCACAAAAGCGTGAGCTAAAAAATCAACTTCAGGTGAGTGGACAAATTAAGATCATCGCGATGCTTTCATACGAATTATTTTGCGAAAAAATAAAAATCATAAATTACTGACCGTTAAGTAATAATGATGAATGTACACATTTTTCATTTCGATTTTGTGTTAAGCGGATGATGTCGTTAAATGATGACACAAAGTGAAATAATTTATATCGCTGTGAATTTTTTTCTATCGCAATCGCAATCATTGGAGCATTTTAAATTAGAAAAAGAAAATTCCACGAAAAAGCTGCAGCATTTTATGCAGCAGAACTATCTGTGGCTGAATCTGCAATAAAATTCATTAATCGTTGTTACAACTTGCAACTGACCATCATAAATATTTCCAATTTCCATACAAAAATATACTTTTGTTGAGACAAACAAACTTCCACTTAGAAGTGAAAATTTATTTAGCTTTTAAAATTAATGTCGTTGTTTTATTTGCATTCCATTGAAGCCCAACGGACTACGAGAAGTGACAACGTTCGCGTGTTGTTGACAATGTTTTCTCTCTTTTTAACTACTTTGTGTCGTTTTTGCACGTGTGAAAATATTCTAAACACAAGAGAAGACAATTTCGACTCTATAAAGTTGTTCCGATGACATACAAATTATGCGGTTTTGTGCACTGACGACAGCTTAACTTTATTGTTATTTTATTCCTTTTATTTGGCCGAAATCGTGTTGTATTGAAACTTTCAACTTGTTTAGTTGAAGACGAGAATTTGCTTTGACTCGTGTCGAAGTCGTAAAAATATTTTCTTGGCAAGTTTTTCTTTTTTTTCTGGAAAAGTTTCTTTCTGTTTAAGATTTTGATTACCTGATTTAACGATGTTAAGTTTCTATAAATTGCAAAGGTAATTTAATTAACAAATTTGGAAGCTTTATTAAGCAAATTTTTACAGTTTCTGCTTGAATAGAAAAAAGTTTTATTGTCAATTAATTTGAAGTCATTAAACGGTGGTTTATTTATCTAATTTAATGAGCTAAACACCAACAGCAATTGAGCTATTAAAACAATGACAACAATCAAATGAAAATTATTTTATTAATTAAGTTTTATTCACTGGTTTTCTAATGAAATCAGTTTGTGTCGTCATGTCATCTGCATCATCATCATCAGATATTTATTTTTATATTTTTTTCATGAAAATGAAGAAAAAAACTGCAATGAAAATAAAAAGCTTGGCAAGTGTCACAATTCGTGTCGTAGGAGAAGCATAAACATTTCTTTTTCACTTAAATAATTTTCCTTCTTTTCCTTTCTTTCTTCTCACTTTTGGATTTTTTAGAATGCAACAAAACTTCGTCTCCAAGGCTTTGAACAAATCAAATGGAAACGTCGTAAAGCATGGCAAAAGATCATGACAAAATGGAGTGAATATCTGACAAAAATGGAACTTTGGCGTACATCTTTGAAGAAGATTGAAGGAAATTTTGGAACGGGTGTTGTCGCATATTTCGTTTTCCTTCGATGGCTGATGATTCTCAATCTTCTGATCTTCTCGATAATCTTTGTATTTATTATCCTCCCACAATTGGTGTTAATTGAACCAAAAGACAAACCATGTGATCTGAAATTACCGCCAGTGTTGTCAACACGGTGGATAGCGGATGTTAATCACACTGACAGTGGATACAACGAAACGATTTGGATTCATCCAAACACTTCAATTCAATGTTGTCGTGAAGCTTATGTTCATGAGATTCGGTTTAATCGAAGCGACTTTTCAATACTTCATCTTGTACAGGGCACTGGATTCATGGAGAAAACTTTTCTGTTTTATGGAATGTACACAAATCAAATCTTTGGTTACGATCCACTTTCCAATCAAGACATCAACACAAAGACACGAACAATCACCGAAACCACATCTGATCTAAATTCCAATAGCAATATTGATAATTTAATGATTGATGAGGATGGAGAATTGCCTTCGTCAGGTGATGGTAGCTATTTAATTGTCAATAATAATAATAACAACAACATGACATCGCCAATGATGAATGCATTGCTTGGTGTCAGTGACAATGTAAGAAACATCACAACATGGCGTGAATTCTTCAATTCTTTTGATATTTATTACGATTTACCACTCGCTTATATCATCGTAACAATTGTTTGTTATCTTTATACACTTGTAGCGATTGTTAAAGCGGTAGCGCATGAGTTTAAAGATCGTCTGGTTGAGGGGGAAGGACAATTCTATCAATATTGTAATCTCATATTTGGTGGCTGGGATTTCTGCATTCATAATGAGAAATCAGCACAAATAAAGCACAAAGCGCTTTTCAATGAGATACAAAGTCTCATGCATCTCAAACGTTATGAATTCGAGAGAAATAATCGAACACGTGACATCATGTTTAAGCTTTATCTCATTCGAATGATGGTGAATTTCTTTGTTTGTGTGATTCTTGTGATTTGTGGTGTTGTGATTTATATTCTGTTCAATTTATCTTTGATGTATCTTGTGCCAAACTTTAATACCATCACAAGATATCGTAACTTTAATGTTTTTATGAGTAAGATAAAGAAGTTTAGTTCGGGGGAAGAAGAAGTGCCGAATGTTCCAGATGGAATTGATGTGGATAAACAGTTTGAAATTCTTTTCTATGAGTTCCTTCCTTATGTTTGTATTGTCATCTTTAATCTTCTTGTTCCAATTCTCTTTAATTATTTAATTCAATTTGAGCAGTACTCGCCATTATTTGTCATAAAAATGAATCTCTTTAGAACTGTAGGTTTGAGATTAAGTTCACTTGCTGTTCTTATTAGTCGCTTCTATTATCTCATCTCAGCGAAGAATGAAAATTCACATCTCGAATGTTACAATGTCAAATATGGAACGCCACAATGTTGGGAAACATTTGTCGGTCAACAATTCTACAAATTATTCATCGTCGATTTTGTTACGCACATTTTCGTAACATTCTTTGTGAATTTTCCACGTGCACTGATTGCACGTCACATGAACAATGCTTTTTCACGTTTTATCGAAATGGATTTCGAGCTTTCAAAGCATGTGCTGGATGTGGTTTATTCACAAACAATCTGCTGGTTAGGAACATTTTATGCGCCATTTTTACCAGCAATTGCTGCTGTTTTAATTTTCTTTATGTTTTATATTAAGAAGTTCGCATGTTTGGTGAATTCAAAGCCATCAGCAATTCTCTATCGCGCTAGTCGATCGAATTCACTCTTCATGATTATTCTCCTGTTGAGCTTTACAATTGCAATCATTCCGGTTGTTTATGCTATTGCTGAGATTGTACCATCAAGAAGTTGCGGACCGTTTCGTGGTCTTCATTCAACATGGGATCGAGCAATTGAAGCTTTTATGAAACTTCCGGAATTTCTAAGAAATATTGTCTTTTTCTTTGGCACATCATCATTCGCCATTCCATGCTTCATAGTTTTGATTCTTTTCCTCTATTATTACTACTCAGTATCAGCAGCTAACAAGCATATGGTGCAAGTTCTTAAGAATCAACTTGTGCTTGAAGGTCATGACAAACAATTTCTTTTGACACGTTTAAGTCTTTTCATAAAGCAACAACAAGAATATCAAAAACGTGTTCAACGTCAGTTTTATGATCAAACAAGCACAACAACAAACTCACAATTATCACAGGGAATAAATTTGGATACAATTCCACCACCGCTTTTGCCACGTGCACCACGAAGTGATGCTGGGAGTAGTGAAAGATCTTCAGTTGAAATCAAACCACACCAGAATCATCGAATGAGTGAAATTGGTGACATTTAAAAGAAGAGAAATTTCCTTCCTTTATTAATTATTTTTCTCTCTATTTATAACCGTGACACTAGCAAAAAAGCGAAAAAGAAAAGTCAAAAAATTAGTGAAGAAAATCGTGATAACTTTTATAATTTAAGAAAATTCAGAATCATAATAGAAAACACATTTTTGACGTTCCTGTGAATAATTGTGTGGGTGTTGGGTGTGAGTGTGTGTGGTTGTGAAGAAAAAACATATATTTTCTTTTTAATTAATTTAACTTAGATTTTTAATCAAGAATGAGAAATTAGAATTAAGTGAAAGAATGAAAAATCGTCCGTTTGATGATAATTAAATATTTATATCATGATCACATTTAATTATTCAAGATAAATAATGCGTGGGTGGAGTGATGTAAAGTGATCACATTCATGTTGATAGATAAAATGTAACTGTGTATAAAGACAAATCTGAAAGAGAAGAAGAAAGGGAAGACAAAGTTAATTTATTTAACAACACATTTCTGCATATCGTTTTTTGTGACACGCCATTTTCCTTTCTTTTAAAACAGTTTTTCATTTCTCCACACATTTGTATCTTTTTAGTCATTATGTCTTAAGGTGAAATCATGAAGAATCTTAGTCTATGTAAGTTGAAATCAAATAATGTAAGTAAAATGTGAATTGAGAAAAGGAAAAGAACAGAAAATTATTTATTGGAAGAAAATTATCTAAATAAGAAAAGTTTTGGATGGTCTGGTGGATGAATGAGAAGATATCAAAATAAAACTTCACTAATTACACTTTAAATTATCTATTTTGAACAAGCTTGCGTTTGTTAATAACACCATCTTCACAATAATCTTTCCAACAATCATCCACAGACCCTTCACAAGGAAAACAAAAAAATATTTCGTCACGGAAATGCCGAGTAAAAAAAATATAATTAAAGTTTCTTAAAAACAAGTATTAATCACATAGTTAAAGTTTAATTGCATAGCAATGAGTTTGTCGCTTCCTCAAAGAGATTAAAATTAATGTTTTATATTTGCTTATGAAAAATTTCTGAGTGAAAAGAAAAATTTTATGTCAAAAGCTTTTCATTTCTGTTTTCAAACAGTTTCAAATGAAAATTGAGGTAAAATGAAATAGATGGTCTCAAATTTTAGTTTAATCAACTTATTATCCGATAATCCTACAAGTAATACTCTTCATCATTACCACAAAAATTGCATAAATAATTTCTGCTTCACATTTTGATTACTCATCACACAAGAACCTTTGAAACACATGAAAACATGAGTGAAAGAAAGTTAAATTATTAAATTTATTATAAAAATTTCCATAGATTTTGCATAAGAAAATCAAAAATAATCAAAATGATGAAACAATACTGCTCGATAGTCCATCAAAATAGAAATTGTCTGTAAGAAAAATAGTTTCTGGTCGCTCAAAAAAAAACTTTTAGAAGAAAAAGATTTTCATTTCAGTTTTTTAGAAACTTTTTGCATTGCAAAAATAAAATTTAAAAAAATGTTCAGAGTCTAATGTTCAGACAAAAAATAGAAACAATAAAAGAATGTTTTATAATGCAGCAGAAAAAAGTTTTCAAATTTTCTTATCAACATTTGCAGATTTATTTTGGGAGAAAGGAAATGACAAATACCGCAAAAACAAATAACTTGTAAGGCTGAACTTTTCGAGATGAAGTTATTTCTGTTCATTCTTTTGGTAAGATTAAAGTTTGCATGTCAAGATGATTGCACGATGCTATTGGACATTTCTAAATCTATTTAAGTCATCCACGTCATTCGTGTGAGTCGAAACGTGTTGGAGACTTTTTGATTGAGACACATGAAGATTTCTACTGCATTCCTACTATTCGATGTCAGTCACAAAATTTTTCTAAGCAAAGACAAAGTTTTAAAAGAAAGTTCAATAAGATTAATTGAATTGAACTATTCTCTTGTAGTTTTCCAATACTTTAATTTATTGAAATTCTAATTCTAGACCGGAACTGAAAACTTTCAAAAAGTCAATAAAATTATTAAATTTTCAGCAAGACAGGAAAACGTGATTTCAAAGTTGGAATCGAAAACATCGACACTTCCTTTAATTAAGATTGTAATCATTGGGTAGGAACTTTAACAGATGATCCTGAACCACAAGAGCTTTGTTATTGTGATTGTGGTGCTCAAGATGAAGTCATTCCACATGTTTTAGGTGGAACATTTTTTCAAGAAGTTCAATGGCCATGGACAGCTGGTAAGGGGAAGCTTTTTACTCATTTTCTTTTAAAATTTCTTGAAATTTTAACTCACTGCATTTCATTCAGTTTATCATTAAAACTTTAAAACGGGTGAATTTTTTCTGATTTTTCGTTTTATTTCCTACTTTTATAGAATCGTAAGTTTTTGGAACATATTCAGTTAAAAGAAACTTTTGTGCTGATGATCAGAGAACTAAAGGAATCTGTCTTGGGGACACAGGAAGTGGATTTTTCATTAAAAGATATGAAAAATATTATCTTAACGGATTATCATCATTTAGCAATTGCAGATGTTCAAATGAAACTAGAAAGTATGAGATTTTTATGAAAGTATGAGGAGTGTCTATTAAATAAAGTCTTCATTTCTAGAATGGATAGAAAATATTCATTTTTAAATTTAACTTAAGAAACTGTTGTTAATATTCAAATTTCCCGCGTTTATGACAAGTTAAACTGTTATAATTTAAGTACTATCGGATTTCCCTACCCCTTGATAATCAGTTTTGACTTTGAAAGCAGTAAACTTAGTCAGAGAATTGAATTCTAATTGGAATGCATCTAATTATATCGTAAAATAAAATGAATAGTAAACGAGCAAGAGAAAAAAGCGATGAAGTTCCTTCAAAGAAGCGTCATCTTGAAAACAATGTAAGGATTTCACAATTTTTGGTTTTTTGCTGCTTGCTAATTTGGCGGCAATTCCAAGTTTTAGATTTGAATTTTATTTCATCTTATTTGTAGGATTCTGAGCAAAGTGCTTCATCAACAAGCAGTTTAGCTGAACTGCCACATTCTGGTACACAATTATTTAAGAAACCCAGAAATCCAAAAAATTTCGTTGACTTGACACTTAAAAGCGGCAAAATTAAACAAATTCACTTGAAAAACTTTATGTGCCATTCTAACTTCCATGTAAATTTGAATAAAAATGTTAATGTGTTTGTTGGTCTCAATGGCAGTGGAAAATCAGCCATTTTAACAGCTCTATCGATTGGACTTGGAAGTAAAGCAAGCAGCACGTCACGCAGTACTAGCATCAAGGACTTAGTCAAAAGAGGAGAAACGTCAGCAACCGTTGAAATAACTTTAACAAACGACGGATTTGATTCATTTGAAGGTGAGCATATATAAATTCATTATAATTATTGGAAATAAGTTTCAATTTTTCCTTTTTTCAGCTGAAACTTATGGAAAAGAAATCACAATCGTTCGAACAATCAATAGCAATTCAGGTGCTTCTACTTACAAACTTAAAAGTGAAACAGGACGAATCATATCAACCAGTCGACAAGATTTATCTAAACTTTCGTTGTGTTTGAACATTCAAGTTGATAATCCTGTCCTCATTCTAAATCAAGATGCAGCTCGCTCATTCTTAAAGGATTGTGACTCGAAGAAACTTTATCAATTTTTCTTGAAAGCAACACAAATTGATGCAATTATTGAAAAACTTCATACGTGTCTTAAGTCAGCATCTTTTTCGAAAGTTCATTTAGAAAATTATAATCGCCTTATAAAGACTGAAGAAGAAGAAGTTGTCGTTCTTAAGGAAAAGCATGAAAAACTTCAATCAATTCTCCGTTTGCGTAATGATATTGAAAGATATCGTAATGAGATTGAATGGTCGGAAGTGTCAGACATTGAAAAGAAACTCAAAGAGGCAGAAAATCAGCTTGAATCGAAAAGAGAACAAATCGCAGAAATCAACAATTTAGTCAAAAATCGAGCAAAAATCGAAAAAGATTTGAAGGAGAAAATTCGAGACTTTGGAACAGAATTTGTTCATCTTAAAGAAATCGTCACATCCAAAGATGGAATAACTGAACAGAATCGTCGTGAATGTGAAGAATTACGTGATAAATTGAGTACAATTCAGGGAAGTTTCAACAATTTATTAGAAAGAAAGCGACTTGTTGATGAGAACATTGCACAACTTGAAGCTGATCTTGCTGAACGTGAAGCTAATCCAATGAATGTTGAGAACATGCGCAAACAAAATGAAAAACGAATTGTTGAACTGAGTAAGGAGAAAGAAGATTTAGTTCTGAGAAACACAACAGCACGTCGCGATTATCAACAATTTAATGACACACTTCTTGAATATCGTGAAAAAATCGATGCTGCAAACAACCAAAGAACAAACATTCAATCGCAGTTTCAAACGTGTACAACACAAATTCGTCAAATGAAGAGTTGCTCGGATGATTCATTATCAGCTTACGGTCAGAGAATGCCCGAGTTGATCAAGAAAATCGAAGAAATGTTCAAAGGAAAACAGTTTACAGAACTTCCACGTGGACCTTTAGGACGTTACATTGAAGTGCCTGACAAAAAGTACAAAGAAGCAGTTGAAAATATTCTCGAATCAACATTACGGGCTTTCTATGTAAGTTGTGATAAAGATCGACTTGTCTTAACGAAACTTCTTCAACAATATTCGGAATTTTCACGTTATCAAATCATCACTGGATCGTTTCAAAAGAAAGTTTATGATGTGCGTAATGGAATCGTCCAATTGCGATCAAACGTCGGTCGTGTGTTGATGGATGTTATTAAAGTCAACGATCCAGTTGTGATAAATTGTCTCATCGATCAAAAGCATATTGAAACAATTGTTTTGGTTGACAACACAGAAATTGCGATTGAACTGACACAAGAAATCGAAAATGTTCCTCCAAATTTAAGTCATGTTGTGTTGTTGAATCCTTTTTCTGATTATTATCCAGCACCAAATTATCGAACATACTCAAATCGTTTAAAGCCAGCACGATATATTCAGACCAATTCCAATGATGTTATTGCTGCTATTGAACATCAGAAGAATGAACTGCAAGAGAAAATTCGTCATATTCAAGAAATTAGTAAGCAATATGAAAAAAAGTTACGTGAACAAGAGAAATTAGTGACTGAAAAGAAGACTTTAAGTAACGAACTACAAGAGAAGATTCGTCAGATTAGTAAAACACTTTCTGAATTACAAGCAATTGAATATCCTGATGAAAATGAGGCTGAGTATTTACGTACAGAACTTGAAGAGCTGAAAGTTAAGAAGGAAGCAATAATTAACAAAATCAACTCACAGGAAGAGAAAGTCAAAGAATTGCAAGGAACCGTCGCTCAGAAGGAATTCGATTTGAATAAATCTCGTGAAGAAGCTCGTGAGACTCGTGAAAATATGACAAAAATTCAAAGTGAGATCGAAAGCATTCAACAGAAGCTTAACGAGATGAGCTCAGATATAAGTTTGAAGAAGGAACGCTTACAAGTATTGATGGAGGAAGAGAAAACTGCTGACGGCACTTACCAAGAATTCAATGCGAGCTTAAGTTCGGCTCTTAAAAATATTAAAGGAAAAAGAGTTGAAAATCCACGACCAGTTAATGAAATTAACACACGAATTCGTTCAGCTGAAAATCGAATTCGTATCATTGAAGAAAACAACGACAATATTTTTGATGTTGAACTTCAGCTCAACCATAAGGTTCAACAAGTTGATAAGATGAAACAAGTCATTACTGTTCATGAACAAGTTTTGCGAAAGGTAAAAAATTTGAAATTAATTTAAAAGAAAATGAAAATTTATTAAGAAAATTCTTCTACATAGCTTGACGACATTCGAACATCGCGTTTTAATTATGTCAAACGTTTACGTCAACATATGTCTCTTCGTGTTAAAAGCAAGTTTAATGTCCTTATGAATTTGCGAAATTATTCAGCTGAAGCTGTGATCGATCATAAAGAGAAGACGCTTGAACTGAGAGTTTTACCAAGAGATTCACAAATTGCTGGTGCTGTTTCCAACACAAAAAGCTTATCAGGAGGTGAACGTTCTTATTCCACTGTTGCATTCCTTATTTCCTTGTGGAGTTGCGTTGATCATCCCTTTTACTTCTTGGATGAATATGATGTGTTTACTGACGAGTACAATCGCATCATGATGACAAAATTATTATTCAAGGAAGCTGAGAAGAAAAAGAATAAGCAATACGGTTTCCTTACGCCACAAGACTTTTCAAGCATTCAAGCATCTGAAACTATTACAATTCATAAACTCGATGATCCCGATAAAACAAATTAATTGATTTAATGTTTTCATTTTATTTTTTCATTGCTCATTCTTACATAAAAGATATCAAATAAACTTTCTATTTGAACTTAATTTTACTCTTTGAAATCAACCTTGTAAAGTCAATCAAAACAAAAAATAAAACTAGCAATCGTTGCGTACTGTTGAATGAAAACAAGTTTTGTTCTTATTTCTCATTCCCTTTGTTTGCAAAAAGTTACTACTCTTGACACCAGGTGGCGCAGCTGATCTAATTTCCCCTTCGAATATTCACTTCCTAAGAAAATTATTGCGAGCAGAGAAATTTCTTTCAATTAAACAATTATTTTTTCTTCTCTATCATTTCAAAAGTGAAAGTATGGATTACTAGATGTAATTAGACTTTAGGAGACTTCTAGAAGTGAAAAAAAGATAAGAAAGAATTTACTTTCGATTCTAGTTGTAGATTATTTAGAATAAATTGTCACATATCGGGTTGCGAGTGAATGAATCACAAAAACAATGGATAGTGATTGGATTTCATGCATTTGCATTGTGGACTTCGACATTGGTGTTGGTCAAGTTCTTGAACATGTTTATCCGTCAACAGCATCATTAACTGAAGGTGAAAGAATGAATATTTGCTATTTGGCCTTTCCGGACTCAAATTCAGGTTGCATGGGTGATACAAAGTTTCATGTTTCGTTAAGAACAAACAGTCAATTAACAAACAATCAACGAACATTTAATCGTGAATGTCAGCAACAATTGAGAGCTGATGTTGGACATTATTGGGGATATGTTTATTTTAGACAAGTCAAAGATGCAACGAGTAAAAGAGGATATTTTCAGAAGTCCTTTGTGCTTATAACGAGACTTCCATTTCACAATTTTTTCTACGAACTCATTCATCGATGGGCTCCAGCTTACTTCACTTCAGGCTTATCAGCACTTGAACAAGGTTGTGATCAAATCTCATCTTGGCCACGTCTCAATGCAAACTCACAACTTCAACTTCACATGCTTGGCTCAATTTACCAGATCTACATTCCTGCAGCTGCCAATCGATCCTGTCCTGAAACATCATCAACACCTGTTGAAGTTGAAGACGTAACAAATAATAACTCAGGTCTAATTCCCATCTCAATCACATCACCCAACGAAATTGACATCTTTGGCCCTCTTCATACGATAATTCATCATATTCAGTTAATGTGGGAATTGGTGTTGCTTGGTGAGCCACTTGTGATAATTGCAACATCGCCTACCGACTCAAGTCATATGGTTCAGGCTTTAATGAGTCTCATATATCCACTTGATTATCATCCAGAAGTTTATCCATATTTTACAATTCATAATACTGAGTTTCGTGAGTTTGCTGGTGCTTCTATCCCACCTTCAGTGATTCTTGGCGTTACAAATCCATATTTTGCTAAGACTCTTCAATCATGGCCACATACAGTGAGGATAAGTGAACCATTACAAATACAACATAATAGTGAACATCCAGTGCCACATAGAAAGCTTGAGAGAGTGAGAAGTCTTCAAAAATTCCTAATGGACACAACCGGATCAATCTATACACAATATCGGCCATTTCTACAGAAAGATAAGACAATTGTGAAGAAAGTACTGAATGGTGTGAAACCCCGACGACCCATAGCCGTTCAATCAGTGATATTGAGACGATATTTCCTCGAGCTAACCCAAAGTTTTATGATTCCACTTGAACGTTACATGTCGACACTTATGCCATTAGCAAAAGATATTTCAGCATTTCGTGCTCCACCTGTGCCAGCACAGTTCAGAGAAGAAACTTTTCTTGGGACTCTTGAACTGTCGGGACCACATTTAACTTCACAAGTGAAAGGTGATTACGAAGGGTTGTACAAAAAATTTTTCCGTTCAGCAAACTTCCGTGGTTGGTATGAATCAAGAAGAATGGAGCAGCTGGAGAAGCTGGAAGAACTTCATCAAGAAGCTTTAGCTAAAGAAGATTTAAGAAAATGGATTGTAGGAAAGCAAGAAGTTGAAATTGTTGATATGATACTTTGCATCAAACAAAAACTTCAACTTCCGGTTACTTCAAATTCAACGCTGACACCACCAGAACCATCCATATTTGTGGCAATCAAGAGAAACATTAGGGATAAATTAATGAAGCAGCTAGACGATCTTATGGACTGTTTACCTGACGACCTCAAAATGATACTCAATTGATGATTCTACTTATGGTGGTCGATGGCGAATAAAGAAAGGAATTTTAATTTTAATTTTATGTTTTTAAATTGTCAATCATTTGTAAAAGAGATAAATATTATCAATAATAAGTTCGAGTATACAACATGTGTTTTCTCAAGGTCTTGTTGTTTGATATTCAGTATTTGAGTTTCTACAGATGTTTAAACAATATTGACACACATTCACAGAACGAATTCGAAAATGTTAACGGAAATTTTTTTAAATTACTAAAAGTCAGAGATTGTTAAGTTACCAGAAACCGACTAAAACCAGTCACTGCGGGAGGCGTAAAATGTAAACAAACAATTAAAACAAGTTGTAAATAAAATTAAAAAAAAAACGCAAACAGATAATGACGACTTTAATGATACTGATAAGAATGCTTTATAAGAAGATGTAGAGCTTTTTCGAAGTTTAATTATGTCTGAGTATCAGCCAATTGCCACAAGTAAGTGAAAAGAAATTAAAAAATTAAAGTGGAAAAATGAAAATAAATTTCATTCAAAGGATTGAATTCATTCAAAGGAGTTTTTGATACAGTTTTTTAATTTAATAGTGAGAGAAATATCATCATCAAGTTATTTATTATTCATCATTCAATCGATAAACAATTTTATGATATTTTAAAATCAAAGCTTAAATTACCGGCGAATACCTGTTTCTTTGTTATGATCGATATTTTAGAAGCTTTGGTTTTGCAAAATTAAACATCAAGGACAACCAAATGTTATATAACTATAATGATTAGTGGAATTTTAATCATGACGCATACTTTGATAAGAAAAGTGTTCAAAAAGTAATGTTTGTTTAGTACTTATCATTAAATCATTGTTATCGTTATTATCATTTGTCACACTGCATAGTATGAACATTTTCTTTTGAAATAGCTGTTGCACAAGTACAATTTTATTTTCTTTCATGTCTACTCATATGAGACGTTTTATCAAGTCGCTAATCTATCGAACAATAAAAGAAACAAAGTATTGCGTGAGAGTTTATTGCAAAATGTGTGATTCTTATAAATTCTCTCTCATTTGTCGAAACGAATCAAAAATTAATATTATCAAGAAGCTCACAATCAGTGTATTTGTTCACGTTGAGTCTCCTGACAAGCTTTCTTATTCTTTAACGAGCAGTCTTCGGGTTGAATACTATACAATACAAAAACTTAAATAATCTAATTTATATTTTGGAAAGAGTAGTAAAAATTAACGTAGCGTAGTGTAAGCAGACAAACAGTAAACCTTAAGTGCATATAAATGACAATGAAAGGTGGATACAGTTAGATTTAAATTTATAGATTAAAGAGACTTGTAATGTTGTTTTTATAATAAATTATCATTGCAATGTCATTTGAAATGTCATGTGTAAAGTTAAAAATCTCAAATCATTATTCACTATTCGCAATCAAATAAATTCATCACATCAGAATTTTAATCTTTTTTTTGCGGAAACTTCCTACAAGCCAAGCGACAAATGACTTCAAATCTAACTTGAATTATTTTAATCGCATATGAGGAAAAAAATATTCCACAATCGTTTCTATTTTGTGAAGAAGTTTTAATATGTTTCGGAGTCCCGGTTGTCCGGTTGTTGTACAAGTTAGGAGAATGATTTATTGACTTCAGTCAGTATAATCGACAGTTGATAAAGTGATAAAACTGCTTTACAAAGCTACTGAAATATTTCTTTTTGTATTTTTCTGTACAATTGTTCCATGAAGTGTAAGATTTATAGCGATTTCGGTTTATCAAAGGTTGTAGCGCTTTACGCCAGTAAATAGAATGTCGAGTACTTGTTGTTTACTAGTATAGATAAACGCATTTCTTATGACATTATCTAGGTCAAAAAGCCAAAATTTACAAGCTTTCAAATATTTTATCTTCAACTATTTCAACACAATTGTCACGAGTGTCTGATTTAAATTCTTGTGAGCGTAATTTTCGTGACGTGAGAAAATGTTTCACTTCCGATCTTCATCATACGTTAAGTCAAAGCCCTAGATTTAGTTTTCTTCATAAAATGTTTAAAATAATTTATTCAAGCTAAGAAATAAGAGTTTTAATCGTTAATTGCTTCATACAATTGCGTTAATTTTTGATATTATCATTGCTGATAAGATAAGAGATTTGTAAACAATGAACCAGACGATAAAATTAAAAGTAAAAAATTTTCCTACAGACAGTCCAACCCACCAGACTCACATTTATGACGCTGAATTACATCGAGAGCAATGTCCTGATATTGTTGGAATTTTATCAAAAAAAGTTGCCAAAGGTTGTACAACAAGTACCCTTAAAAGCAGATTACCGATACTCGAATGGCTACCGAACTACAAATTTTCGTTTCTTCTTGAAGATTTTGTAGCCGGGCTGAGTGTTGGATTAACAGCAATTCCACAAGGCATTGCATACGCTGTTGTGGCTGGTTTGCCTGTAAGTTTTTATAATAAAAATGTTTGTAAAACATTAAAAAAAATTCTTATCACAGCCCCAATATGGTCTCTACTCGGGCTTTATGGGTAAATTTCTATTAACTGAAATTAAATTCAATTAATTTAATAATTTAATTACTGCACAGGCGTTTTCGTGTATGCCTTGTTTGGTAGCTGCAAAGATATCACACTGGGACCGACAGCAATTATGGCCTTGATGGTAAATTCTGCGGTTGTCAATTTGAATGTCGACTTCGCGATTCTTGCAACATTTTTGAGCGGTTGTCTGATATTTTTGTTAGGATTTCTAAACTTAGGTAAAAAAATGGTTAAGAGAAAATATTTTCGATACAAAATTTATTTCTTTTAAAAAGGTTTCCTCGTACAATTTATATCGGCACCAACGATAGTCGCTTTTATAACAGCAGCAACGATCACAATTGGAAGCGGACAAGTCAAGCCGTTATTGGGTATATCGAGTGGATCTTCAAGTGAATTTCTTGATGCGTGGGAGAATGTTTTCAAACATTATGATGAAATTAAATGGACTGACACGTTGCTTGGAGTTTTCTCTTTGGCATTGTTAATTGGAATGAAGAATTTAACGAAATTGAACACAGGGAAAATGTTTTTCAAATATTTATCGATCTCACGAAACGCTCTTGTCGTCATTATGGGAATCGCCTTAGCTTACGTCTTTTATATTAATGGAAGTGAACCTTTCCGTCTTACCGGAAAGATCCAAGATGGCTTTCCGGGATTTTCACTTCCACCATTCACAGCAGAATTCAAGGGCGAAACTTATGACTTCATTGACATGGTCAAAGCTTTGGGACTCTCTCTGGTTACAATTCCACTTGTATCTATTCTCGAAAGTGTCGCCATAGCTAAAGCTTTAAGCAAAGGAAAACTGGTTGATGCAACACAAGAAATGCTTGCTTTGGGGTTGTGCAATATTGCTTCAGCTTTTGTTAAGTCGATTCCTATAACTGGATCCTTTACACGAACTGCTATTAATCATGCTTCAGGTGTAAGAACTCCATTGGGTGGTTGCTTTACGGGCGCTTTAGTTCTTTTAGCTCTTGGTCTTCTTACTGGAACTTTTTACTTCATTCCGAAAACTGTGCTGGCTGCTGTTATCATTGCTGCAATGATTGGCATGTTTGAGTTGGGTGAAATAATTAAAATCTACAAAACGAAACGAAGCGACATCATTCCTTTCATTGGAACTTTCATTGTTTCCCTTTTGATGGGATTGGAATACGGAATTCTTTTGGGAATTGGAATCAACATTCTTTTTACACTTTACAACACTTCACGACCCAAGATCACTGTTGAAGTGGCCAAGATTAATGATCACGAGATTCTCGTTATCACACCCGATCAGAGCTTGATTTATTCTGCTGCCGAACACTTCAAATCTGTTGTAATAAAAAAGGCGACAATTGACTTTAGTTCCGCGGATATTGTTGTTATTGACGGATCTTCAGTCAACTTTATCGACACAACAGTAGCAAAGGTAATAAATCAATTTAATGAATAACGCAATAGAAATGAAATTGTTTGTGTTTTTCTAATTTGTACAGATAACTTCGTCAATTGTCACAGATTTACAACTTAGAGATAAGAAATTATTCTTCTGGAACTGGAAGCGTGAGCCTTTCAGCGTCATGATGCGTTACAATCATCAGTATTTTGAGCTTTTTAAACATTCAGAAACACTTCATGATTTAGTTATTCAACTAAAAGAAAATGAAGCATTGAATGATGTAAACGAAGTGTTGACACGCGAATAATTGTTTTAATTCCTTTAAATTTTTTATATTATTTATATTTTGGTGTAAATATTTCAAGTTTAGTTTTAATAAAAATGCTTTAATAAAATTGCTTCTTGCAATCATTCAATTGATGATAGAGGGGAAAGTTTGAAAAGAGTGGATCAGAATTATGATTTAATTTCACATAATCCAAAACTCGATAACATTCTGTTCTCAAGAACTTTCTACAATTTCATCTGTTAACTTTAAAGCACTAGCAAGAATTCGTGTTCATTCAAAAAAATTAATCGAATCCGAAGAACTGGAACGACTTCAAATTTAAGCGCCATCAAAACATATTTTTTATTTGAATTTCGTCAATAAAAAAAGTAAAAACATGTTAACTAAATATTTATCTTAATTCCAAAGCAAACAATTGCAGTCATAAATTAACTCACTCAAGGAACAACAGTGATGCTTATTTGTTATTTCACAACATCACTTAAGTGTACTTCAGAAAAAATTCCAAAATTGCTTAAAGCAATAAAATTTGACTAGGTAGTAAACAGAAATGAAATTGTTTTGTTTTTCTACTTCCTACAGATAGCTGCGTGATTTGTCACAGATTCAAAACTTACAGATAAGAAATTGTTGTTATTCTGAAAGTGTAAAGTTTACAGAGTCATGATGCGATATAATACTGAAGTATTTTGAGCTTTTTACACAGTCAGAAATACTTCATGATTCAGTTATTCACTTTAAAGAAAAAGTCGCTTTTAATGGTATCACCGAAGTTGCAACACGCGAATTTCTTTTAATTTATTTTTTATACTTTTTATCTAAATGTCTAAGTAGATACCTTAGTTGTATGTATTTGAATTTTAATAAAAAGACTTTCTCATAAATAAAAGTGTTCTGTCATTAAATACCAAGCAGATATATTCAAGTCAGCTATTTAGTATGTAGGTACCTAAGGCATTAATGAAAATTTCAGATTATCTAATAAGAATAAAATGTAGCTTGGAGTTATAAATCTTCCAACATCAAGATAAAATGTATTGTACCGTAAAACATTTTTTATTTTTTGCTAAATGGGCTTGAAAATCCCAAGTGGTATAAAAATTAAAAAAGTTGTTGGGCTAGAGCCGGGTGCTATGGGAAATACCAAATCTAATCAAAATAAGTAAAAAACATCCGAGTTGAGATATTGAAGCTTTTTTTTTTCAAGCTTTTTCCAAATATTTTTTATTGAGTAAAACTTAATTCTAGTACAAAACTTAAGAAATTCTATATTAATAGATTATCTTCAAGTCTTTAAATATCTACTCAAATAAATAAAAATTAATAAATTACCTAACCAGAATAAATGCCAAGCAATGAGAATGTTGTTACAAAATTTAACGGTTATTTGAAATTCAAAAACGCTCAACGAGTTGAACTTCAGTGGTTCAAACCATGTTTTGATTGTCGTGTGCCTTCACATTAAACAGTTGGGAGGAAAGTTAACTATTCTTTAAATAAAATCCTCTTTAAAACTGGCTATAAACATGCCTCGAAGTAGGAGCAGCGACACTGTTAAAACCAAAAAAGATTTGATATCAATATCAGATAGAGATCCATTCTTCCAAACTTTCGAGAGTAAGTTGAATATTTTTAAGACGCTTTGTTTTTAATGATAAATCATGTAATAGAAACTCATTGAAAAATTATCTTTCAGAGCCAACTCAAATATATCGATATCTTAAAACGCGTTTCGTAGCATCTGTAAGTAAAAAAATAAATATAAAAGTTGAATGTATTGCTAAAATTCATCTCAAGGATTTTTACACTAAATCAGTGCATTCACCTCGAATATGAAATTATCTTTCTAAATATTTTTCTTGTAGCCGCTGTTTCTTCATCGGAACTTAAGTTACATGAAAGGGAGATCAACTCGTAATCACAAAAGAAGAGCTTGTTTTAAAATAACAGATATGATGAAAAATAAAAATGAGGAGAATGAAAAAGACGCAAACGCTAATGAAAATCTTATCATAGCGTTTGTTCGTTTTAAGGATGAAGTCCTCAATGCAAAGAATGTAAAAGTGGAAACAAAGCTAGAAAAGGTTTCACACAAACGCCGCAAAGAAGGAACATCTGGACAAAATCTCATAAACATTGGCCTTTCAAAAGTCGATGTTAATGTTGATAACAATGGAAGTGAATTATTGCCCGCGATTTGTGTCACAAATGACCAATTTGAGCGTGAAAATCCACAAACATCATATCAGTTGACTTTCGATATTGAAGCAATTACAGCATTTGTACCAAAGGATAGTGGTGACGAGCAGCCATCTAAACTTCCTTGCGTGAGTAAACAATATCACGCTGAATTGCCTGTATACGATAAGTGTGGAAGGAATTTACTTCTCAGTGGAGTTTACCATGTCACTGCTTTAGAGACGAATTTTTTTCGTCCATCGCGAATGCCGTGTTGGGAGAGTTTCTCAAATGACTCTGATCAACACATCATGAACTGGGCGGAAGAAGTGAACAAGCATTTCTTTGCTGAAAAGGATNAAATGTTTTTCAAATATTTATCGATCTCACGAAACGCTCTTGTCGTCATTATGGGAATCGCCTTAGCTTACGTCTTTTATATTAACGGAAGTGAACCTTTCCGTCTTACTGGAAAGATCCAAGATGGCTTGCCAGGATTTTCACTTCCACCGTTCACAACAGAGTTTAAGGGCGAAACTTATGAGTTCATTGACATGGTCAAAGCTTTGGGACTCTCTCTGGTTACAATTCCACTTGTATCTATTCTCGAAAGTGTCGCCATAGCTAAAGCTTTAAGCAAAGGAAAACTGGTTGATGCAACACAAGAAATGCTTGCTTTGGGGTTGTGCAATATTGCTTCAGCTTTTGTTAAGTCGATTCCTATAACTGGATCTTTTGCACGATCTGCTATAAATCATGCTTCAGGTGTAAGAACTCCATTGGGTGGTTGCTTTACGGGCGCTTTAGTTCTTTTAGCTCTTGGTCTTCTTACTGGAACTTTTTACTTCATTCCGAAAACTGTGCTGGCTGCTGTTATCATTGCTGCAATGATTGGCATGTTTGAGTTGGGTGAAATAATTAAAATCTACAAAACGAAACGAAGCGACATCATTCCTTTCATTGGAACTTTCATTGTTTCCCTTTTGATGGGATTGGAATACGGAATTCTTTTGGGAATTGGAATCAACATTCTTTTTACACTTTACAACACTTCACGACCCAAGATCACTGTTGAAGTGGCCAAGATTAATGATCACGAGATTCTCGTTATCACACCCGATCAGAGCTTGATTTATTCTGCTGCCGAACACTTCAAATCTGTTGTAATAAAAAAGGCGACAATTGACTTTAGTTCCGCGGATATTGTTGTTATTGACGGATCTTCAGTCAACTTTATCGACACAACAGTAGCAAAGGTAATAAATCAATTTAATGAATAACGCAATAGAAATGAAATTGTTTGTGTTTTTCTAATTTGTACAGATAACTTCGTCAATTGTCACAGATTTACAACATGCAGATAAGAAATTATTCTTCTGGAACTGGAAGCGTGAGCCTTTCAGCGTCATGATGCGTTACAATCATCAGTATTTTGAGCATTTTAAACATTCAGAAACAATTCATGATTTACTTATCCAACTAAAAGAAAAGGACGCTTTCAATGGCGTAAACGAAGTGTTGACACGCGAATAATTGTTTTAATTCCTCTAACTTTTGTATATTTTTTATGTTTTGATGTATTATAATTTTTGCAAAATAGTTTTAATAAAAATGCTTTAAAAAAAATATTAAATCGTTTAATGAGTTTCTTGAAATCATTCATGGATCGGAATTAATATTAAATTTTGCATAATCTAAAAATCGATAACATTTTGTTCTCAAGAACTTTCTACAATTTCATCTGTTTCATTTAAAAGAATTAAATAATCGAATCCGAAGAAGTGGAAAGACTTTAAATGTCAAGTCTCGGTCCTTAACCAAAATTCATCTAAGAAATTTCATATCTAGATAAGAAAAATATTTCTTCACAATTGTCTTGGATTTAAGCGCCATCAAAACATATTTTTTACTTGAATGTCGTACGAAACTCATGTGAAAAATATTTTAGTAAATAGTTCAATAAAAAAAAGTAAAAACATGTTAACTAAATATTTATCTCAATTCCAAAACAAACAATTTCAGTCATAAATTAACTCATTCCAGGAACAACAGTGATGCTTATTTGTTAAGTGTTCTTGAATGATTCAAAATTTGCTTGAGGCAATCAAATTTAACTGGTAGGTAAATAGTTTCTTTCTTTCCTTTGGAAATTAATCACAAATTCGTAAAACAAAAAGTCACGATGATTGATGATTCTTGAATCTTATCTTTGAATTACTTGTTGTAATGTTAAGATTACAAAATTGGCTACTCGAACCATTGAAAAGGTTTATCATTTTAATTGTTATTGAAAGGTAACTAAAAACAAGTGAAACTCTCACGTTTGATATAATCATTAATGGATCAACACTGATAACTGACAGATAAACTCAATTAAATTGATAATTGTGAAGCTTACAAAGCAATCGACTTTAATAAATATATTTATTGGATGGCTTTTTATTCTTCATTTAACATTCATTGGAACAAGACTAAAAAATATTTTATTTAACATTTAAAAGTGAAACTTTAATAGAAAATTAAATGACTAGAAAAGGTATTACAACTGTGTTAACAGTTTCAGAAAATTTACAGATTATCAAATAATTGGGCAATAACATTAAAAATGTAATAAAAAGTGTTAACATTTACATTGTTAAGCAGCAACTGACATGAAAATGATTCTACGTAATTAATGTTAATAGATGTTTAAAATTATTTTCTGCTCTAAAATGAGTTAAAAGTGACTCAAATCAAATTTTTAATATTTTTACATTATAATCATATGGTGTGTCAATGAATCACGATTTTTCTAAAAAAGCTAATAAAATAAAAAATGTTTAGTGCAAAGTTAACAATTCAAATCTGTTGTAATAAAAAAGGCGATAACTAACTTTAGTTCCGCGGATATTGTTGCTATTGATGGATCTTCAGTTGGTTTTGTTTTATTCACGATATGCTTAAAATAGTTTTAAAAGCAAAGCAATAAAAGTTTTATTTGTTAATTGCAAGTGGTTTTTCATCATAGTGTTTTATCGACTGCCTCTAAATGAAACTTCGAAAAGCATTAGAACTTTTCCGGAAAAATTGCCATTTTCAAAGAATTTTTAAAGTTTTTCTTGGTACTTGGCTAGTGATTTTTTAATGGTGCTTTTGCCTACCATTTATTTTCGATGCTTCCAGTTAATTGCTTTAATTAATTTTTGATATTATCATTGCTGATAAGATAACTGTAAATAATCCGCCCAGAAAATAAACTTATAAGTGAAAATTTTCCTACAGACAGTCCAACCCACCAGACTCACATTTATGACGCTGAATTACATCGAGAGCAATGTCCTGATATTGTTGGAATTTTATCAAAAAAAGTTGCCAAAGGTTGTACAACAAGTACCCTTAAAAGCAGATTACCGATACTCGAATGGCTACCGAACTACAAATTTTCGTTTCTTCTTGAAGATTTTGTAGCCGGGCTGAGTGTTGGATTAACAGCAATTCCACAAGGCATTGCATACGCTGTTATTGCTGGTTTGCCTGTAAGTAAAATTTGATTAAAAAAATATCTTTAAAATCACGAGAAATTTCTTTTATCACAGCCCCAATATGGTCTCTACTCGGGTTTCATGGGTAAATTTCTATCAATTGAGATTAGATTAAATTTAATTTAATTAAATAAATGTTTTCACTCAGGCGTTTTCGTGTATGCTTTGTTTGGTAGCTGCAAAGATATCACACTGGGACCGACAGCAATAACGGCCTTGTTGATAAATTCTGCGGTTGTTAATTTGAATGTCGACTTCGCGATTCTTACAACATTTTTGAGCGGTTGTCTGATATTTTTGTTAGGATTTCTAAACTTAGGTAAAAAAATGGTTAAGAGAAAATATTTTCGGTACAAAATTTATTTCTTTTAAAAAGGTTTCCTCGTACAATTTATATCGGCACCAACGGTAGTCGCTTTTATAACAGCAGCAACGATCACAATTGGAAGCGGACAAGTCAAGCCGTTATTGGGTATATCGAGTGGATCTTCAAGTGAATTTCTTGATGCGTGGGAGAATGTTTTCAAACATTATGATGAAATTAAATGGACTGACACGTTGCTTGGAGTTTTCTCTTTGGCATTGTTAATTGGAATGAAGAATTTAACGAAATTGAACACAGGGAAAANTTTATATTATTTATATTTTGGTGTAAATATTTCAAGTTTAGTTTTAATAAAAATGCTTTAATAAAATTGCTTCTTGCAATCATTCAATTGATGATAGAGGGGAAAGTTTGAAAAGAGTGGATCAGAATTATGATTTAATTTCACATAATCCAAAACTCGATAACATTCTGTTCTCAAGAACTTTCTACAATTTCATCTGTTAACTTTAAAGCACTAGCAAGAATTCGTGTTCATTCAAAAAAATTAATCGAATCCGAAGAACTGGAACGACTTCAAATTTAAGCGCCATCAAAACATATTTTTTATTTGAATTTCGTCAATAAAAAAAGTAAAAACATGTTAACTAAATATTTATCTTAATTCCAAAGCAAACAATTGCAGTCATAAATTAACTCACTCAAGGAACAACAGTGATGCTTATTTGTTATTTCACAACATCACTTAAGTGTACTTCAGAAAAAATTCCAAAATTGCTTAAAGCAATAAAATTTGACTAGGTAGTAAACAGAAATGAAATTGTTTTGTTTTTCTACTTCCTACAGATAGCTGCGTGATTTGTCACAGATTCAAAACTTACAGATAAGAAATTGTTGTTATTCTGAAAGTGTAAAGTTTACAGAGTCATGATGCGATATAATACTGAAGTATTTTGAGCTTTTTACACAGTCAGAAATACTTCATGATTCAGTTATTCACTTTAAAGAAAAAGTCGCTTTTAATGGTATCACCGAAGTTGCAACACGCGAATTTCTTTTAATTTATTTTTTATACTTTTTATCTAAATGTCTAAGTAGATACCTTAGTTGTATGTATTTGAATTTTAATAAAAAGACTTTCTCATAAATAAAAGTGTTCTGTCATTAAATACCAAGCAGATATATTCAAGTCAGCTATTTAGTATGTAGGTACCTAAGGCATTAATGAAAATTTCAGATTATCTAATAAGAATAAAATGTAGCTTGGAGTTATAAATCTTCCAACATCAAGATAAAATGTATTGTACCGTAAAACATTTTTTATTTTTTGCTAAATGGGCTTGAAAATCCCAAGTGGTATAAAAATTAAAAAAATTGTTGGGCTAGAGCCGGGTGCTATGGGAAATACCAAATCTAATCAAAATAAGTAAAAAACATCCGAGTTGAGATATTGAAGCTTTTTTTTTTCAAGCTTTTTCCAAATATTTTTTATTGAGTAAAACTTAATTCTAGTACAAAACTTAAGAAATTCTATATTAATAGATTATCTTCAAGTCTTTAAATATCTACTCAAATAAATAAAAATTAATAAATTACCTAACCAGAATAAATGCCAAGCAATGAGAATGTTGTTACAAAATTTAACGGTTATTTGAAATTCAAAAACGCTCAACGAGTTGAACTTCAGTGGTTCAAACCATGTTTTGATTGTCGTGTGCCTTCACATTAAACAGTTGGGAGGAAAGTTAACTATTCTTTAAATAAAATCCTCTTTAAAACTGGCTATAAACATGCCTCGAAGTAGGAGCAGCGACACTGTTAAAACCAAAAAAGATTTGATATCAATATCAGATAGAGATCCATTCTTCCAAACTTTCGAGAGTAAGTTGAATATTTTTAAGACGCTTTGTTTTTAATGATAAATCATGTAATAGAAACTCATTGAAAAATTATCTTTCAGAGCCAACTCAAATATATCGATATCTTAAAACGCGTTTCGTAGCATCTGTAAGTAAAAAAATAAATATAAAAGTTGAATGTATTGCTAAAATTCATCTCAAGGATTTTTACACTAAATCAGTGCATTCACCTCGAATATGAAATTATCTTTCTAAATATTTTTCTTGTAGCCGCTGTTTCTTCATCGGAACTTAAGTTACATGAAAGGGAGATCAACTCGTAATCACAAAAGAAGAGCTTGTTTTAAAATAACAGATATGATGAAAAATAAAAATGAGGAGAATGAAAAAGACGCAAACGCTAATGAAAATCTTATCATAGCGTTTGTTCGTTTTAAGGATGAAGTCCTCAATGCAAAGAATGTAAAAGTGGAAACAAAGCTAGAAAAGGTTTCACACAAACGCCGCAAAGAAGGAACATCTGGACAAAATCTCATAAACATTGGCCTTTCAAAAGTCGATGTTAATGTTGATAACAATGGAAGTGAATTATTGCCCGCGATTTGTGTCACAAATGACCAATTTGAGCGTGAAAATCCACAAACATCATATCAGTTGACTTTCGATATTGAAGCAATTACAGCATTTGTACCAAAGGATAGTGGTGACGAGCAGCCATCTAAACTTCCTTGCGTGAGTAAACAATATCACGCTGAATTGCCTGTATACGATAAGTGTGGAAGGAATTTACTTCTCAGTGGAGTTTACCATGTCACTGCTTTAGAGACGAATTTTTTTCGTCCATCGCGAATGCCGTGTTGGGAGAGTTTCTCAAATGACTCTGATCAACACATCATGAACTGGGCGGAAGAAGTGAACAAGCATTTCTTTGCTGAAAAGGATACAAATCCCTTTAAAACTTTCGAAAGTACGCCTCAAATTGAGCTTTACATCAAGCGATCACGATCGAAACCACTGGAGGATTTTATTGAAAGACCAACATTTTTATCAGACCATCATAATAATAACAGCGACAAAGAAAATACGACAAATAACAATTCAATAACATCAAATGGCGTTAATGGACATCATAACAATTCAACAACACTTGAGCCTTCTTCAAAACCTTTCATATTTCAGTTTGTTGTTAACAGTAGTACAAAACAGCGAACTGAAGAGCGAATGGATTTCGTTTGTCCTTGGTGTAGTCTTAACTGCATGAGAATTTACTCGTTGTTAAAACATTTAAAGCTTTCGCATGCTCGTTTGCTTTTTCAATACATCGATGAAGGATCGAAAGGACGGATTGACGTTTATGTGAATGACATGTACGATGGATCTTACAGCGGGGCACCACATGATGTTCTTCTTGGCTCTCAACGGGGTCCGACACGTCGAAATGTTGTCACAAATATTATGGTTTTTAGACCACGTCGGCCAACTTACAATATGACTGAATTCCTTGAAGCTGATGATGGCGAATTGGATCAACAGCGACAGTACATTTCAGGTCATAATAGAATTTATTATCATAGCGAAACTTGCATACCAATTATGCCAAAAGAGCTTGATTATGATTCTGAAGGTGAACCCGATCCAAAGTGGCTTCAAAGGACTACAAAACAAATGATTGATGAATTTACAGATGTAAATGGAGGTGAGAAGGAACTCATGAAGCTTTGGAACCTTCACATTATGAAACACTTGTAAGTTAATTTCTCAATCTCATTTTTCTATTTTTCAAAATTTCCTTAAATTTTCTTCTAGATTTGTTGGAGATTGTCAAATAAGTCTCGCATGCGATCTTTTTCTTAATGAAAAAGGAAAGGAATTGATTGAGAAGAATCTTACAAGAAATTATATTGTACATCTTAGTTCGTTGTTCAATTATGGCCTAATTTCGCCTCGCACAATTGATAAAAACATTAAAACATTAAATGTAAGTTGAAAAGTTTGATAAATATTCTATAAAGTCAAACATTTCAAAATATTTTTCTTTCATAGAAATTGCAAAAAGAATTCACAGATCGCTACGAAATAAAGAAAGCGAGACAAGTTCAGACTCAAAATTGGTTGTCAAGAAGCGACCAGGAAGTCAACAACAAAAAGTTTTTGGATAATTTGACACCAACAAAATCAGGCAGTTCCTTAAAGCTTTCAGGAAAAGGCAACAAGAGTGAGACAAAATCAACAATTGGCCGTGCACTGCCTAAAAACATTGAAGCATCTCAATCAGGAGTAGCCACCAAGACGAAAACTGTTTCAAAAAGAAAACTTTCAATGGCCTGAAATATTGAGATAAAGACGACATAAAGAACTAGTTTTATAATAATATACCTAAGTTAACTTTTAAACTAAAAATCAATACACTGCCGAACATATAGTTAGTGATTGAAACAAAATGATGTGAATTTCATTAAAATTATAAATATTTGACAGCTGGAGCAAATAAAGTTTTGTATTTTTAATATTCGCAGTGTGAAAATTAAAGGAATTGAAAAAGTTCCAAAATAAAAGATTTTACATGGTAACATGGGCCATCGCATTGAAACCGGCAAAAAAATTTCAAAAATTTTTTTTGCTTAAATATGCTTAAAATAGCATAAAACGTTGAGAAAAGTTAAAAAAATTAACTTTTTTTTCGACGTCGGATTTCGACTCTGTGTGTATGTCTGTATGTAACTTTTTGAAATCGTAATAACTTCCACATTTCTCAAGCGATCTTGAAAATATATTGGGAAGATGAGTTTCTCATCGGGGGACAAATATTCTGAGAAAATGGGGTCTGTACCTTCAATACTTCAGGTACCTGCCATACAAATTGACCCCAAATTAATCCTGATTTTAATCTAATCTTGATCTTAATCTAAACTTAATCTAATCTCGAGATATCTAAACTTAAGTGAGTGACAGGTGTTGACAGTTGGTGACAGGTAGTGAAAGGTGGTGACAGTTGGTGACATCATACATCGGTGAAAAATTTTTTAAATTGTTCTCGCAAAACGTCCCAAGAGGGTAATTAGTGATTTTTTTAAGACTTCAGGTATGAGTCATAATAGTTTTAAGAAGTTTCATACATCGGTGAAAAATTTTGAAAATGAAATCTCAAAACGTCCCATGAGCAGAGATGGGCAAATGTTCCGTTCAACTCGATTGACTGACTGACTGACATGTCAATGTCTGTCAGTCAGTCAGTCAGTCAGTCAAAATCGCGAACAAAAATATTCGTTTGTTGGGACACGTTCATATAAATGTTCCGCTCAAGTCGTTTGACTGACAGACTGACAAGTCAATGTCTGTCAGTCAGTCAGTCAAATCCCAACTCTGCCCATGAGGGTAATTAGTGATTTTTTTAAGACTTTAGGTACATATGACTCATAACGGTTTTAAGAAGTTTCATACATCGGTGAAAAATTTTGGAAATAAAATCTCAAAACGTCCCAAGAGGGTAATTAGTGATTTTTTTAAGACTTTAGGTACATATGACTCATAACAGTTTTAAGAAGTTTCATACATCGGTGAAAAATTTTGGAAATGAAATCTCAAAACGTCCCAAGAGGGTAATTAGTGATTTTTTTAAGACTTTAGGTACATATGACTCATAACGGTTTTAAGAAGTTTCATACATCGGTGAAAAATTTTGGAAATGAAATCTCAAAACGTCCCAAGAGGGTAATTAGTGATTTTTTTAAGACTTTAGGTATGACTCATAACAGTTTTAAGAAGTTTCATACATCGGTGAAAAATTTTTTAAATTGTACTCGCAAAACGTCCCAAGAGGGTAATTAGTGATTTTTTTAAGACTTCAGGTATGAGTCATAATAGTTTTAAGAAGTTTCATACATCGGTGAAAAATTTTGAAAATGAAATCTCAAAACGTCCCATGAGGGTAATTAGTGATTTTTTTAAGACTTTAGGTACATGACTCATAACAGTTTTAAGAAGTTTCATACATCGGTGAAAATTTTTTTAAATTGTACTCGCAAAACGTCCCAAGAGGGTAATTAGTGATTTTTTTAAGACTTCAGGTATGACTCCTATGCATTGTCTCCACTTCAACTTGTGACGTCACTTTTCATCGACCCCAAAGAGAAAAAAAACGAAAAAAATGGGGTTGATGAAAAGTGACGTCACAAGTAGAAGTGGGGACAATGTAGACTCACGGAACACGGAAAGCCAGCTCACACAAGCAAGCCGAAAAAGCAAGCTGAAATATCCTGGACGCCGTGAGAACAAGCCGACAAATATCAAAAAAGGAAAGCCAAGCAAGCAAGCCGAAAGAAAAAAAGACATAATCCAAGCAAGCAAGCTAACGGAAAAAAATGGCAAGCCAAGCAAGCAAGCCAAGCTCAATACAAGCGGGTTGTTCCTATGTTAGGTATGACTCATAGCAGTTTTAAGAAGTTTCATACATCAGTGAAAATTTTTGAATTTGAACTCTCAAAAAGTCCCAAGAGGGTAATTAGTGATATTTTTTGAGACTTTAGATATGAGTCATAACAGTTTTAAGAAGTTTCATACATCGGTGAAAAATTTTGGAAATTGTACTCGCAAAACGTCCCAATAGGGTAATTAGTGATTTTTTTAAGAGTTTAGGTATGACTCATAATGTGAGTGAGTGAGTGAGTGAGTGAGTGAGTGAGTGAGTGAGTGAGTGAGTGAGTGAGTGAGTGAGTGAGTGAGTGAGTGAGTGAGTGAGTTAGTGAGTGAGTGAGTGAGTGAGTGAGTGAGTGAGTGAGTGAGTGAGTGAGGGAGTGAGTGAGTGAGTGAGTGAGTGAGTGAGTGAGTGAGTGAGTGAGTGAATGAGTGAGTGAGTGAGTGAGTGAGTGAGTGAGTGAGTGAGTGAGTGAGTGAGTGCGTGAGTGAGTGAGTGAGTGAGTGAGTGAGTGAGTGAGTGAGTGAGTGAGTGAGTGAGTAAGTAAGTGAGTGAGTGAGTGAGTGAGAGGGANAAAAAAAATTTTTTTTTTAGTTTTAACAATTTCTATTTTGATACCATCTGCTAAGGCGCCTGATTGTTTTAATGATATAAGTAATTATTTTGAACTGATAACAAATGACACCAGAACATCAAAAATATTACCGGATACGTCCGTAACTTAATTGAGAGCGTAAAAATATTTTTGTTTAGACACTTTTTATTTTGTATATAAAGAAATCATCAAGAATATTCTTTTTCAGTTATTCTTGAACAGTGCTAATCAAAAGTGTTGGCATAATGAAAGTTTTGGTTTTCTGTTCTTTACTTGCTTTCGCTGCAAGCTGTTATGGATTCTCTCAACCAGTGATTCGTAACACTAAAGCAGAAGGGTGTATAGGAGATGTCTGTGGGCCTCACTGTGCATATGGGAAGATGTTAAAATTCTTCCTGGTCAAATTTTAAACCACGCCGGACATTGTGAAAAACTATTTTGTGCTGATAATTTTGACATTCGCATAACTCCATGTCCATTTGATAGTAAATTAATAAATTAAGGCATAATCTTTAAAATTGTTTGAAAAATAAAAATATTTCTAGTGTACGGTGAATACGAATGGATTGACAAAGACAAAACTAAGCTTTATCCAGAATGTTGTGGAACTAAAACAAAGAAGAAGCGTGTAGACATGGATTTTGAATAAAAAGATATTTCAATACATTGCTTAAAATTCTGAATAATTTTTATTTTTTTAATAAAGAGAAATTGAAATATTTTTAAATGATTTTCAATTGAACCAATAAACTTATACTGCAGAACTTTTTTGTGGCTTAACCAGACTTAATAAATGAAGATAAGTTCCTAATATTTTCCAGAATCTCTGAAGACGACTTAAATAAAAGTTGAAACTGGTTGGAAGTAAGCCACTTATAACGAGCTTTTACTTTTAACGAACGAAAATTGTTCGAAAATGTGAGTGTGATGTCAACTTTTATGGAGCTTTTTTCGCTAAAAGAGATTACTTTTATCGAGCTTCCACTGTATTATGCATAAAAACAGGCGTTTGAAATTATTTTCATTACGTCAATAAACTTATGTTTTCATTTTATAAGACATAAAAATTAAGACATATTCAAAGTTTAACTAATGCTGAATCGTCTGATTCGTTGAATGATGTAAATAATTATTTTGAGCTGATAACAAATAATACCAGAACATAAAAAAAATATTACCAAATTTCGTATACATCCGCAATTTAATTGAGAGCGTAAATATATTTTTGTTTAGACATGTTTTTATTTTGTATAAAAAGAAGTCATTACAAATGTTTTTCTCAGTTCTTCTTGAGGAGTGCTAATCAAAAGTGTTGGCATAATGAAAGTTTTGATTTTTTGTTCTTTACTTGCTTTCGCTGCAAGCTGTTATGGATTTTCTTTTCCTGTGATTCGTAACACTAAAGCAGAAGGATGTGTGGGAGATGTCTGTGGGCCTCACTGTGCATGGGAAGATGTTAAAATTCTTCCTGGTCAATTTTTGAACCGTGCCGGACATTGTCAGAAACTATTTTGTGCTGATAATTTTGACATTCGAATCACTCCATGTCCATTTGATAGTAAATTAATTAATTGAAGGATAATCTTTGAAATTGTTTGTAAAATTAAATTATTTCTAGTGTACGGTGAATTCGAATGGATTGACAAAGACAAAACAAAGCTTTATCCAGAATGTTGTGGAACTAAAACAAAGAAGAAGCGTGTGGATATGGATTTTGAATAAAAATATATTTTAACACATTTGATGAAATTCTGAACAATTTTTACTTTTTGAATAAAAAGAAACAAAAATATTCTTAAATGAATAAAGAACCAATAAACTTATGCTTTCTTTTAAAACCTAAGAATTAAGACATATTCAAAGTTTGACTAATACTGAATCGTCTGATTGTTTTAATGATATAAGTAAATATTTTGAGCTGATAACAAATGACACCAGAACATAAAAAATATTACCGGAGACGTCCACAACTTAATTGAGAGCGTAAAAATGTTTTTGTTTAGACACTTTCTATTTTTTATATAAAGAAGTCATCATAAATATTCTTTTTCAGTTATTCTTCAAGAGTGCTAATCAAAAGTGTTGCATAATGAAAGTTTTGATTTTCTGTTCTTTACTTGTTTTTGCTGCAAGATGTTATGGATTCTCTCAACCAGTGATTCGTGACACTAAAGCCGAAGGATGTGTAGGAGAAGTTTGTGGGCCTCACTGTGCATGGGAAGATGTGAAACTTTTTCCTGGTCAGATTTTGAACCGAGCCGGACGTTGTCAAGAACTTCTTTGCGTTGGAAATTTTGACATTCACATCACTCCATGTCCATTTGATAGTAAATTAATTAATTAAAAGATAATCTTTGAAATTGTTTGTAAAATTCAATTATTTCTAGTGCGCGGTGAATNGGCAAAATATCTAAAGTTTAGATTCTAAATGAGTAACGGGTATGAGTGAGGTTGGTGCGTGGGCGTCAGTGAGTGCGCGTGTGTGTGAGTGAGTTCGCGTGTGAGTGAGTGAGTTCGCGTGTGAGTGAGTGAGTGAGTGAGTGAGTGAGTGAGTGAGTGAGTGAGTGAGTGAGTTAGTGAGTGAGTGAGTGAGTGAGTGAGTGAGTGAGTGAGTGAGTGAGTGAGTGAGCGAGTGAGTGAGTGAGTGAGTGAGTGAGTGAGTGAGTGAGTGAGTGAGTGATTGAGTGAGTGAGTGAGTGAGTGAGTGAGTGAGTGAGTGAGTGAGTGAGTGTGTGAGTGAGTGAGTGAGTGAGTGAGTGAGTGAGTGAGTGAGTGAGTGAGTGAGTTAGTGAGTGAGTGAGTGAGTGAGTGAGTGAGTGAGTGAGTGAGTGAGTGAGGGAGTGAGTGAGTGAGTGAGTGAGTGAGTGAGTGAGTGAGTGAGTGAGTGAGTGAGTGAGTGAGTGAGTGAGTGAGTGAGTGAGTGAGTGATTGAGTGAGTGAGCGAGTGAGTAAGAGAAATTATATATTTTAGAATCCTGCATAGGCCGGAGTATCTTTAAAATTATGCTGTGGCATAATTTGAAGCTTGCCCATGTGAGGCTTGCCCATCTCCAATTTTTTGTTGTTTTTGTGAAATTTTTACCTCGACGTTCTCCTTTTTATCCATTTAGATTCACTGTCTGTGAATGATAAAAAAAGTTACGAAATAACAAACAAACGAAAAAAAAAACTCAAAATAAGTTTTCCGTTTACTCTCCAACACAATAAACTCGTAATTGTTTTGTTGTTATGCTCTCCACTTTAATGATCTTCTCAGCATTTTTTTTTATCTCAACGACGATGACTCCCCCATACATGAATCAAAACGAAAGCTTCAAAATGTCTAAATTGAAATAAATTTTTCGCATTCATGATTCAATCAGTAAGTGGAGTGGAAGTGCGCATTTCAAAATGAAACAAATATTTGTGATTGTTATAACGGTGAACTTAATCTGGATATGTTTAGCAATGCAGACATCGCGAGTACCGGCTAAAGCCGAGGGTTGCGTGGGCGAAAATAATTGTGGCACGCTATGTGAATATGATGGACACAAGTTCTTTCCTGGAATGAACGAAACACTTTATCGTGATTTTACCTGTCTTGAAATGAAATGTTCCGATGACTTTCATGTCGAATTTGAGCCGTAAGTTTATCACAAAGATGTAAAAGATGAAAAAAATAATTTGTGATCTTTCTAGATGCCCATTTGATTACTCAGGAAGGTGTCATTTTGAGAATTACGATAACACGACGATATTTCCAGATTGTTGTGGTGTGAAAGTGTGCATGTGACATAATTTAAACAAGATAAGCTTATAAACTTATGAATATATCCATGATAATAACGATAAGACGCATGTGCCATTGACCTTGAGATAGATTCCTTATGCTTCAACTTGATTCGCTAAATTTAATTTTACTGACCTAACTCATTGGTTGTTGTTTTCTTAACGATGATGAGATGTATGAAATGAAAATGTTATTCAATTTAGTGATAATAAAAAAAAGTATTTTTTCCACAATATTAATATTCTCTCAGTCTCATCTTACTTTTATGGGATTTCTCTCGGGATTCCATGCTGTTATGAGATCTCTGTGTGTGTTTTTTAATGTTGTTTAACTTTGCTTGCTTCTAAATTGATTAAATTTATTTTCTTCACTGCTGTTGTTAATTTCTGATCATCAAGAGCCACTTAAAAAAACTATTAAGATGAAATCTTAAATTAAGTGCTCAACTTTGATTTCGAGCACTTAAAAGTATTTTAAAAAATATTTCACAAAATTCTTTTACTTATCAGGAGCCCGTTTTATGAATGAATATAAAAAAGTTATTATTTTTGTCTTTTTTTTCAAGTTCGAATTCAAATGATTGTCGATAGTCTGAAGTTATAATTGAAAGCGAAAGCGTCAAATTTATTTGAGTTCTTTAGAGAAATGGATTATCGCTTGATAATTCTTGTGAATGCAATTTTAATATCGTTTGTAGTTTCATTTACACCTGCTTCAATTTTCAATACAAAAGGGAAAAATAGCAACGGCGAAGAAGTTTGTTTGTGGGGTCACGTGGAATTATTGCCGCGTAAAACACTCAACCAACGGGATAAATGTCGTGAATTGTATTGCAGAGACGATTTCACATTACAAATAAGTAGCTGCTCGGTTGACCCCACAGGCAAATGTCAATGGGTTTGGGCTGATAACTCATACGATTATCCTGATTGTTGTGGTACTCGACTCTGCTCGTGATGACTGTAGAAATATTAAACAAAAATGAACGAAATAATTTCATTTTTTACTGATAACAAAAAGCTTTTATAAATCTGTAAACTTTCAACACTTTTCTTCTAATAAACATAGTTATGATGTAAGCAAAAAAAAAATTTTTTTTTTAGTTTTAACAATTTCTATTTTGATACCATCTGCTAAGGCGCCTGATTGTTTTAATGATATAAGTAATTATTTTGAACTGATAACAAATGACACCAGAACATCAAAAATATTACCGGATACGTCCGTAACTTAATTGAGAGCGTAAAAATATTTTTGTTTAGACACTTTTTATTTTGTATATAAAGAAATCATCAAGAATATTCTTTTTCAGTTATTCTTGAACAGTGCTAATCAAAAGTGTTGGCATAATGAAAGTTTTGGTTTTCTGTTCTTTACTTGCTTTCGCTGCAAGCTGTTATGGATTCTCTCAACCAGTGATTCGTAACACTAAAGCAGAAGGGTGTATAGGAGATGTCTGTGGGCCTCACTGTGCATGGGAAGATGTGAAACTTTTTCCTGGTCAGATTTTGAACCGAGCCGGACGTTGTCAAGAACTTCTTTGCGTTGGAACTTTTGACATTCACATCACTCCATGTCCATTTGATAGTAAATTAATTAATTAAAAGATAATCTTTGAAATTGTTTGTAAAATTCAATTATTTCTAGTGCGCGGTGAATTCGAGTGGATCAACAAAGATAACACAAAGTTGTTTCCAGAATGTTGTGGAACTAAAACTGAGAAGAAGTTATGAACATTGATGTCGAATGAGAAGGATTTTGTTAATACATTTGATAGAAATTCTGTACAGTTTTGATCAATAAACATTAATCCGAAAATTTAAAACTCTTAATTGTGTTCACTTATTAGGAATTTCCTGTTTGATCATAATTTGAATATTAAAAGCTAGGCCTGATAACAAAATGATGTTATTAATTATTTCGGACTGATAACATTTGACACCAGAACAGAAAACAAAGTCAAAGATATTTGCAAGTCAGTTGAAAACGTAAATAAAATTTTTTTTGGGAATTTTTGTTTTTATTTTGAATATTGAATTCTGTTCTTCACTTGCTTTTGCTGCAAGCTTTTATGGATTCTCTGAAGCTGTGATTCGTAACACTAAAGCAGAAGGATGTGTAGGAGATGTTTGTGGGCCTCACTGTGCATGGGAAGATGTGAAACTTTTCCCTGGTCAAGTTTTAAACCACGCTGGACATTGTGAAGAACTTTTATGTACTAATTTTTGAAAGTCGCATCACTCCATGTCCATTTGATAGTAAATTAATAAACTGAAGGATAATCTTTGAAACTTGTTTGTAAAATAAAATTATTTCTAGTGCGCGGTGAATTCGAATGGATTGACAAAGACAAAACAAAGCTTTATCCAGAATGTTGTGGAAGTAAAACTAAGAAGAAACCTGTGAACATTGATGTCGAATGAAAAGGATTTTGTTAATACATTTGATAGAAATTCTGTACAATTTTGATACTTTATCATTAAAAATATATTCGAAAAATGAATTCTTTAATTTGTGTACACTTATTAGGAATTTCCTGGTTCAACATAGATGATTAGAAGTCCAAAGTGAATATTTTTAAAAGCTAGGCCTGATAACAAAATGATGTTAATAATTAATTTGGACTGATAACATTTGACACCAGAACAGAAAACAAATTCGAACATGTTTGCAAATGAGATGAAAGGTAAAGAATTTTTTACGAGTTTTTGTTTCGATAATTGAATACAAAAAGAATCATCTGAAGTCTTTTCAGTTATTTATTAACAGAATAAATCAAAAATATAGAAAATAATGAAACTTTTGATTTTCTGTTGGTTACTTTCGCTGCAAGCTGCCATTGTGCATGGGAAGATGTCCGACTATTTCACCGCCAATCTTTGAACCGTTGTGGACATTGTCATATTACTTTCAATATTACTTTGAAAATGTTTGTACAATTAAATTTATTTTAGCTAACGGCAAATATATTTGGATCAACAAAGATAAAACAAAGCTGCTCCCTGAATATTGTTGCACTAAAACAAAGATAGACCGAATGGACATAGATTCCGATTGAAGAGAAAATTAAATAAATAAATAAATATCTGCCGCAATTTTCTGGCATTCTCATTTTAAATAATGAAATCATTTTATTTTTATTCACCAACACTCTTCAGATCCATAAAATATTTTTTTGATTTTTTTTCAATTTTGTCCCATGATTTAAATCAGTTTTATGAGACAAGAAAATCAGATTTGCTTGTCTGATTTTTGCGTCTCATAAAAAATTATTCAAATCAAAGAGTTAAATTGAAAAACTCCAATAAAAATCAGAGTAAATTTCCTCACATCTGCATTAATTTTTCTAAATTTTCACTCCTCTGATGTCGCTTAGAGGAATATTTTATCTAAATAAGAGAACGAAATTATTTCTATCATTTAGATAACCATTTACCCTTTAAAAGATTTCCATGTCAAATTAAATTCAATCAAAAAACAATCAATCAAATTCTTGAATTCTAATTAGCATAGTGAGGGATGTTTAGATCGAAGAGTAATATTGAAAACATTTATTTCCTTAATGATTCCCGAGAAACCAAAATTCACCTGCAACCGATACTGGAATGCCATTTGCTCGATTTTATCAGGCATTTATCTTCCATTTACTGGTGAATGCCTGATAAATCAATATTAAATCAATTTTATATCACCAAAGCGATATAAAATCGGTGGGGCGCTCTTATAATATCCCATTTGAATCGGTCGTATGACTGATTTAGGAGTTATATGACTGCCTTGCCAAAGCACAGGCAATTTTAATACTGCATTGGTTTTTCTTAGTTAATCTTGAAATATTTTGATTCATTTCATTATTTTATGAAAAATTAATCGTTTTATTTGTGATTCTATTACACTTAACGTAGAAAATAAGAATATTTTTCACATGAGTATATCATTCGAAACTTCTTGATCTTCATTAATTATTGGCTCATCCTTTTGAAAAATTAGAAAATAAGAAAGAATTGGAAAAATTAAGAAGAATGGCAAGCATTATAAACAAGGGATAAAATCTCACGTGAAAATATTTGTGTACAAATGTTGGAAAGAATGTTTCTTTCCAAAAAAGAGTTTGAGCCTAAAACTGTAGGATTCAGGTACATAGTATGTTTGAAAAAGTTGTTCCTTACTACTTTTTGCAACTTTTTTTGATCCATCATTTTCCAATAGGTTGTCACCAGATGGCGCTATAGATATAAAAAGCAAAGAAAATGTGAAAAAACTTAATTACAGCTTAAACTATAAGGTTTAGCTGCATGGTGTGTTTGGAGAAGTTGTTCCCTTATGCATGCTGCAACTTTTTCTCATATAGTGTTTTTCAGTACATTGACACCAGAGGGCGCTAGAATGAAATTTCAAAATGTATCAGAATTGAATAATTTTAACTACAGCTTAAACCTTAAGTTTTAGATACATAGTGTGTTTGTAAAAGTTGTTGATTTTCACATGCTGCAACTTTTTTTCATACATTGTATTTCACTAAAGTGGCACCAGAGGGCGCTGGAGACGAATTAATTATAAAATCGTCTCCAGCGCCCTCTGGTCCCACTTTAGTGAAATACAATGTATAAAAAAAGTTGCAACATGTGAAAATCAACAACTTTTACAAACACACCATGTATCTAAAACTTAAGGTTTAAGCTGTAGTTAAAATTATTCAATTTTGATACATTTTGAAATTTCATTCTAGCGCCCTCTGGTGTCAATGTACTGAAAAACACTATATGAGAAAAAGTTGCAGCATGCATAAGGGAACAACTTCTCCAAACACACCATGCAGCTAAACCTTATAGTTTAAGCTGTAATTAAGTTTTTTCACATTTTCTTGGCTTTTTATATCTATAGCGCCATCTGGTGCCAACTTATCGAAATATGTTGTACCAAAAAAAGNTTTTTTGCAGTAAAGTACCAGTACCAGCGCAAGACATGCCCATCTATGATTGTATTTCACTAAAGTGGCACCAGAGGGCGCTGGAGACGAATTAATTATAAAATCGTCTCCAGCGCCCTCTGGTCCCACTTTAGTGAAATACAATGTATGAAAAAAAGTTGCAACATGTCAAAATCAACAACTTTTACAAACACACTATGTATCTAAAACTTAAGGTTTAAGCTGTATTGATGTAATATTTATACGTCTGATGTTTTTTTAATGATTTAATGAAACAAATTACGGTTTTCAGACTAGTGATGATCTTTCACTAGTCTGAAAACCGTAATTTGTTTCATTAAATCGTTTAAGCTGTAGTTAAAGTTATTCAATTCTGATACATTTTGAAATTTCATTCTAGCGCCCTCTGGTGTCAATGTACTGAAAAACACTATATGAGAAAAAGTTGCAGCATGCATAAGGGAACAACTTCTCCAAACACACCATGCAGCTAAACCTTATAGTTTAAGCTGTAATTAAGTTTTTTCACATTTTCTTGGCTTTTTATATCTATAGCGCCATCTGGTGCCAACTTATCGAAATATGTTGTACCAAAAAAAGTTGCAACTAATAGTAAGGAACAACTTTCCCAAACATACTATGTAGCCTTATCTTATAGTTTGAGTACCACTTTAAAAATCTTTAAAATCAGTAAATTTTGGTAAATTGCCCTTTCAGGGACACGAGAAATCAGTCATACGACCGGTTTGAAATGTACATGAAAATTTTGGTTTCTCGGGATTCGAAAAGATATTGTTAAATAACATAAATTTCGTTTGACTTATAAACTATTTTCCAGTTCAACAGAATTATAGATGACAAGACTGCTGATGATAATTTTACTTTCTTGCCTTTTTATTAGATCCTTAAACGAAATGAAAAATTAGAGTAGATACTTACAAAAATATTTTAAATCAAGTTTATCACCTTTGAAGCAGTTTTGTTAGTTTCAGTAAATCTTGAGAAGCTTTCGAAATATTAATTGCATCAGCCATAGTTGCATATTCTGGTGCTTTTTCTAGTGGAACTTCTGATGCTTTGGTAGGAAGTTTCGATTCATTAGTATCATTTTCACCGGTATTGATACATACTGATATTTCTCATTAACACAAAACTATCGCCAAAACATGATACATAAATGTAGAACTTGAAATTAATATTTATCATTGACAATGACATTTAAAAGAAACTTAAAGAAAAAGGTTTAGGTGCTTTTAACTTTATTTATTTATTTTTCCAGAAGATAAGTTTAAATTTATCTTACTCGTAAGTACGCAGATAAGACATAAGTATTAAATATAAGATGACAGATAAATGAGCTTTTGAAAATCCAAAATGTATTAAATATTACATACAATTTGTTAAGAAAATAACTTTTAAAATTAACAATTTGTTCAAAAATTGAACTCGTTTTCATTTAATTATTTTAATTTCTATTTAAAAACTTCTTAGATATGTGGCGAATATAAATGTTTTAAAATTTGTGAAAGTATTTTTCCTGATTTTAGAAATGTGTTCAACATATTTTCAAGTTTCAATGTTAAATATTAAAAGGATTGTTATGGAGTAAAATATTAAATTATGAATCAGTTTAAGATTGGGATGGAAGATACCGGGGTCAAGTTTTGTTAAATTATTTGTCAGAAAACTATTTCAAATCTTATTTAGTAAATAAAAAGATTTAATTTTATACTAAGTAAAACTTACAGCGCAATTAATTAATTTCTAAAGGCTTGAAAGTTTGTCTTTCTATTTTTTTTTTGTATGTGTATTTATTATACCAGATATCATACATAAAACGAAGACGTATTTGATTATTCAATTGTTAATGAAACTTATTCCAATTAGTATGAAGCCAGAAGTAATAAATTTTATGCTATTTTAAAAGTTATTCGTACTTAATTATAACCAAGATTAAAACAATTTTCTTTCATGCAAATATTGCTTAATACCAATTAAGGCATTTATTGAAATGTGATTTGAAATTAAAACATGAAAATTTCATTGTTTAGTTTATGAAGTTTTGTATATTTGATATTTTTTTTAGATACAAAGAATCTTATAATGAAATGCTCATACATATTATGAAGCTGGTCAAAATATCCGACAAACTACAATTAGATGCTCAAACATGTTTGAAATGAAATTAATATGTCTTAATTTTAACAAGAAAATAAATATGTTGAATGAAAGTGGAAATATTTTATTACTTCTAAAGAATTGTTGCAGATATGTTGATAGATGTGAATAAAAATAATAAAAGAATATTTTCAGAAAATTTAATTTAAATTAAGTATTCAAAAACAATTTTAAATTAATGGCAGATCAACGAATCATTCGTGTATATAACAGTTTAAACAGTTTAACAAACTGTACAAGGTACATATTAAATAAGTGTTGCATTTATTCATTAGATATTAGTTTAGTTTTTTATAATAAATGTCTATCTATAAGTCGAAATGATTGAGATATGAGAGAGAAGAAATGAAATAAAAAGTTGAATTCATTTCATGTGAATTGTGTTAAACATTAATTTGTGTACTCAAAACAATTGTTATCATTATACTAATGAGTAATTTCTTCAGTTTTCTCACATCAAATATTGTCATAAAGGAATAAAATTTTTATATCTAATTCTTATATTTTTTTATTGTCTTTAATTTATCGAATCCGAATTGCAACAAAAAATTTGCGCAACGGTATAGTTTTCTGCAAAAGTGATATCTTATTATTAGAAGAACTTGGAATCGAACATAGTTGCAAGTTATCATTCAGTTGTTATGACAAACTCCATGGTCCGATTTCAAGTCGTGCTGAATATATGTAATTTGCATGTAGAAATTGACATTATTCGTTACTTTTTATAATTTTACTTTTACATTGTTCTTTTCTTTAATTATTGTCCATTGTTTCGTTCATAAAATTTGTCAACAGAACTAAACTTTTATAATTTATTGTCTTCATCCATATTGTTTCTTATTTCATATCTTTCAGAGAGATTTTTAAGACTTTTAGTCTCTTTTGTAGAAAAATTTACATTCTAATCAGAAGTTTTCTGATATCTAATATTGTCACCTTGTTTCTATTAACCATATTGGTTCTTAATGAATAAATGTACAAAGATTGGGGTACAAGCCAACATCAATCCAAACACAACATTCGCACAGATATGTCTTCATAGATACCGCATGGTTGTTTCAATGTAAAATATCTCGTTGTAAGCTGAATAAAACAATAATTACAAATTTTTCAACTATAACAGATAGCTTCTTAAATTGAACAACAAAACATTTATAACAATTGTTGTTGAAAAATTTGGAACTAAATATTTTCCGTCATTTCTGTGCAATGTTGTGCCTGGATCAACAACATGAATTTTCCATCCAAGATTATTATGAGTGTAGCACTGTGAAAGAATATAAAAATTTAAATTAATCAAGTTCTGGAGCTTAAGAAACGTATTTACCTGATAATAAACGAGATCTGGTGTATCATGAGATACTGTCCAATTTAGAACTGCAGGTTCACCAGAATCACATTCTAATTTCAAAGTTTTCTTATATTCATCAAATGTCTCAATGTCGCTTGATTTATCAATTGTAAGATGCTGCCATTCACAATATCTACCGGCAGCAGTTGGTCTAGGAAATCCATCTTCTTCAAATGCAACTCCGGCATAAACTGTCTGTCGAGATTGTTGTAATTGAGATTTTTGCCCATAACCGCCTTCATCTGAATCACTTATGTAGAAGGGATGATATCTGAAAGAATTGAAATGTTTATCTTTATCGGATTATATTATTTTGTAATTTAATACCTTGCTGGTTGTGTTTCATCATTTCCACCTTCAACTAGGAAAGTATAAGTTTGCCCTCTTTCAACATATAGTTCGGGAATCAACAAGTCATTAAGATACCATGCAATTCCCCATGACGGATGACCTAAAGAAATTGCAATGTTTCATAACAAACATATATTCAAATTTATTCTAATAAATTTCTCACCAGTAATGGCTGTGTAGCCACGTTTTCCACCTGTCGGTCCAATGCGAGCAGTAATTGTATTTTCTCCAATCAAGTTTAATGGAGGCCAAGGGTTGATGGCATCATTACTTCTTCTATCATAAAGCGAGGATGTGCATGAATGTTCGTTTTTCGATGAAAAATTTATTTTAACGTCATCTGTCGTATGATCATCACTGGTATGTGAATGCGAATTGGCTTCGCTTCTTTTATTTATAGGACCAATTGCTGCAATCACATTAACTTCACGATCAGTTGGAATTGCTTGATCATTCACAGGCTCATTCGTTTGGAGTAATCGTTTATATTTTATGTATGTCACACCGTTTTTACGATCACCCGCCACTGAAAATATCACAATTTTATAAATTCCTTTTGAATGAAATCGAAAAAAGTTGTCTTACAAAATATCGCATCGTTTTTCCCACCAATCCGTTCATCGGGACAAACACCTTGTTTACCATCACATTGTGATAAATGTGACATGTAGTAATCTTCTACACGAAATCTTAATTCTGTACGATCGTAGAATGCAACTACAATGTCACCATTGACCATTTGAGAACGTCCGTTGGCTCCAGACAATCCAAAAGCCATATATTGGTCTTCCGCTATACGACCATACAATTCTATGACGACATAATCTTTTTGAATCTCCCATTGAACTTGCAATTTTCCATCAATGACTTCTTTGCAATTTCTAGTCTTAGGAATAGTTGTTGTTGTTGTTGTCTGTAAGGAAGTAAAATAAAGAAATTATTAAGACAATTATTCACAGAGAGAAATAATTCCTTTTGTTATGCTAAATATTGTTTCATGTTAGTAAGACTTACAGGGTTGTACCACCACTCAGGCTTGAAAATTATTAAATGTAAAATTGTATTGTTATGAGAATTTTGAAATATTTTAATTATATGACTTACAGTTATCTTCGTTTGACCTAAAGCTGGTGGAACATCAAGATCCTTAGGAATAAGGATGTGTCCAAAATTGTGACGATATTCAACACACCAAACGGCTAACCAATCAATGTCATATACAGTCAGGTTGCCTGGAAGTTGAATCTCGATATCTTCACCTTGGTATCCTCTCAATACATCATAACTTCCTAGTTCATTAGGAACTTTTATGCCCATAATATTTGGAGCAGTACCGTTTCCAACCCAAAAGTAAGCATCAGGTCCGGCACCATCATAGTGGAGATTGGGAATGTAAAAAGTTTTAGCATCGAGTATGCTGATGTTGCTCGATCGGAGCCCATGTGCGAAACGTTTAAATTCCGGTAAAACTCTTGGGCGCGGCACATCAAGTCCCGGTGGAATGAAAACTTCTCCGAAATCAACCTGTAAACGAAACCGAAATTTCTTCGTGAAAAAAAATCTTCGAATTATGAAAGCTGCGAGTGAGATGGCACGATTTACAAATTACGATTATGCGCACTCGAAAAAATGAAAACTTTATGATTTTCAGATTTCACGAAAAAATCAACTGAGTCATTTTTATTATGTGACTATCTATGGAAATCGTTAAACATATTTTTTCCAAATTGTTACCTATAAAAATTTTAATCACGTTCATCAAGCTGCTAAAGAGTATTGATTTCGTGTCACAAGTAACCTCTCGGGAAACGGAATTTAATGAAAATTGACGCAAGGAAAGAAAGTGAAGATGAATAGGAAATTCACGCCGAAGGCTTTAACAATTCTCGTTTTCATTTCTAAATGAATAAATTCTTATCACATTTACAAGAGACATGAGAGAATACAGACATCATGTAGTAAAGAAACTCCAAAATTTACTTTTGATTGAACTATTATTTAAAAAACAAATAATTTAACGTTGAGTTGAAATTCTTAGTGATTGTTCTTAAAGTGAAATCATATTCGATAAATCTTCTTAGCTGAATTTAGAAAATAATTTTACAATTGACATTGAGACGAAAGTTCAAGATATTCTCTGAATAGTCAGCAAATATTTGATTTCTCTATTGATTTGCTTTTATCTATTCATGTGCTTTTAAATGTGAAATTATAATTTGTTCTCTTGATTTTCTCAAAATATTTCTTAGTTCATAGTTAGATGTAATTTTTCTCTAACTAAGTATTCAATCTAATATTTTATTTTTGACTGACTAAATTCTTAAAATTGAGATTAATGAAATAATTTAATGTAAGTTCTTTTTTGTAAATGATATAAATTTTCCTTACATTTCAAATTAATGAAATTTTCAGTAATTGAACAATTTTTCCGCTTCTTATCGTTTAAATACCAAATAATGGGAAATTTTTGTAGAACGTTTTTAGAAGGGAATGCAGGAAGAAATGAGGAAGAGGAAAATAATAAAAGTGATAACGAGAATATGATTGATCTTCCTAGCAAATAATCCTCTGTTGAGATGAGATAGAAAATCAAACATGTAAGCTATCTGAAGCAAAAGTTTCTGTTGGCCCTTCAAGATATTTTCTACAATTTGTTTTCATATTTGTTATGCATTGAAATGATAAGAAGCGTAAGAAATTGTTCAATTACTGTAAATCTCATGATATTCAAATGTGTTGCTATACTCAATCAATAAAGAGATTTGAACAAGTTGTCTGGGTAACAGTTTTGAAATCCCTCAGTTTTCATTCATAAATCATTCATATTTGTGTAAAGATTGCAATTGCATTGAAACATTTTAAATGGCAGCAATTTCAACTTACAGTGAATCGTCGACACCACACTGATAACCATCTTGTATCTCGAATTCTTTTACCCATAGGCAGACGAAGAATGATGTCGCTGTTATTGTGCGCCCGAAGAACTGGTGGTTCTCTAAGATTAGAAAACATTAATATTATTTAATAATTTATTTCATATTTTCTCCAAATTCTATAAATTCAAATCGTATCGAATCACATCGCATGAGAAGCACAATGGTTTTGATTTGATCGCAAGCTAATCATTGCCGTGAAACTAAGCATGAGGCGACAACAACACAAATTCTCCATTTAACGCAAGGGTGAATACATGTAATAAAACTTAATGACTATATGATGCCACGTGCCATAACTAATAGAAAAATGCACTTTATTGACTGGATATGATGAAGAGAGTAGAAAGGGGAAGCATGAAATTATGAATGGAAAATTGTCGCTAAGGTGACGAGTCCCTTAAGATATAATCGATAAAGCTAGGAACATTCAAGTAGCTTCAATTGATACCGGTAACATTATGAACAAACCTAGACTAACATGACTCATAACATAATTTTCCGTTAGTACTTATTATAAATGTTTTTTCCCGATTAAATTTTATCTTTCGTCTAAATATAGAACATAAATAAATAAACGTTTCTTCAGTGCTTGGAACAAGTTAATGGCAATGCCCAATGAGTCTTCTAACTTTTAAATTTATTGATGTTAGAAAACAAAACTGAAAGGTTTGAAAATAAAATTCTAAATTATTTAAATATTAAAATTATTTATATTAATCTGAATAAACTATTTCCTAACTCTGCTTGTTATTGAAACCGAACCTGTAATGTAGAACGTTCAAAATACTTGTGACATTTTTTTCTTAATCATCTATCGTTATAAATTCACTCCCTTATTTACTTATATCTTATAAAGACTCAATAACAAAGAACTCAACACCCCATTTAATCTCTATGAAGACTATCTGAACATATATTTTTTGTATTTAAAATACATAGAAAGATAATTGAAGACAAGAAAAGGGTGGAATGTTCGTCCTACATTCACTATGGTTTCATAGAAAATAAATTTAAGTTTTCCAGTAAAAATGCAATCGCTTTCATTCTTCAACACCCGCAAACATTTTTAAAATCCTAAAATGATGAGAAACCTAAAATAAGCACCCGAACGTGACAAGAACAACAAAAAATAAGGAAAACCCCTAACTTGTAAAACGAATATTCAATATTTTTAATGTAATTGAAATGGCTCGTGAACTTGTTTTGTAAGTGAACTTGATCAGTAATAAAATTGATTCAAAAATAAAAGAAATATTCATGGATTTCACTTCTCTTTTATAGATTTTTCTTTTAATGAATCCAATTGAGTTGAACATTCGATTTTTGTTCATCAAAATTAAAAATCTTTTTCACAAAAGTCTTTTATAAATTAACCTTCATTTGCGAATTAGGACAATCTTAAATAGATCTTAAATATTTAAAGATTTGACTGTTTCCTGGAATATTCATTATGAAAACAGCGAGAAACCTTCTCTTTTGTAATTCAATCTCCTAAAAATCCGACAATAATATTAATTTGATTCGAAATGTTCTACTCGACTCCTCTTCATTTCTTATTAGTATTAGAAGCTTCTAGGGAGATTAAGTAAATATTTTTTTTCATTGTTTTGTTTACTTTTACATTGCATCAAATGAAAGGGATCTGAAGAGTTTGATTTATCCGTACGTAGGTTTGTATGAATCATGAGATGAGTAAAAGAAAGAAAACAAGCCGAATTGATGATGGAAATATTTTTGAATGGAAAAGAATTGACGGCTTAGAAAAATCATCGATTTCCCTTAAGAAAACATCGGGAAAACGAAAAAGAAACTTATTAGATTCTTTTTAACTTTTATATACATGCAACGATTTATTTTTTAATAAAAATTCAACTCACCTCCCACTGTACTCTTCTGGATAAGGAATTATGTAACCTTCAGGCGATGGTCGCGGAGAATTCCCAACCCAGAAGAAAGCATCCGGTCCAGTTCCATCATAGGCAAAATCCTTAATAAACAATGTTGACTCGTCCACTGCATAGACCATTCCCTGTGAAATTGAATTAAAGAAAATTGATTAAGAAGCTTGTCAGAGATATTTTACACTCACCTTGATTCCATGTGCAAAATCTGTAAATTGCCCAATCGTTCGTCCATAGTATGGTTCAGGCGGGGCTCGAGCATTGATACCTGCAAATCAAAGTTTGTGTTTTTAAACGAATATTGTTAATAAAAATTTTACTCTGAATCACAAATTCAAGAGAATTCACATCAATTTGGGAATATTCATGTTTTATAATCCAAAGCAGTCAAAGTACATTTTTTTAATTTATGTTTTCAATCCCAGTCTTTTATTTAATTATGAGAATTTATTCCTTATCTGTCATCACCCTTTGTAAAGATATTATAAAATCCTCTACATATATCTACATAAACATGTTAACAGGGAATAAAATATTTAATAGCACAAATCTATTTGCTTATGATAATTAAATTTGATAGATTCAGGAGATTATTACATTCACACAGCAGTTTTATGTTGATGTCTTATGGCGATAAGTTCACATTAAGAACCGTCAAATCACCATTTAAGTAATTTCGTTTCTCCTGAAGGGACGAATTTTATTTTATATTCATTTTCGTCCCCTTCACTCAGCATTGTCATTCAACGATTGTATATTTTTATTTCCTAACGATACGAGAAGTAATACATTTATCTATCTCTACCGTTTTCCCGTTTCTCTAACTTCAATGATTTTTCATGAGTCAAAAATAAACTCATCAGACGTATATAGTCGTACATAGATTTAAATTTATCGATCTTAGGAGGGAAAAATAACAACAACCTGATGCACATAGAATGTCTCAAGAGAGATATTACTCTGTCTTAAACATTCATCATTCTTGCCTGATTTCACAAATTTAATACGCATATCGCTTTTCGGAATCTTTTTCTGACTTGTCAGCATTGTAATATAATGATATCATCGTCAATGAATAAATGATGGAAATATTTTGGGGTGAAAATATCAAAGAATGAAGGAAAATAGATCAAAAACAAAACCAAATAATAAACTTCTCTTTGTATGTACTATTATTGAGTTCTTTTACAAATCCTGGCGAGGAGTAGAATAAAATTTTTCCTTTTATCTCATAAATAGATATATTTATACGATTTTATGTGGTGGGATGTATATTTGATTTCTTTAAATTGAGTTATCTAGATATGTCGTAAACTTTAAGGATTTTCCATAAAACGAACACTTTGGATATTTGTGATTGATAAATTTAAAGCATTGTAATGACAATTTTTAATAAATGTGGGTTTTAGAATTGACTTGCACATGTACATTTTTCGATCTTGAAACTACTAAGTATTAATTCCCTTCACCTGCATATTTAATTATAAATGTTCATGATTTAAAATTTGAAAGTACTTTTTGCTGCGATTATAAGTGACTACCTGTTGTGATTAATTTTGTCTTTTCATCTGCTACATTAGATTAATTAAATTTATTCTTGGATAGTTTAAACATGCTTCTTACTTTCATTACATTGTCAGTAAATGTCGTATGTGTTACACCAAGAAGCTTTTATAGTAAACGAAAGTAAATGTTTATTAAGAAATAAAACATTTTATTTCTATCTATTTTTTACTACTTATGTAGATGTTTTCTTAACAGGTTGTAATTTTATTAATCTCATCATTGTAATTTACTTTGAAGTTCTTTTGAAGATTTCATTTCACTTTTTTTAATGGGCTGATATTTTACGAAATAATTTGATTTAAGTAACGAAGCAGATTACAAAACATCATTGAACGAACTACAAAAGACATTACTGCATTATTGATTTAATAAAAAAATAATTAGTAGAGAGGAATTTATTTGAACACGCGGAAGGTTTAAGATATTAAATTAACGCAATGTTCCCTATGATTTATACAATCGAATTTAAACGCATTAAGATATGTTAGCTCACCAGTTATCTTGAATATATCATGAATGTATGTCAATATTGCAATTGTGTTATGAACGCGTAAATTCTTGCAACTCTCGAAACAATATTACAAAAAACGTGATACTGAATCAAACTGTTGACGTTTGTAACTCCACATATGGAGATGCAATAAATTACAATTGCTAATACCGTAATCAATATACGAAAACAGCAAACATATTTTAAATATCAAATCAATTAAAATGCACTAGTTATGGAAGTTACTATGCGTACATATTAATACATTTCAAACTCGATAAACTCTTACGTAAATTTTTATAAAAACTTATAAGCTCGTGATTATCTGCTAACAAAACAAAAGATCATCAGGGAACATTCTTTTTTTAAATCCAGATAAATAAGTGATTATTCTAGTATCAAATGTACATGTTCCTTGAATTATCTAGAATTTCCATATCATTAAATGTTTCGCAGTTCAACGTGATTCTTACTTTAAATCTACACACACCCACCCTCATTAACTTCTTAAAAACGAATTTCTGCAATCTAAAATATGCCAGGGGTGGTTACGATAGAGAGTTTATTATCGCTATAACTTTTATTTGAGGGGATGAATTTTTCCACTAAGCATTTTATCATCCTTCATCCCGAAAACAATGCTTTAAATTCCAGTATTCATTAAACTAAGTACTCGGAAAAACTTGTAAATTGGACCATATTTGTTTGTGCTGGTCTGTATAGACCAGCAGATATATTAAAATAATACTTCGGTTAAAACGTTTGTTGAAGTGTCTAGCGATTTTTTGTTGAAATAAACAGTTTAGTATGATAAATATACCTGAAACTATTCAAATATTTATATTTCGTCAGTTTAACATACTTGATAATATTCAAAAGCTTTGAGTACCACTTAGTTTTCATGGATATATTGAATTGAGGCAAAAGAATTGAGATTTGTAAGCCAAGTTTTTAAATAAACAAATTGATCATTTTATAGAAAGTGGACGAGATTTTGCAATTTATGGTAAATATATCTCTATAAATAGTTCAAAATTTGGGAAAGCTTAATAAATATTTATCGATGTATACGAAAGCTTTTCTCATTGTCTAATGGTTCTTATTGAGCCCACAACAAATTGTTTTCAGAAGTAAATATAAAAATACTTCATCAGATATTGTTATTCAACATTTTTCTTCTTGATTGACAATTTCTTTCTTTTCTTCTTGATTCTTTCTTTACTTATTTCTTAACTTACCAATATTCTTGATTGATGATACCATTAGCAGTCCGATGAAATAAAAATCCCTGATAAATATTAGTGACTCCATGCTACGAAGGTTTCAATTTTAATCCAAAGTTAAGACTTGTTGTGCAGAATGAAATAATCCAAATATATCGATACTTATGATTTGTGTTAGAGCTTTTAAAACTGAAAGTTTTCCTTGACTTTCTCAGAAGTAACAACAACATCAACAACAAAACAAAAAAATAAACAAAATGGCCTCTGAAAACCTTCTACGTCACCAATTTCTTATGTGGTTTTATGCTTTTTTTCTTGTTTGATTGATATGAGTAAACTTTCACGAAGGTATTTAATCCAATTGATTTTAATTCAGATGATTGATTTATTGTTACTCCAGATGCATTATCACAGACTTGAATTGTGAACTATTGTGCGGTTAACAGTAGAAAAAAATTGATTTCGATTCTGAGAACTGTTTGATGACTTTAAGGGAATTAACTAATATTTATTGTTATCCGTCCAGATATTCAATTTTAAAAAAGTTAACTTTTCATTAATAGAAAAAAAACTATGCAAACTTATTCCATAAACTCTACTTGCACAACCAAAAATACATAACTCGCTTAGCAAAGCGTCATTACGATAGGGAATTTAATATCAGACTGAAACTTTTCTTTTCGCAGATTTACGCTGTGAGCTCCAATCTCTTTCGTAAATTCATACACATGCAATGTGCGAGAAAGAGATGAAAATGTATTCAGCAATGTGGTAAATTCTCATACAAAATGAAGAGTTATTCGCTCCAAACGAAAGAAATGTTACTCAATTTTTGAGGGAAAGTGTGTCTTATATTCCATTGACCGGCAAAACAAATCGATTTTTGAAGACAGAAACTTTAAAACATAATATACAAAAGTAGTAAAATCTATTTCAATATTAATATCGGCGTTTTTTTGTTTTAGAAAAATTATTCCTCGCCATTACTGATATTTGACGAAAAATTTTGGGCTAAAGCGCATGTCAAATTATGGAGTAAAACTTAATATACATTTAAAGGACCTCAGGAAAACGTGAAAAAAGTATAGTAAGAAAAACGATGGAATTTGTTATGGAAATATTTCCTGTTCCTAGTAGATTGTTTTTTGTTTATAAATAAAACTAATTCAGACACGCACGAAATGTCGAAGAAATAAGAATATCATAGAATATGTTTTATCTATACGATTATGTTTGTGCAGATAAATGCGTATTTATACATGTTTTGAATGGAGAAAATGCTGCCTAAGCACAATTCAGAAATACGTTTGAAGAAGGCATAGGAAATTTTTCGATTGAACTTTCATTCAATCAAATTAATAAAAAATAAATTATGCATTGTAGATAAAATTAATTAATTTGAAAAGCTAAGTTATAGACAAAAATGGTTTGGTGAGAGTTCGAAAAGAATTAAAAAAATTCTAATTTGATCTTTTTATGTTTTCAAAACTAGTTCTTGAATATTTCTTAAACCAGTTTTTAATAGAAATTGATTAACTGACATTCTTAAGATTATCAAAATATTATTCAAAAGATTATAAAAATGTGACAGTTCTTCAAAATATTTTTAAACTTTTATTTTTATTCAATAACACTATTTTTATCTCTAAAGAGAACTTACAGAAATTAAACGTAAAAGCTTAAATCATTTTATGTTTTAAACAATTGTGCTTTTTCATTGCTTTCAATTCATTAAAACTAAAAGCAATAAACTTAAATTTAATAGTTTTAACTCTTGTTTCAGAATTGAAAGAATACTTAAAGCGTCAATGAATATTTGAACGTTAAAAATAAATTTCTTACCATGTTGAATAGTTTTGAAACAACAAAAATAGAACAAAAATAGCCAGAAGAACTGTCGAAGTTATTACTCTGAAAACTCTTAAAAATCTTATTGAATCTAAGCTGAATATATATTTTTTCATTAAAAACGATGAGAAGTATTAAAAATCAAAATCTTCATTTTATTTCATTATACTTTCACTATTTTATTTGAGCCTTTTTTAATTATTTTAAAACTATAAAATTCTTTGGCTTAAATATCTAAAATATATGCGCTTTGATCTATTTTCACATTTCTGTTGATATAAGTAGAAGATTTTTGCCAGACCTTCTAGCAATTGACACTTGAAATTGATCATTTGATTATCAGTTAAGGCCATAAGATAATTAGGGGATATTTTATTGATCCTTTAAAGTAATTAAATATAATTTATATCGAAGCTTAAAAGTCGACATTCTGAATTAACAAACTGACTTATCTGTCTTTTATCAATCAGTTTACATAAATTGATCAACTTTTAGCAACTCTGTCTATGACTATAAAAATATTAAATCTAGTAAATCAATTTCAATCTGTTTCATATGTAAGTATGTTTAGATAGATTTTTTCTTGTATGGTAACAAAGTGCAAACGTTCTTATTTGATGCTTTTCTTAATAAAGATTTTACAGAAAGTTGATAAAGTTTCATTAAATTTCAACAACGCTTTAATAAGGCTTTGCATCAATGCCACAGTCTTAAACATAATTTTTCTTTGGAAGTTTCTTAAATGCACTAAATGGGAAGAATAAATTCCCTTCGTGCATTTTTAGGCTTCCTTAAGGCAGATGAATAGATAAAATAATTTACAGAGAATGAAACTTCTTGCATTTTACGAATGAACTTCTAAATATAATTAAATTTTATTTTAAAGAATAACAAGTTGATTTAAGTTAAAGTTCCATTCTCTGATAATCTTGGTAAATTATTGTTGATTATGAAAGTTCAATGAATTAAGGTGAAAAACTTTCTTTGGAAGCTCTTGTCGGTTTTGGTGGTGGTGCCGGTGGATTTTTCTTCGAAGATTTAACTTCATCAGGAGAGACAACATCGCGACTTTTTAAGCTGAGAATTTCATAATGATTGTTAGCAGCCGCGACTATACCTTTTCGGGGCTGATCAGATGAGACCAGGAATGATTCTGTTGTTAAGTCATCAAGAACTTTAACTTTCGTGAATTTCGAATCTTCGTGTACATTTCCATACTCGCTATCACGATGCTTAATAGGAAGTGGAGGTGGAACCAAATCTTCCTCGGATGTTTGCGAGTCGGTTGTAACTTGAAATAAATTATAATTTAAGGACACATTTTCACCAAATGTTTTCTTGAGTATTTACTTATTGAATTTCTGCTGTTGCTACTTTCACCAGACATCGAAGCATTGTCGATTTTGGAAGTAGACACATTACTTGTAGTTACAAGACTTTGTGTACGTGATAAACGCTTCTCTTTCTCAGCTTCAGATCTCAATGGTCTTTTAGGTGTAAGCTTTGAATTAAATAATAAAAATTAGTTTATGAGTTTATAGATGGCTGATTAGATTCAAATTTACCTCTTCTGTAAGTTCAAAAACGGGAATGTTTTGAGCTGGCATTATAATTGCTGATGATGGGGTTGAAGGATTGTTGTTCAAAATGTCTTTAGTCCCTTTCTCGAAACTTGTCTGACTCAAAGGGATTATCATGTTATTCATTGAAGCAGTTGTTACGGTATAAAATTGACTGTTGGGTAAACTCAAAGTCTCACGGTCAATCTGAAAATAAAAGTGAAAGAAATTTAATTTAAACAGATGAGTAAATTATGAATTTAAGTTTCGTCTCACCTTTTTACTATTTTTTCTTTTTTGTGGTGTTGTCTTTTCATTTATTTTTTTATTTATTTGTGATGCTGCTCCCATGGTTTGTCTTTGAATTTTAAATTTTAAAAGTTAATTTTATGAGAAGAATAAAAATTAAAACAAATACCTTGTGAATGATGTTGGTGAGTTAAAGTTTAGAACTTTTGTAATTGCAGTGGTTATTTGACGGCTAGGACCAGTTGCACGTGATATTCCGCTACTTTAATTAAATAATTTATCAAATCGATGAAATATAGAATTTAATTAAACTTACTCTGAAGACCCGACAGACGTTTCTGAAAGACGATTATCTGCACTCATTTGCGGTGTACTAAGAATACTTTTCCTCAACACAACCATTGGATCGCGTTCGAACTTCAAATCCGTTGTGCGCTTTCCATATTTCGTTTCTATATGAGTTTGCATTTTTCTAAAGCATTCTTCAAGTCTTTCATGCAGAGGAAGCAAATCATTCGAAACTTTCATACGATGAACGCTTATTGCAATTTCAAGAACTGGAATTTGTTCAGCAATTAAATTTTTAAGTTTTTCAACAAACGAAATGTCGTTGGAGTTCATCTTTAAGTATTCATCAGTGAGAAAAGCTTCTTCGTATTTGGCTGTTCCACCATTAACAGCTGCATCAACTACACCTTGAATTTTCATTGTCAATTGACTTACTGCTAATGCTGAATCATTTTTATGCTCAACTAGTAAGTCATGTAAAGTTTTGTTGATATTTTCCATCATCTCAATGGCACATTCAATGGGAGAAATCTGTAAAATAAAAAAAATTCTTAGCTCTTTGAAAATAAATTTTTTAGGTAATTTTAACTCACATTAAACGTCTCTGAGCTTTCAACTGGAAACCATTTAAGAATACCAGGCATTGGATATTCAATTTTCATGATTGTCCTTTCTAACCATAAATTGGCAACATTATCAGGATCGCTTGATGACATCCAATTCTTCGACACGTCCCGAAATGGTCGAGAGAATTTAAATTGATTTACATCATTTGTACGATAATATTTGACGATTAATGGCGCAATGTTCTTATCTTGAGAGAAGGTTTGAATTTCTTTATTTTTCTCACTGATTATTGGCTCAACTTTATTGATTTGAATGTATTGACCGTCGCTGTTCAAAATATCATCACTTGGCTTTTCTAACGTCTGCATTAGCTCCGCTCTTGGATGTTGATTTATAATTCTCGCACTAAATGATGGCAGTTGTTCATATTCCTTCCCTCGATAAATGAAAGTTCTATTACGAAGTAACTCCGGAAATCCAAATCCATAGAATGTGACTCGAAAATATTCAGTTTCATGACGCATTTCAGAAAATATTTTACGATAGAATTGCGACATTTGAATATGCAAATGACTGAGACTAATGTAGTCAAAGACTTCATATTCATATTGTTGAGCTAACTCTTTGCAAACTTCCAAGGCACATTCCCACATTTTTCCATCGTCAAAGAGTTTGATGATCTCTTTATAAAGTTCTTCTTTCAAATGCCGATGGGTCTGACAATGTGGATGTCTGCATGAACGTAACAATGGTGATAATTGTGTATTATCCCACAACAGCAATTTACTATGAAGCTTCAATGTGAACGCAGCTTCTGGATAATTTTCGAACTCCATATGTAAATCACAAAGTTTATTCACATACCGGATGTACATTTCCTTTCGATTGACTTCAGAATAAAATTGTAATAAACTCACTGTACACGACATTCGATTCTCTTTACTTTCATCGTTGATTAGAAACCGATACTCGAGAAGTCGTTCCATTAATTTTGTGGCCATGTTGACGAAAATTGTTCCATCTTGACGAAGTGCAATATGTTTACTGCATAAGTTCATCATTATCTCGTTAAATAAATCCTTATACTCGTGATCACCACGTCCGCCTTCAACAAGAATGTCCAATTTTTCAATCATTTCCTTCTCAAATTCGCGGTAATTGCCTTTGATGTGTGAAATGTTTTTCTTTGTATCGCCGAAACTTTCACTATGATATTTTGATGACACAAACTCACATTGCATCATATCAAAGAAAATTGGAATCGTTGATTTCCGAAGTTCGGGTTCAGGAATCATCGACATCTCAAGTAATGGTCCCACCATTTGAGGAATGAAAATGATTTTATGTTCACCAAGATTGTACCACATTTTACAAATTTCTTTAGCAGTTTCTCGTCGAATGTCGCAATATCGCGTAAGAATTATCGAAGTTTTGTTTCTTGTGAATTGATCAAGTTGGAGTGCCGGTTGAATAAGAAATGCGATTGAACAGTGGAAGAAATTCGACCACACTTGCTTCTCAAAGGGATCAAAGAATTTGTCTTTAATTATCTGTGAAAATGATTTCAAGCTTTCGAGTATGACAGTGTTTTGATGCATTATCATGTCTAACCAGTCTGATGGGAAGACTGGCTTCGAAACTAGTTCCTTAAAGACTAGTAGAATCTCTGTTAAGAAATCTTGGAGATCGAAGCGTGTATTGAAATGATTAACGTACATCTTGTAATGCGATTCCGTCATATTTCTAAAAATTGCAAGCATAATTGCAACTAAATTTCCTACTAAAGGATTGTCACGGTCCATGGCGATTGATGATTGAATGATCGTTCTCAAAAGTATCAACATAAGATCGCGAATGTCGTTGTCAATTGGTCCAATGTTTTCAGAGAAAAGAAGTTCCAAAATGTTGTTCATGATATTCACACATTCTGCCACCTATTAAAATGTCAAAAATTCTATGAAAATTTATTCCTTTTAGTTTTCAATTAAAGTAGAGTTTGACCTCAAAACCAGATTGATCACCAGATGGTAACTTCAGTCAAACATTACTGCGTCAGTTAAATTCAAAAGTCTTTTATGACTTCAGCGTCATAATATTGAAACAACAAAATAATTAAATCTAAATTGGTCTGGACAATATTGAGTAAAGCAATTTTAATAATATTTCTCATAAATAATTCACACCATTCAGAACGCACATACAGGCACAAAAACATCCTTCAGTTTTAAAATTCTTTTAATAATGTCTGAAATTTAAATATTCACAATTTCACAATACCTTCGTTTTAGTAGTTGATTCACGAGCATGGAGTTGTGATTTGGATTCGCCCAATATTTTTGCAGCTTTAGTGAGATTTTTCTCTTGTTGCCATATATCAGAAATATGATCACCCTGTGTTCGTTCAGCGAATATGAAACAGCGTTTGATTCGACAAAAATTTTTAATTTAAGTAAGCGAACGTAGATATTAAGCATAGAAAAAGTTCAGATAGAACATAATGCAGGAATTAAATAATAATCTTTAGCTCATAAGTACATAAGATGTCGACCCATTGTCAACAAAATTGGACCTCCCGAATAATCTTGTGTTCTAATATTAGCAACAGATAAAATTAACTTTTTTCTGCAAAATGTTCTATGGAAAATTTAATTTATCATGAAGAAAATATTAACAAAAAACATTGAAAGCATTTCACTAAATAAACAAAAAAAGTTAAAATGTTATGATGAAATGATTTATCAAATATGTACATGAAGTATCATTTTAAAGTAAATTTATGTATTTTTCAAGTTCCCATAGTGTAGTCGACAAGTTCATTGAAAGTGTAAGCTATTTATAAAATTTACAAATTGTTAATTGGAACTTGATTGAATTATTTTGATAGTTTTCTTTTATTTAAAGAATGAAGCGTTATATTAGAAAATTTCATGCTGAATCATAATTGAATGAGAAAATTTTCCCCAAATAAGCAGCACACATGTATGTATAAGTATTCGGTGATGAAACCCACGAATAATGAAACATCACAGATGCCTTTGATTTGCGTTTAGAAAACAAATTGCGAATATGATAATGAATGTGTCATAACTCTACTTATTGATGATATTTTTGACAAATACTGTCATTAACACAACATTAATGATACAAGCTTAGAATAAATGATGACAATTGATGAAAGAAGCAACAAATTCTTTTTACGATCATGACAAGTCCTTCATAGATGTTCCAAACCATGACATTAGCTAAGATTTTAGATCATGACGAAAAGCATAAAACATTTTTAATGAACGAGCACATATTTACAAAGATATTTCGGAATAATTATAAAGCGAACTTATTTCAAGACAACACTCACATAAGCATATGGGGAAATCACGAAAAGTTATGAACAGAAAGAGAATTAAAAGTTTTAATTGATCGAGGGGTTTCTTGTATAATCCCTTGCTTTAAAACATTACAAACAAAAAACGATTTCTCACCAAGCACAATAAAGAAAATAAGAAGAAATAAAGGAATACATGCCAATTTAAAAACAAACACACATTCATGCTTGATGCATCCTTATAACACATAATGAATGATTTAATATATGTAAATGAGTCACCTCTTCTTTCGATTCCAATTTATCCTTGATTTGCATGCAAAATACTGGAAGCAAAATTCCACGACATAGCGGAAGTCGAAAGATGTTCGATTCAACGATATCCTTAATACATTTCATCTTGCATTGTGTTAATCGACCTGCCGGAATTTTTGTGATAATTTCAACAATGAAGTTACTGTTTTTAAAGAAAAAGAAGAAAAAAAGACAAATGATTAATATAAATAAAGCAATCTAATCAGAATGTGAAATGATTACCTTAATTTCAATGAGTCATAAACTTCCATTAGATCTGAAGCAATAATATGAAGATATTTTAATATGGCACCTTGTGGTCTTAACAAAGGATTAGGCATTGAAATTAATTGCACGAACCATCCCATGAGTTCTTCAAGTCGTGTTTCAAAAGAAAACTTGTCTTGATCATCGAATATGTTTGCATAAAGAATTCTCGATCGAATGATGAACTTCATGATGTATTGCAAATTTTTTATTGTCTTGTAGAGTTTACGTTCTGATGGTTTGTCATTTTCATTAATAGATATGGTATCTGGATCTTTCTCAATACTATTGAAGGCATTTAAAAAATGTCGCTCGAGAACATCGATTAACTTTTTGTAAGCAAGCGTTGACGAGAAGCTTTCACTGATATAAAGATCCAAGACCGACTGGAAGTGTTGATACTTTTTGTCACTAACTATTTCAATCAACATTAAGAGACATTGGAAGACAAGATCGTCGTAGCGTAAAGGATCTTGATTTGTCACTAAAATGTCGAAGAGAGCGTCGAGAATGTCTTGAAGAAATTTCACAATCTCTTCGGGTAGAACACACAATAACTGTGTCAATGATTCTTCCAGACGATCAACATTGTCAGACCATTTCAAAAGCCCGAGAAGATTAACATCCTGTGTTAGTTTTGTACTGCACAAATTAATGTCTATCACGAATGAATCTTTGTTGAGAAGAGTAAAACCTGGCGCTGAAGGTTTTGGTGTTGCTAACAGTTCAAAAGTATGTGATGGCAACGCATAATAATTGAAAAATGAACTTGAATCATATTTCTTATAATCAATTCTATACACAACGAGAGTATGTTTGTCTTGTTGTAACGTAGTTCCACTGTCGTGCTGAAGCTTCAAGTATGACATTGCAAAAGGTTTCTCGTTTTTGTCTTTTGATTCATTTGAACTGCGATGTTTAAACATAAATTTTAAATGACATCGAACAAAATCATCGATCGGTAAGTTGACCTTGAAAGTTTCATTCCACTTTGGTTTATCATCGTGATAGTAGATAACTGAATGATATTCGCCAATCATTGGAGCTCCACCACCTTGTGTTATTACATCTTTCATCGGTTCTCCTTTCTCATTGCACACACAAACAGTGACTTCAATATTTTTATCGCTCGATTTTCCGCCTGTTTTTGAAAATTCACCTTGCACAAGTGTAATGTATAAATCATTCCTGACATCACCAGGAAAGATGACTTCGGGGAATCCCATTTTCCTTGCGTGGGCAATATTTCCAAGAATAAGATGAGGATATTCTTCTTTTAACTGTTTAATATCACCATGGAGAAGTTCGACTGTAATCCAAATATTTGAACCATCCTTCCCTACATCCTTATTGACGATTAACTTTTTCAAAGTCACTTCCATTGTTTCCTTTTCACAAGCTATAAAAGGCATCGAAAGTTGGTTGTCACTTTTAAAATCTTCAGCTTTCTTTATAATCGGAGTAAGGTCAATAGCCGCAACACCATAAGGCCTCCTCATTAAATCATTTAAGTTTACTATGGAACTGTTTTGACTTTGAGTCGAACTACGTTTTGAAAGAACTGCGCTTGCAACACTCACACGACGTGATTCTGATTCTTTTGTGTCCATAGCACCAACTCTTATTACATAAGCAACAAGAAATATTTTATTTCTCAGCAAATCCATTGAACTTAGATCTGTAAACAGAACTCTAAGATTGCTGAAAAATGGTGTTATGCCTTGTCGATTCCATTTAACTAGATAATTTTCAGTGATTGCTTTCATTTCATCAGCATCGAAAAGTGTAAACAATAGTTCTGTATCTTCATTCACTTTACACACAAAATTATGAACAGATATCATAAGATTATGCGAAAATTTGTTCGTTTGTTTTGATTTGCGATTTTTGTTGAATTCAGACTGTAAACAAATTCATGAGAAATTTAGTTAAAGGAATATTTGCTGATCTTACTGTTGCTCTACGGATGCGAGTGGCAGCACGAACGTGATGATGATAAAGTTGAGTTGTTGACGTCTGGTTGATATCCAAAATATTTCCATTATCATCTCGCACAACCATGTCAAGGCCTTTTATAGAGATTGATAAATTGGGAGATAAATTCAACTACCTACATAACTACGCATTGCTAGCAGAGACTTACCCAACAATTTATTTCCTGTGTCGATTTCCGATGTAGCTTTAAGTGTAATATCCTTCAATTCATCAACAGGTAAATTTCCAGACAGCATCTGAGCTCGAAGTTTAATTAACTCAAGCATCTTTTCTCGAATGACTTTAAGATTTGAATTACCATTCTTTAAGATGAAATTTTTAATTCGAAAATTAATTAATTACAATATTAAATTATTTTTAAACTCACTAAGAAAAACTTTTTGAAATGTTCATGCCATTCCTTCAAAACAGTTGTTATTTCATCGACAATTTGACTTCGTTTAATAAGATATTCATTTCTAACAATCTCGACATCAGCAACGATATGAATATAACATTTAGGAAAAATACCTTTTAAAGAGCGATTTCTATAATGAAATTAGTTGAAAGAAATAGATGAGAAAAACGACAATTAAACTATCTTTTTAATCCAATATCTTTTGCACTTCAATTCACACTCACTTTTTCTTGAAGCCATAATACCAATTGGCACTTTCTCGAACGATTATTAAAGTTTCACCTACATCCAGCTCAAGACGATTGGGCCTGTCGTCATTTTGTTTGTAATTATTTTTTGCTTAATTTTTCATGAAATGAAAAATGAGAAGAAGTTTAACTATAGATATATTTTTAGATAATTTAAAAAAGTTTTTTTTTGAATTTATGCAGGGTTGTCACAAATATCCGAGTAAAATAAATTCGATACAAGCTACGAACTTGACGGACTAACTCGAAATGCACTGAGGAAAGATTTAAGCATTAATAAATATGACTGCGTAAAATAAATTATAATGAAAACGGAATTTATTTGCTGTATAACCATTTTCAACACGTCCCCTACGAACAGAAACAATTTAGTGTCTCCCCAATTTATTTAAATAAAGTTATTTCAATATCACTGTAGTTTCAGCAGAACTTTGATATATCATTTTGTTAACATTGTTTAAACTCTAATGTTATTATCCCTCCTGCATTTTCAGTGACAATTGTTTTTATATATGTACTTGTAAATATCAAATTTTTGTTGGGGATCTTTTAACATACGGTGAATATTTAATTTTATTAAAACATAAACATCCTTAGACATGCGCGTGATTCTTTTAGTTATGCTCTTATCATTAAGCATACAGGAGCAACATTGTGGAATATCAAGAATATATTCCTCATAAACTATTAATTTGCTTCTTTTATAACTCTCATGTTGAATTCAATTTTTAGTGAACAAAAACTGTAATGGTTAAACTTCATAATAGAAAATAAGATGATTTGAAATTCGCAACAGTTATGTCTTGTGTTACCATCGAATATGTTTATATTTTGTTTTTAATTTACTGAGCAAAGTTCAATTTATTACGTTCAAACACATCGTTAAAACATTTTTGTTTATGCCGCAACTAGTTTTTAACAGCAGCATAAAATCTACGCTTATGTGTGGAATGTTCAACTTATTCATTTCTTATTATCCATTTAAATCTTCACTTTTGCTTTTATTTGTGTCATTAGGACGACAACTCTTTTCAAGTGTAAACTTCACAATTCTTATAATTATCGTCAACGACTATAGCACTAGTCATATTACAAGTTATAATAACTTTCCACTTGCTTTAATTCCATTATAGAGTGAGCAACAAATCACTTATTAGATTAACACTAGCTGGTGCATAGGAATTATAAATAAAAAATAAAAGCATCTTATATTTTTTTTAGAAGTTTCTAAAATTTAATATGTTATAACTGAGTAAAAATATTCTTTCATATACAGACATATTGTCTTCATTGAGTTCTCAAAATGATTTATTCACTTATGCTGAGTCAAACACTGATCAAAATATAGACAAAAAATCACTTGATCTTGACAATAGGGAGTGTTTCTAAAAAAAATATTAGTTACACTTTTTATCCTACCTATTCCCACTATAAACTGTTCGCCTACATTTTTCCAGACTGTCATTGTGACAGAATATTTGTTTATAATCAGTTATATCACGAAAAATATGGAAATGGCTTGCATATTAAGCTATAAATAAAAACTTTCTTAAGACACTGTGAACTTCTTCATTGAATGTTGTATACCCCGACACTCAACAATTTTTGCTAAAGTGCTAAACGTTCATATGCAAGTTTATTATTGTTTTGTTTAATCATAATATTGAGAATATTTACTATAAATTCAATGCCTGAATACAGAATAATGAACGATATGTAAACAAGAAATACGTAAATCATTTAAGTTTCTTAGTTAGAAAGTTAAATAACTCCTAAAATATAATTTTTAGAATGAAAAGGAAGAGTTGAAGATCAAGAAGGAAATCAAGGGGTAAATCATCGGCAATAATGAGCCGTCAGAAGCACCATAGATTAAAAGAAATTCATAGATAAAGTAAGCAAATTTTTGGAAAAAAAACCATTTTTCCTGAAAAGCACTAGGTAGTGATTTTTGAAGCATCTTTTAGAGGCAGCCGGCAGAAGCACTACGATGATGCACTCCTTGGAAGAGATGTACCGCGGGCGAGAGCGTGATGACCCAGAGAGGATAGTTTGGAGTCAGTCAAGATTGAAATGTGATTTGAAAATTAAAACATGAAAATTTCATTGTTTAGTTTATGAAGTTTTGTATATTTGATATTTTTTAGATACAAAGAATCTTATAATGAAATGCTCATATTATGAAGCTGCTCAAAATACCCGACAAACTACAATTAGATGCTCAAACATGTTTGAAATGAAATTAATATGTCTTAATTTTAACAAGAAAATAAATATGTTGAATGAAAGTGGAAATATTTTATTAATTCTATAGAATTGTTGCAGATATGTTGATAGATGTGAATAAAAATAATAAAAGAATATTTTCAGAAAATAAAATTTAATTTAAATAAAGTCTTCAAAAACAATTTTAAATTAATGGAAGATCAACGAATCATTCGTGTACAAATAACAGTTTAAATAAATTAGAAATGGAATCTTTAATTTATGTGCACTTCTTAAGAATTTCCTTGTTGAACATAATTTGAAGTCCAAAGTGAATATTTTTAAAAGCTAGGCATGATAATAGAAATGATGTTAATAAGTAATTTGGACTGATAACATTTGACACCAGTATAGAAAACAAATTCGAACATGTTTGCAAATGAGTTGAAAGCGCAAAGAATTTTTTTCGAGCTTTTGTTTTTTTTTTCGATAATTGAATACAAAAAGAATCATCTGAAGTCTTTTCAATTATTTTAACAGAATAAATCAAAAATATATAAAATAATTAAACTTTTGATTTTCTGTTGGTTACTTTCGCTGCAAGTTGCCATCAAATTACTTTCACTCCATGTTCATTTGACAGTAAAGAAATCAAGAAAAAAATCTTTGAAAGCAATTAAATATATTTTAGCTAACGGCAAATATATTTGGATCAACAAAGATAAAACAAAGCTGCACCCAGAACATTGTGGAACTAAAACAAAGATAAACCGAATGGAAATAGATTCCGATTGAAGAGAATATTAAAAAAATAAATATGCAAAAATTAAAACTCATGCATAAAAAAATATAAAAATTTATTCAGACTTTTACGATTGTTGATAATTTTAAATGAACTCATAAAAATAAACTTTTGTAAGTAGCTTAAAATGTCATCAAAAGATGACTAATCAAGTTTATAGATGAAAATTAATCTATCTAAGCAGGCTTTTAAATCTTCAACGAAACAATAAACTTGGATTTAGTGTCAACTTTAAAATTCACTTAAGTGAATGACTCACTCATGACATGCAACGTAGGAAATATATTTTAAATTTTTCAAAAACTTTCTTAGAAAAAAAGCTTAAAATTGTAATGAACATTTTATTGTATCAATAATAAATTCTTTTCTAGAACAGTAATAACCAAACCACTCAGCTTTATGCAAATATAAAAGTAAATAAGATTTGAAAAATTGAATTAATTTTCAAGTTCAAACCAATTTCATTTTCAATCATACATAAATATTAGCATAGAAAAGGAATAACAAATTTCTACAAAAAGAAATTCAATAGCTTAGTTGTGTCATCGGAAGAATATTTTAAATACAAATTAAAAGTGAATATTTAAAATCAGGATTTTGTATCTCTAATAGTGATAATTAAAAAATCGTTTTCTAGTTTTAGGATCAATGTTTTAAAGCAAAATAATTTCCTGATAAACCTGCTTTGATATTTAATCGATTATTCCTTCTATCTCTATATAAAGAGAAGATTTTAAAATCTCTTTTTCAGTTTCTTTCAGAAAGTATCAAAGTCAACAAATTCTAAAATGAAAGGTGTCGCTTGTGTTCTATTCGTTGTGATCGCTTTGTGTTATGGAGATCAGCCAGTCATAAAAAACACAAAAACTGAAGGAGATTGTGGAGCTTATTGTTCATGGGAAGATGTGAAGATTTTCCCAGATCAAAGTTACAATCAACCTGGAAAGTGTAGAGAATTGTTCTGTGCACCAAACTTCGATATTCGCATCACACCTTGCCCACCTCGTAAGTTAATTTATCAAACATTGTCAGTTATATTCTCACGTTATTTCCCTTTATTAGCAACTGCGGAATATGAATGGGTTGGCCAAGATAATACTGAACTTTATCCTGAATGCTGTGGTACAAAGAAAGATCGTAGACCAAAATTACCAGAAAATTAATGTTCAAATAAAATTGTGAATAAATAAAATCAAAAATTTCTTTAAAATGATAATGTCGATGCTTCTGTAACAGAATAAAATTTTGATAAAAACAAAGCTGAAAAGATTGAATTAAAGAAAGGAAAATCATTTTCACATTCATTGTCATTGTCAAAATCATTGTCAAATAGTTGAAAAAAAGAGAAAATTCCAGAAAGAAATCTTTTCTATGACTTATAATTCAATTTTTAAACCACATAAATCCACATTTTTTCATAGATTCTTCTGGATTTCATATCTAAAACAGACATTATAAAAAACTTCTTCTATATATTTAAAATATTTTAATTCATTTATTTACATAAGTAGATAATTAAAAGAAAAATGTCCACAAATAAGAATTATAATAATAAAATGTAATATAATATTTTCAAAAGATAAGAAAATTAATTAAAAGATCAATCATCGTCATCATTAATTACATTAATTTAATCTTTTAGTGCATCATCATTATTGTCAAGATTATTGTCATCGACAATATCGTTTCTTTATGTATTGCACAAGATATCAACTATAAGTTTATTTAAAATTATTTTTGAAGCACTTCACAAGTCAGTTGTCTCCTTTTGAAGTTGAGAAGCTCTTTCAAGAAATGCATGATAACCATTTGAAGTCACACGCTTACTCAATTCATCTGATAGTCTGTTGAGAGTTTCCTTTACCTCCATCGGAATTTTCTGATATTTTTGCTGAAGTTTCACTTTATCTAAAGCCAGTTTAGTGTCGGTGAGAGCATCTTCAACATTATTCGCTTCCATCAGTGCTTTTGCGCGGGCGTAATATCCGTCATAATTATTCGGCTTAATATCAATCGCCGATGATGCCAAATCAATTGATTCAGAAATTTCCTTTAATGAAAACAATTTTTATAAGAATAAATTTATTTTAATTGAATATTTCTAATATTTTACATTCATCTTCCGTTTGCATCTCGATAAATTAATCAGGAAATTAAACTTCAATTGTTGATAAGTTGCAATGTGTCCGTCATCTTCGTCGCCTTCTTCTTGTGGCGTTACTTCAGTCGGAATTTTCTTCAACGCATATTGATATCGATGACTGGCGTCTTGGAGACGATTCTTTCGATATAAAACATTGCCATCTTCCAGTAATTTATTGAGTAAAACAATCCTACAATAAAATTTAATTTAATTAAATAAAAAATTCCAATAAAATCTTTCAACTTACATTATTTCGGGTTTACTTTGTGATAAAATCCAAGTTGAACTTCCAAGCTTTGCTCCATGTTTCAAAAAGACTTGCACTACTTTAATATTACGACAAGCAATAGCTCGATCAATTGGTCGCATTCCTTTCTCATCAACATGCTCAAGTTGTGCTCCATTCTCAAGTAATAATTGAACAAGTTCGCCAGTTCCCTGATAAGCAGCTAAGTCAAGTGGAGTTCGTTGATGATTATCTTGATGATGAATATCTGCATTATGTTCAAGAAGACTTTTCGCCGCTAAATGTTTGCCTCTCAAACATGCCCAACTTAATGGACTCAAACCATCTTTATCAACGACACTGTGACTAGCGCCTTTATTAAGTAGAAGTTCCATGATTCCGACATGACCTTCTTCAGCTGAGATCATCAAAGAATTACGATCACTGTTATCTTTCTGTTCAAGAGCAGCTCCACATTGAATTAATCTTTCAACAATATTCCAATGACCTTCTTTAACAGCAAGTAAAAGTGCTGACATTCCTTTTCGATTCTTATCATCGTGACTTGCACCACGTGATAAAAGAATTGACACCGTGTCTGTGTGACCATTCGAAGCTGATATTGTTAGTGAACTTTCACCAGTGATGTAATCAACAGAATCAACATTCAAGTCGGGAAGTGTCATTAATAAATCTTCAACAATCGATGTATGGCCACGACCAGCGGCAGCAACTAAAGCTTGCTTTGAACTATTCATTAACGTTAAATCTTTTCTTGTTTCATGTAATGTCCAATCACATGCCAAGATATATTTAACAATGTGATTATGACCATTTAATGCTGCATGCACTAAAGCACATCGTTTCTGCACATCAGTCTGTCCAAGTGAACTTCCCGAAGCAACCAATTGTTGAACAATCTCATAATGACCTTTGATCGATGCTAGAATCAATGGAGTAAATCCTTGATTGTTTGTCTTCTCAACATCAGCACCAAATTCAAGTAAGAGATTCACCATGCCAAGAATTCCTTCATGTGCTGCTATACAAAGTAATGGAGCGTCGCCGAAGAAGTTTGTATTGTGATCGGGATTAGCCCCAGCGAGAAGTAAAAGTCTTGAAACTTTTAAATTCGGATTGTAGACATTTCTCAAAGCACATAATGTTGATGAGACACATTTTGATGAGCTTGTGACCCAATAAGCTTGAAGATCACGTGGCGATTGATTCAAAGGTGGAGTTCGATAAATGTGAGCTTTCAAAATATGATGACAAAGTTCTTGTGTCTGTTCTGGATCAAGTGGCGCTTGTAAACGTGACATTCTAAATGCAATTGCAGCATGACCAGTCCGAAGATCACATAAAAACTTTGAACTTTCACTTTCATCACGTCGCATTATTAACCACTCTCTGAATGATGGATGAAAGAACATGTAAGTGTTGTCGATTCTCTTCACTAAGAAACCAGCTAACATTTTGAAACGATTCAAGAATTCATTCCATTCCAAAGGCATTTCAGTGACGAGTGAATTGATTGAATGAAAGATTTCGATGAGTGTTAATGGATGAAGTGCCGCAAGGCAAACAGCAAGAATCGATGAAACTTTTTCAAATGCACTTTGTGTTGGATATCGCAAGTTGAAGCTTAACAAAAAGATTTGTGACAATGTCACTGGAAGAACTTTAAAGCTATTCGATTTAATAACTAAACTTCCTCTTTCAATCAAATCAAGTGTCAACTTTGCAAATAAAAATGAACCTTTACTGAGTGATAAAAGATGTTGCGCAAACTTTCCAGAGCTTCCTTCACGACTCATTGAAAACGTTCCACTCGATGAAATGTTACTGATGTTATTTTGTATCGATGGACTATGATTCAATCTTAAAATAATGTAATCCAAGATATCTTTCTGCATTGCATCGTTGAGCCAATTATCGAGTGAGATTTTTGTAAATGGCAAAGTGTTCGTGTAGTCGATCATTTGTGATCGCACAGTAGCGATGACCTTCAACCACGGAGGAAAACCATGACACATTGTACTTAAGAAAGATGTTATCGTATCGCCATAATCAGGTCGATGATATTCCGATTCACAAAGGGCATCGATGAGAATAATACAATAGCGACTTAAAATCTTTCCTTGACGTTTAAGCATATCGAGAGGCTCTAAAATTCCCATCTTTAAGGCACGTTGAGGGTCAGCAATACACTCCTTAACACTTAAAACATTCTGCAAGTGCGGCTCATTGAGAAGGAATTCATTATAAGCAGCAAGTTGAGGCGCTTGACAGAGTTGTGCCGCAAGCGAATGTATGAAATCAGGAACGTTACATGTCGGACTATTGTCACTCTGACAAAAATGATAAGCGACAACATGACCAGCAAGTTGACGGAGTCTCTCATTTGGAAGGTTCGCTTGACTGTAAATTCCATCATGTTCTTGAATAATCGAATCTTTCTTCCTTCCAAAACAAGAATATTCGACCATTTGTAACATGAACATTGTTTTTCCCGTGCCAAGTGTTCCATTTATTAAAACACCTCGACACTCATTCATCGTGATTGCATTAGAGATTTCTCGCACCAACCAATGTCGTCCAACAAAAATCGGATCAGCTTCTTGATGTGGCACCTCAAAGAACAAAGGCTTAAGTGGCAATTGTGCTGACTGTCGATATTGTGCAAAACGAATTTTCGGATCAATCGGTGAACTCAGTTGCATAGATCGCGCTGAACGACGAGCTGGAGCTTTACGTGCTTTAAATTGCTCCAACTCATCCAATCCATCAATTTGATTTTGATTTCCTTCAAAAAGTTTTAAATGAATTTTTTTATTCTGAAAATATTTTCCATTCAATTCAATTTACCTGTCAACGAATGACGTCTTCCAAGTGAATTTGACGATGCATTGCTGTGTTCGGAAATCGACACTGAAAGCAGTGAACCAATTGATTCACATCCGCCTCGCTTTGATGTCTGAGATTTTTCATGCATCGAACCTCTCGACATGTCAGCTTCTGAAGAGTTGGTCAAGGTTGACAATGGACTTGTGTTGTTTGAACCCAGTGAGCTCAACGACTGTTTATGTTTTGTTCGTCCTTGTGTGTGATTATTCTCGAGAAACAATCCCAATCGCACCTGAAGCTCGTCATCACGAACTGTCTTCGATTTAGAGCCAAGTTGACTTGTCTTGACGTTGGCACTTTCATCATCTGAATATTATAAGAAAAAAGAGAAGGGACGTTGGTTTTTGAGTGATTGAGCTTTAAAAGGTTTTAATTACAATTCACATAAGGGACTGTCAAAAGCTTCATCACTATAAAATGTAACGAATCTTGTGATCAATCCCAACTTCGTGCAACAAGAAAATGAAAATCATGAAAACAAAAAAAAAGAGAAATCAAAACTTTTGCATGCCAAAACATAAAAACAAATCAAAAGGAAAACTTCAAACAGAAAAAAAAGGGAATCAAATGAAAGATCGAAACCTAAATTCTCTTTGCTTTTGGTCTTTTTATGTCGGTCGTCATCAGCGAGTAAATTCAGACCAATATTTGTATTGCTATGAGACCAAAGTGATTTTATCTTTCCAAAGACAAGAGTTCCGCCACTCACAACAGCACCGCCAAAACGTTGCAATTTATTTTCTTTGTTATCTCGATTTTGTTTACTTTTTGTTATCGATTGAGTGGGAGATGTATTTGAAAGGAGAGCCACGTCCGAGTTTGTCGATGAATTCATCGAGGAAAGTCCCGAAAAGTTTTTTTGAAAAAATGCTTAAGAAGACAATGTTTTGGGAGTTTTTTTGAATGATGTGAAAGAAATTAAGAAACTTGAAATTTATTTCTTACCCGAGAATGTGTAATTCTGTTCATTATTATTTCCATTGTTACGATTCTTGTAGATTCCAAAAGGACTTCGAAGATGCTTCGGAATGAAGAAACGTCTTCGATTTTGTGGTGGTGTTGCGCAAATTTCTGCTTTTGTCGTCACTGTATTTGAGCTTAAGTCAACAAGTCCTCTCAAGTGTGAGAGCGTGTTTTGTGGACATTTCGGTGGTTTGCTTTGCAATGCTTGCTGTGCTGTTGGCTGAAAATAAAAATAATAAAAAAGGCATAAAAATCATTTCAATTTCAGCTGCACCATACACTGTTGAACTTATTCTTCAGTGAAACTTAAACACACAATTTATCACTCGTCAAAAGACAATCAAGATAAGAAGTTGAACTACCCAAACATGGAGCAAACATTGAGTCATGAAAATTTAATATTCTGAGCTATTTTACTTGCTTGCTTGCATTTTATCGAAGTACAATTTCGTTATGACTTCTCTCCCTCTCTCTCTTATTTCTTATTATTTTTTGATTAAATAACTTTCTGTTCAAATATCCGAAACGATCGAATGAGAAGCCACAACATAACATAAATATACATAAAGTTTACCCAACGATCGTTTTAATGTACAACGAAATTGGAAAGAAGGTTCATGTTATAAATTTTAACTCATTCAACTTGCTTATCTTGATTTATGTAAAAAAGATGTGGAAAGTATTGTTCAAATATTTGATATCAATTTTTTTTTCTCATGGTCTGCAACTGGAAGTGTCAATACATATTATATTAGATATGTGCCGGATTAAAATGTTTTCATTAAGATGTGAAGATGGAAAAAATTAATGAGACCATAAAGCTATCAAGCCTTTTAGCTTCCAGAAGTGTTGGATAGTGAGACACCCCAAAAAAAGGTTCAAAAATAAATAATAATGGGCTTGCTGTATATGCTTTCGCTTCTCGCATGAGTTATGGAGACTCTGACATTGGTGTTCAATAATAATCGAGTAAAAGTCAACTTATAAGCAAGCAAAAGCTAGACAAATGTGTACATTAATGAGAAGACTCACTGAGTGGCAAATAAAGCAGGTTGGCAATTTTCATTATTATTATTTTTTTGCAAACAACAGAAAATAAAAAATTACATAAATAAAGCTTCTTTCAATGTCATCACAACTGATTTGAGGTTTTTCGCTTATTTACAATTTTTTTAATTTTGTTTCTTCTCACAAGTCGATGATTTTTGTTTTGACGTTAAAATGTTTACATGAAAGTAACGAAATTAACAAAAATAGAAATAAAAGTTAAACAAAGTGGAAGCATTAACAAACAATCAATCACGATTTGTGTTTTATTCGCCCGTTAGGCATGACAATTCATTTCCATTGTCTTAATGACCACAAAAACTGCACGCAAGTATAAAACATCGTCAAATTTTATTTTTTTAATTTATGATGCGTTAAAGAAAATTATTCTTTGTGGTGTTAATCTTCCATTGTATGATTAGAGTGGTTTGAGACTTTTTTTGCTAGCAGCAAATAGAAACTGTTGTAAAGTGATACTTATAATCTAATTAACTCAACAGCATCGTTTCCCATCGATTAAGCGTTTCACTTGATTAAGTGAAACGAGAAAATATCGAATGTCTGAGCAAATTATTTCGGCACAATGTAAGTAATTGCAAATTAATGATCTTTCAAATGACGAATTCTCCTCGTGTGTCATGTCAAAATATTTCCATTTTTTATTCTCTTTGTAAAAGTTGTTTTTGTCTCGTGACTTTAGATTGGATGGCGTGAACTTATCGTAAATGAACCACGAAGGTTTCAACTGTACTTAAAGATTAGTTACGATTGAAAGAACATCATTTTGTCCAACCAACCAACAAACCAACAACTTCAGAAGCGAAACATTTCCAATCGAACTCATTTATATTTTTTAATTCAATTCAATGAGAAATGAGAAGAAAAGAAAGAAAAAAATTGCGTACAATCAGGTTTTCCGAGTATGATTTTATTATGATTATTGTTTTGGTATCTTTGCAAGCTGAGAAGTCAAAAGAGCCATAAAAGAGAAACAGCTACTTAAATGGTCTCTGATCATTACAATCTCCATAGTCGGCAGTATTGATATCATGAAAGCAACAACAGTAAATCGAGTTCATTAAGAAGAAGAGTTGTAAAAATGTCATCAGTTAAAGTTTTCAATTAAATCTTGTCGTGCAACTTACACTTAAATTAAAGTGAAAATATAGAGAAGTCAAGAGGTAGGAAATATAAATTAGTTTCTCTCTTCAAGCAGTCTTATCACTCAAAGCCACCAGCCAACCCTCTTAGACTAAATACTTCAAAACTTTCTTTTTCTTTGTTATAATAGAAAGAAATATTTCTTTTTCTTAACTCCAATTATTTTTAAATACTTTTCCTATCGTCTTCTTCTTCATTCGATCACCTAAATGGAAATTGATTAATGATATCTTTAATATTATAAAGACACCACTTTGAAATTTTTATTTATGTTGTCAATCACGGGATTCGTGAAGTTTTTTTTTCAAAAAGAGATTTCCGAAAATAAAATATAACTAAATGAAATGAAATTGAATAAAAAACAACATTTATTGATCGTATCATTATGGCTAATTTGGAAATGTGTTGAAACTTCGAAAAGAAAAATAAAATCTATTAAGGGGGCGATTGTGTGGTTGTGTCATGGATGTTATTCGCAAAAATTACTTCATTTGTGTATCACAATCGATTTTTTATGCCAATTTTTTGTTTTTCTTCTCTATTTTGGATCTTCAGCGGATTTTAAAAATTTAATGAACTCAAATGATGAAGAAAACAAAACTTCCTAAAACATGTGACAAAACTTAGTGACGAATTTTTGTTTTATTTTCAAAACCTTTTACTTTTGTTTTACGTTCCACTAAATCATGGAAACATTTGAGCTTGTTTTGGTGATAATATCAATAACATGAGTATCAAGTCAACAAATTGTTAATAATCGGAGAGTTTAGCGACTTACCTGCATGTAGTTTGTAAAACATCCGTTGGTTTTAACTTGCGAACGGCAGATTGGTTGTGGCGAGCCAAGAGTCGTCGAACTGCCAATACCAGTGTCATAATCGTTTAAAAATGTGGCTCTAAGGCTTCCTCTTTGAAATTCTGTGAAGAAGACAAGAAGTTGAATAATGTTATCCACGTGCTTATTGAAGTCAAGGTTTTCATTACTTTAGAAAGTGCTTTCAACCGTCTCGTACAAAACAAATATTTAATCTGACAACTTAAATGCAATTTCATTACTTTTTTGTCGAATTTAATTGTCCGAATAAACAGTTACCGAAATTTCGTGAAATTCAACATAAAAAAATGCATCTTAAATACTATCTGACGTTTTGGATTGTTTGCAATTTATGATAGCATAAATAATCATTAATGATGTTGATATAAAGTCCCGTAAGATTAAGAGCGTGTACAATTTTTCGTGTCTGCAATGATCACGAGAATTAAAATAATTGAAATGCAAGCGAGAAATTGGAGCGAAATCTTTCCAAATGAATGAACTTTTACGACACGTCTCATATCTTAACTTACCAGTTGATGTTACACGCTGAGCTTCCTGACGTTGATTTCGTTGCGTATTGGCACAAATCATACATGACTCGTTTTTAAACATACATGAATAACATCGGTCATGTCCGCAAGTGTCGATGAGCTTTCTCTTTTTGGCTTTATCAAAAGGCATTTTGCAACTTGGACATGTTGTGCCACCTGTTTCGTTCTCGAGAATCTTCCTGATTGTTGCCAGATCTGAAACGGATGAAAAACGAAGATGTTTAATTAAATTTTTAACAGCGATAGTTAATGATATTGATACTTGATAAAGAGCCTCATCATGACTCAGCATGCAAACGATCCAAAATGTACTCAAACATCTCTGACATTTACATTGCCTCAAATCTTCACATAAAAAAATTTGAATATCCAACAATAATTAAAAGCAAAGAGTTTAATTCCTGGTTTCATTATTTGAACAATTGATCGCTTTTCGCTTGAATGACTTTTAGATTTTTGGTTTTTTTGCCTTTTTTTCTATTATTTATTATGTATTAATTTTGTGCTCCCGGTGAAGTAAATTCATTCTTCACATAACAACTTGTTAATTTAACGGTTAAGCAAACTTCACCAAAAATAAATAAATGACATCATCATCATCATCATCATCAACACCAGATAAAGCGACTAGAAAAATTTTTTGTCCAATCCTATCTGCATGAAAACATTTATCTTTCCAACACGACACGATCAAACGATTGAAATGAACCGATCGGAAATGATTTTTTGCGCTTATCGTGGGTTGAAATCATTTTGTTGCTTACACATTTATTCGAATATTTGTTCATTCGTTGGTTCATTCATTCATTCATTCATTCATTCATTCATGAATATCTACATGTTTGAATTGTGTGTCATTGTTAGGCATCGTTATTCTCACTTTCAATTTCATTGACCACGCGCTTATAAACACACACTCAACTACTTTAAGAGCTGTTGACAGACAATTCTTAAGATTTTCTTTGTCAGCCTCCTTAACTCTTATTACGGCATGAACTTACATTAGGCATTTAATTAATGAAGTTGTAATATACGAAGTGTATCATCTGTGCAGGCGTTGAACTGACGTTGGTGACTTTAAAAGGTATTTACAAATATTTTTTTCATCTTTAACAATCCATTTCGGTAGGTGTCAGTTTCGCGAAAAGAAAACAAAGTAAAAAATATTAAATACGCGCATTTATAAAATATATATATTTACAATAGACAATATCTTGTGGAAAAAAGAATCAAGGCGACATTTAGCAGAGTGTTGGATATGATTTTTGCCAATCGTGTTTATCAGCTGTTATTTTGAAGGAGTTGAAACGAGAATGTTACGGAAATTATTTGCTCGTGAATTTGGGTCACGAATTAGCTGCAGCAGTAATCAGCACTCATTGTTGTGGACAACCCGACATCAGATCATAATAATCATTCACTGAAATCGCCTTTAAGTGCTGACCAAAACAATATTTTTCTCCCTCTCCCTCTTCTTCTTGTTCTTTATTTAGCTTAGTTTGTCTAATTTATAATTAACTACCGTAACACATAAGACAGTTAAAGACTTAAAAGTCGATTGTGTAATCTAATTGTTAATTTTAGACTTTGTAGAGAGGCTTAGATTTAAGAGTGTCTGTTAAAATTGATTGATAGATAAAATGTTGTACATATGTATCTACTTCTATTCGTTAGAAGAAAGAGAGAGAGAGAGAGAGAGAGATAGGGAGAGAAAAATGAATTTTTCGTTCATTAAAGCTTAATAAGGTCAACGCTGTCAGGGAGAAACGGCTTTCAGCAACAGCACCAACAACAGTCAAGATGGTTTCAACCTTTTAATGTTACAATAAAAAATAGTGAAACATCAAAAGGAGAGGCTGATCTGGAGTTAATGGCATTACCTTCTCAATTTTTATTAATTATGCTAGTAGCATAAACATAGCACTGCAAGATATCGTTACAATAATAAATCCAAAATAAGATCAGAATAAATTTCAAATCATTGAAAATATTTTTCCTCGCTGTCTTCATCATGTTATGGATATTTAATATAATTTTTTCATCTACATCGATATGAGGCTTTTAATGCATCAGATTGTGTACACAATTAATTAATTTTGATTGTTATTTAAGAACATTGGATTGATTCTCTAAAGACTATAAATTATTTTAGTCTTTAATTGCTTCATTATGTGCTTTTAAAATGAATAAATAAATATAAATAGCTTAAGAGCTTTTGACTCATTATAAAGTCTCCGTGAGGACGAAAATCGATTGAAATCTTTTAACAAGGACCTTGAGCTTTGCTTTCCACTCTTTTCATTCTCTTGTTGTGGTCGCGGGAAAATATTTCGCCATTACGATAAGCAAACTTTGTTCGAAGTTATTAACGTTTAAAAAGCGAAGGGAGCAGAAATAATGTAAAAATTTATTGTTTTAAATGTTCTCTAGGTACTTTAATCGCATCTACGATCAACCACGATGACCTGCACAATGAGTTAAAAAGCGAATCGCGTCTCCAAGTCTCCTTATCATAAATCAAAGTGAAATTTAATGCACATGTCGAAAGGAATGTTAATGCTTTTATTGCCGTCATGTTTTTGACCTTTTAATTATTAAAGGCTTTCAACTGACGCCGAAACTAAATTGCCTTTGATTTAAGGGCTTCATTTGCCAACTTAACATGCAATTGCAATATTTTTATTTACATTGTACATTGTGTAATAAAATGGAGAGCATAAATTTTAGATTTAAATTTAAATTACTTAAGCACAAGTCTCGAGTAAAAGTATAAATGTGAACAATTTAAAAGATAAGTATCTCTGCTTTTTGAAGCTTGTTGATTTAAGTCAACACTGAATAATAAATTGAATGAAATAAATATCGAAACTTCGATTCGTTTTGTCACGTTTGGGTGCCTAACATTTCTTCTTTTTTTCCCACGTTGAAGCTACAACATTAGACAAAGGAGAGCCTTTTACATGGGAACAAGAGTCAAGACAAGGGTAAGAAGTAATATTTGAAGCAACAGGTAGAAAATATTAAAGTTTAAATAACGGCGTCATCACTGTTCGTACGACATCAACAAACGAAAGTTAAATTCAAGGCGATAGTCGCTTATAAATATTGAACATAAATTTTAGCTTGTAAAATTAACAAAATATTGCCAAGCAAATTTTAATTTGTTAAACTTTAATCCGATGAAATATTCAGTCAGAAAATAAATCAAGAGTAAACCTGAAATATCTTTAAGAGTTGCATATTTATGCAGAAATAAATAATATAATAAAATGAGCAAAACATCTCTTAATTCTGGAAATTGATAATGAAAAGCGTGACTGAATCTATAAACAAATCCTATTAAAGTTAATTTCCAATCAAGTTAGTCAAAGTATCACATTTCCACTAACTAATCATCCTATTTAAACTAAGCGAAAATTGATTTATTAATCATCGTCGATGAGCGGCGTGATGTTGTAACCCGTAGCGAGTTGTCGTTCAACAATGTTTCTTTATTCATACATGCCAACAAGAAGAAAACTAAAAGAGTCGTCTCTTGGATGAAGTCAGACTAGTGAAATGGAAAACCTGACGGTCTTCAAACCGACCTGTACTTGTTATATGAAAATTCCTAAGAGAATCGTGCGCACACCTATGCTCTGAGGTTTAACTCGCTTTGCTGTGGCAAGCAAAAACAAAAAAATATGTAAAAGCGAAAAATTGAAAGTGCAATTTCAACTCTGCTTTTAAAATCCGTAAAATTAAACATTTATAGAAGTAAAAACTACAGCATCAAGTCAAGAATAATACAATGGAATAAAGCATGTTAAAGTCTATGAAAGATTTTTTTGTTTATCTTTCAGCTTACAATGCTTGAGTGGATTTCTTTTTCTAGGATTTTGCAATTTATACTTCTCTTCATGCTATTGGCATTAGAATATATTAGAGCCAAGTCAAACTTTATCGTAAAGCTTACGTGTTGGCCTTCAACAAGCACTTGATCTGCATTTTTCTCTACTAAACATGTTGATTGTTCTGGTTCTGTAATATTTTTCCTTTGGATTTCTCTGTCATGCGAAAAAAGAAAGAAAGAAAGAAATCGAGTTCGTTTCACATGACAACATTTCTAGTGAAGAGACTTCAATGAGGGAATGATAAACACAGAGGAAGTGAAAAGTAGTATAAAGTGAGTGAGAGGGAGAGAGAGAGGTCACTTATGCAAACAATATATTTAAAATTTTGGATTCTTTGAAGCGTTCTCAAGAGCATGTGGCACACATTTCGCAAGATGTTGTAAACTTGTTCATTCATAAAAAATAAAAAGGAAAAGACTGCGAAACTGTTTTCTTCTACAACCAATTTAACTGAAGTATCTTCCCACGCAAAATGACGTGCATCGAGTTTACGTTCATTCATTTGATTTTTTTTTGCTACAATATACTTTTATGGAAATGTTAAGTTCTTCCAAACTATCCACTTCAAGTCTTGTAAGATTTCTCTTACTAAAGCCTTCATTTTTGATGCAATTTCTTTCCATCGCTTCTAAATAGAAGTCTTTACTGCAGCAATGAAAAATTGCATATAAAAAATTTAACAAATTGAAGTTTATGTTCATAAAACGTCCATAAATAAATTGGATCGATAGCTACGGTCTTCTAAGAAATCAACGATATTTGACGCTTCTAACGAGGCAGAAAAAAACTTTTTTCTTGAAGAGATGAGACAAATAATAAATCACCGTTGAACGGACTTTTCGTTCACTCCAAATGGCATTGGCAGAGCAATATCATTATTATTCTTTTTATTTTATTTTAAAAATAATTTTTTTTTTGCGCTTAAGAAGACAAAATACAAGAAACAAAGACTGAAATACCATATAACGTATCATTTTCTCTTCCAGTTTCAGATATCATCAATGCATCGTCTCTCTTCTTAAACATTTTATAACGTGACTCGTTGATGGATGCATTGATTGGAGACCGTTAAAATGCAAGCTTGCAAGCCCTGACATACTAAAATGAATCATTCTCGCTGAAGTTTTCATGTATTTCAATGCAGATTTCACTTCAAAATTTCCAATATTTTCTATAATGTTTTGGGGGTGTATTTAAGTGATGTTGTCTTAAGAAAACTTTCTAAATAATTTTTTATAAGGAAGTAATAAGAAATTCGTGACATGTCACTCAATCAACCCCATCGACAATCAAAAACCAAAACTCATCTCAAATTTCTGCTTGCCATAATAATTTGCTCACATTGTTCTTTGCTGTTTTATTCTTTTCGCCAGCCAGCCATCATCAAAATAAGAAGGAGAAAGATAAATGTTAATAGAGCATCATCATCAAACATTTTCGACGTCTAAAGACACATTTTTATGATCCAATTTTCATTCTCTCTCTTCTGACGTTTCTTCAACTCCTTAAAAGTCTCGTCTTTCACCATTCTCGCTTCATAATTATTATTATGGTTCCTCACGAATTCCATGCTTCTTCTCTTCCACTATTAATGCTAACAGAACTAACTTTTAACTTCTCATGCATGCATTGATCGTTCGCGTTTCTGTGGCTGAAGAATTAATCGTAGAATTTCTCAACGGAAATGATTTTGCTTTATATGAGATAAAGAAGACATTTTTGTGTGTTTTTTATTCCTACTGAATTGAAAATTCTCACAAAACAGTCATCGGTGTTGCTACATGACAATAAAGGGCTAGAATTCATCCAAAATGAAATTGTTAATAAAGAAAAATCTCAGCTCATTAAAAGCGCTTAAGACGAGACAAGAATTGGAGCAAAAATCTTTATTTCTTTTCTTTATGTCTCGAAGCAAAACGTTTTCCCATCGAATTCTTTTTCAAACTATTCAACTAATCGTTCCACATTCACTTCTTATAACTTTTTAAATGCCGATGGTGGTCGTTAGATTGGAAGAGTGGCAATTTATTTAATTTTTCGATATGTCTAAAGCATTTGAATCTTTTTTTATTATATTTTATTTTTATTTCGTTTTTGTGGTGATCGAGTAATGGCAGTGCTGAGGTAAGAGACAAAGTTGAACAATTACACCTGCATTTATATTGAGCGACTTATCGAACAAGGAAAAATCTTCAGTAACGACTTTAAAATAAAAGCTTGGTTTGAGGTGAAAGCCATAAAAGTTGTCATAAATAAAAGAAAAATTGGAATTTATGTGACACGACAAACGATGCACAAAATATTATTATTCTGAACGTAAAATGTAAGTTGGAAAATAACAAATCGAACTTTGATTAATTGCAATTCCAATCGTCGACATTTGTTCGTCAGCAGCGTTAGAATTTCTGTCATAAAAATTTCTTATTATTGATAAAAAAAAAAAGATATCTTGAATTCTCGATACTTATGTGTGATAACAGAAGACATAAAAAAATCATTTGTCTTCTTTTTCTCTTTACTTTGAAATCGATTGAAAGTGAAACTCGATCTAGTATAAAAAACCTTTATTTTTTTGTAATAAAAACTTGTTACGAACAACAAAACCCAAAATGGATTTCTTTCTATTTCGATGACCTCATAATCCATTCAATTCGCTCCTCAGACATTCATAAGTGGAAGCAAAAACAAAAAATTGTCAATAAATTGACTTCTTCTTATCTATCTTGAAACAGAAAAGCGCATGCTGAGCGTGATTCATGATAAATTGATCGAGGGAATGAATATTAAGAAACTTTTACAAATTGACGAACGCTACCGACATTATTTTAAGCTACTTTTAGTCATAATTACAGAAGTATGTATCTTTCATAAAACAAAATCGTCGTTTCTTAATGTTCGTCTATTTGCTGTTTCCTTCATTGAATCTTTTGTTCCAAAAAGCTTTTATACTTTAACGAACTAGCCAGTCACCCTAATAGTTTATGCTTGCTAGTTGTAAAAATTAATTAAAAGAAAATCGCTTTTGTTATACCAACCTAAAACGCTCAAACTTAATCCACTGCCTGGACGGCTCAGCTTGGCTGAAGTTTCATTCGAGTGAGGCATTATTTTAACTCGTTAGCGAGAATATTTTTCAATTTGATTTCGAATGCACCATAAATTATTATTACGAAGTTTTCTCACTGCACGTATTTATGGGGCAATCTTTTTTCCATAAGTTGCATGAATATTCCGTCAAACTTCTGGCTTTTGTTATTCTTGACTTCTTCTCATAAAAAAAGTTTTCTCATATTTTCTTTCTAATCTTTTTTACCTCCAATTTACATGACTTTAGATTTAACACCTCAATTCTTTAGAATTCACCGTCAGTATAACCAAAAAGAATTTTTATAGTATGAGATTTTCTTATCAGCACTACGTAATATAAAAATCAACAGTAATTAAAACAAATAACTTCCTAAGAAAAATAATTCGTAACTCCAAATCAATTTGTAATCAAATTTAAGTTGTAATTAGACGCCAGTCGTCTTATCATCACATTTTTCAACACCATTTATTAAATTTTTTTATAAAGCTTGCATTTTTTTCTTTTTATTTCATCACTATAAGGGTCTTCACGTTTAGACACAACTCCTTTGAAGATCATTTAAAAACACAACCGATCATTGAATAACTTCGTAGATGACTGAGGAATAATTTTAAAGAGAATTTAAGAAAGATTTCAACGAGAGAGAAGAGAGAAAATTTACAAACGAGTCGTTATGAATGAACGTTATGACGTCATCATTGAAAAGAGAGTGAGAAATAAATTAAGAGAGTCCAAAGTTAACTTTTTTTATCATTTAGATATCGAGGTAATTTAAATTTTTAAGACCAGAAATTAATCACTGTTGGCAGATGGAGAAATAACATTTATGAAACGAAAAAAATATGCTTATATCTATTGCATTAGTGTAACCAGCGTGAAAAAGCATAATGTTTGTCAGTTTCGACGATGAGAAAAGTCGCAACATGTTAGCGCTCACCTCAACGCCTTTATGCAAGCCTTTGTATTTCTGAACTTCTCAAGAAAAAAAGGAAGAAAAGGCAAAGAAGAAAAGCGAAAACAAGTTTAAAGAAGAAGAGACTGGAGAATCTTTCGCAAATAACCGAAAGACTTTTATGATGAGATTTTATTTTTTTCCATCTTCATTCTTTTTAAATGCTATTTTTTACTGAAAACATATAAAACATAATTATGTTTAAAGACTCTTTTCTGGTTGAAATGTGCCTTTTGTGGCCTTTCTTTTCTCACATTTTTTTTGCCTTTTCTTTTCATTTTACTGCAACAAACAATAAAAGACGAAAACTGCATTCAAAGATGAAACAACTTAGTGTTTTAGAACGATAAAAAGTTAATTTAACGTTTAAATTTAGATAATTTTTCTCTTCCGATACAACAAAGATTTCTCCACAAAACTACCATTTTTTTCATTGCAAACTTTCTTTGTTACGAAATCATTTACAATGATTCTTAAAGTCAAACACACATGAAGGAAAAATTCGTGTAAAAATAATTAGAAAAGCTGAAAGTTAAGTTGTAATGAAAGGTGAAATCGTTTGCTTCATAAAAAAGTTTCTTTAATGATTTTTTAATTGTTGCCCGCTGTATGTTGCTTGACCGAGATTTTTGTAAAGTTTTTATATTTTTGTGTTCAAAAGAATCCGTTCTCATAAATCAATTAGACATTAAAAGCGGGACCATCGAAAACAGCCCACTCCCTTCAAAATGATATTAAAAGCAAGCAGTGTTATTGAAACAATGGAATATCATGAAAAGGAGATCGTGAGGAAAACCTCAAACACGGCCTTTCCAAAATATTAAAAGCTGCAAATGTTATAATGTCGATTTAGCCTTGGGGTCATCGAATTATCATCGAATATTTTACTAAAGTAATGAGGTGTAGTTATCATCAATATATCCTACGACTTTTTATTGCAAAAAATGAACGAAGAAATAAGTTTTGAACGCGGGAAAGTAATTTTCATGAATGAATGAATGAATGAAACCCGATTTTAAACGCCCCCGCTAAGACATGAAAGAGAACTGTGATTTCCATTGACCAAAATATGATCTAAACTCGGCAGTTTCTTACCAGCCAGGACAAGTTTTCTTTTTATTTTTATTGCATCGTGCAATTGGAAATTCATTCATGCAACGCCTACGCAATAAATCCACTTAAAGACCAGTTCTCTCTCACCTCTTGCAATAAATCTGCGGAGTCAAAATGTCTGTAACGCTTGTTATTTCTTTTAAAAAATGCTTTGCCGTTCAAATTCAATCGAACTCAGATAGATCTAAGCGCTTATTTATTTTCATATTAATTCGTCACCCATTTCAAATTATCTTAACATGCATGAGACTTTGAGTGAAACTTTTTTTTTCATTAAAACTGGATTTATAATTTAGTTATGAACGTTTGCAAAATATCTCAATTACCAAATAATCTGCAGAGCTTGAACAGATTCAAGTTTCTTCAAGACTGCAGGTCTACTGCGAGAGCTTTAGATTTAACACAAATCGAAATTGCATTTACCACAGCTACGCCCTCTTAATTATCTGGTAACGAGCTACTCTAATGCTTTCGCATAAATGATATCTTCTTAGACTGTTGTTAGTGTATCAACATGAGAATATTTCTCAGATATGCCTCGATAGAAAGCAAATCAAAATTACACATAAATTAAATCGTATCCCAGAAGCAGTGGAAGAATTGCAGAATCAATTCACGCTGTCGGTAATTCATCGTTACAATCTATTAATCAGTAAGTAGCTTTTAGTACTCGAAAACGATCGTGGATATAAATTTACGATGTTGAAGTGTGCAACTAGTTCATATCAAATGAAAATGATAAACTTACTCGGTTTTAATTTTTGACTTCACGACGTTATCGATCGAAGTTTGCTGCTGCTAGTGACTGACCCTGACGCTTATCCGTCTTATAATAAGTTTGAAAAATGTGGAATTGGTATGTAGATTTACTTGTTGCAATGCACTTATTCGTTATTTTGCTCGCTTTCAGAATTTGCCGCGAATGAATATGTATGGAAGCAGCTTATTATTAAATTCTTTGCACAATGACGTACTTTGATTTCCTTTTAAGATTTATTGGAGATTTTAGTCAGTTAGAGCATTACAAATGAGTCATAATTGAAGCCTTAAGCAATTCTTAAGTGACTTAACATTTAAATACTCCCACAACTGAAACTTTTTATTTTTTATTTCATTATAACGATTTCTTTCCTTCAAATCAAACAACAACCTGTAAGAAAATCATCAGGTTGTTGTTATTTATGAAATGTTTGGACATTTTATGAACTGTAAATCGTTGTTTGGAATGGAATTAATATTTAAATGCATTTGATATTAAAAATATGTCCATATAATAAACTTAAATAATCTCAAGCTGTCGCTGTTGCATGTATTACGAAATTGTGTTGCTTTTCTGGTTGAATCAAAGTTAAACTATTTTTCCTTCTTTATTTTTCGCCATACTTTACTTCTCAAATGAATAATTATTTCGCTAAAATTGCGCGAATGAAGGAAGGAGAGAGGGAAAAGAAAGATTAAAATCTTATCAAGAAACTGTAATTAAGATCTAAATCGAAGTCTCACTGCGGTGGCTGTGAAACTCGTTTGACCATTAAAATTTCCTCTCGTAAAGTTTTGTTAAATGATTGCTCTCGCCTGGCTTTGTAACTGCTTCCTGTCGATATCAACTTTTATTGAATTAAAATGAGTAGGATTCGGTAAATCAACATGCAAATATCCATCGCGTCACTCTCTACTGTTTCCTACGTAAATAAATTAATTTGAAATCTTACTCAAATTCGGTCATTGGCCATTTCTTCAAACGCCTTTAAAGTCGCGAATCCAATTCTTAATTAAACAGACAAAGTAGTATCGATAACCTGCGCGAATCTATCACACATGTTGAAATTGACAAACAAAAATAGGAAAACATCAAAGCTAAATGATATTGTCATCAAATAAACATTATCGAAGAGTAATGATTCGTAGTCGCCTTTTAAATATGAAAATCCTGATGAATTTTTTATATTCGCCCACACCTAGTAATTGAAATTCCGCGAATAGAAGAAAAAAACCGGCAGGCGATAGAAGATTTAAATATGTAAAAAAAAAAGCTAGAGAAACTCTCAATAACATAAAACTCAAAAGTGAGTCGATTAACATTGTTAATTAGCACTCGCCTTGATGGCATAATTTGTGTTTTTGTCGTGGATTTAAGACAAAATAAGAAGGCTGATGAAGAAGGTGTTTATTGTATGAATTTATATCATTTGTTGCGTATTATGCCTTTTGAATCGACTAATTAATTTATGATATTTTCGAACCATTTTCTACTTATTTGCGCAACGATTAAATTTAAAGATTCTTTAAGTAACCGCCCAATAAAATCATAAAAAAATTAGCTTTTAGGCTTTAAAAAGTAAAAGATTTTAAGAAACAACGAAAAGAAGAGGCGAAATTCTGATTACAAAGTCGTTAGGTGATTACGAAAACTAATCGAGTTTCTGACCTACCACTTAATGTATATATTCTTATAACTTAGTAAGATGTGCCTGGTTTTCATTACAATCTTTCAAATGAATATATCAGAATAGAAGTTTGAAGTTAATCCATCTTCAAGGTTACACAACATCGCCAAGCAAAACCGTTGAAATTGTTGAGAAGGCAAACAATCGAAGAGTCTAACGTCCATTGAAAAAACATTACTTCGCTTTTATTTTCTCATGAATGGTAGATATTTAATATGCGAGATGAATGTATTGATGTACATACCGTAAGCATTTCTCAAACTGATCTTTTTGCGTAACATCTCAATATTGATTGCTGTTTTGGTAACAATTATTTATGAATTTATTTTTATTTTATCTTATTTCCATCTTTTGATTCATTTTTTATTGTTGAACATAAATTTGAAGCCTTCAATCTTTCACTTTAATGTCATTTCGTTATAATGTATCACATTTCAATAGACAGCAGTATTTCACAACAGTCTGGAAGAGATAACTTCACTTCACTCATTCAATCTCGCCATTGATACTTTGCACATTTTCATTGTTTTCACGTCACGAAGAATAAATTACGTTGCGAATTGGCCGATAGATATGTAAAAGCATTATTTTGTCGTTTGTAAACTGAATTCATTAATCAATTGATTGTAATGGTTGATTAGCACTCAAAATTAGCCTCGAAATATTTACATTCACACGCGAAATTCAATTTTGAATCATCGAATGGAACAGTCACTTCAAGGAACTTTCAAATAAAGCACGTGTCAGGCAACTTTAATCCCTTCTTTCCTTTTACTTTACTTCTTTGAGTTCATTACCACTTAAGTATGAGATCTTAAGAAGAATAAAAAATTCTAACGCGCGTTTCTGTCGAATTCTCGAACAACATTGGAAATGGCCAGAAATTTAAACACAAAAAAAAACTTGATTCTTATTTGCACATGTGTTTTAAGTTTCTTAAATTGAAACAAAATACATGGAAACGTTTGTCAAGATATTTCTATATATTTATTTATTTATTCTTTACTCAACGAGATAGCGAATTTCCATGTGTATGATTTTTAAGTGTTTCGCGGCTTAGAATTAAGTAAATAAGTAGTAAGAGAGTAAAGTGATTGGAAGGGAAATCGACTGATGGCTTTGAGAAATACCAGAGCGTTCCAGGAATTGTCTAGAAATGACGTCAGACTCATTCATTCACAATTATTCATCACATTACAAACATGTCGCAATGTTTTCGTGATCAAATTTCATGACATTTCCATCACCAATCACTGACATACAAAAGCGTCTTTATTATGTTAATGAATAAATGACACTATCTTAAAACTTTAACATATTCGATAACAACACAAATCTTAAAACATAAAAAATCAAATATGCTAAATCACCAGTTAAATCACTTTCCGATCAAACTGAAAACTAACGGCAAACGCGTCTGGGATTAGTCGAATCAATTAAAAGTTATTTATAAATAAATAAAAAGAAAACCTATTTATCTACTGATTATTTTTCAGCTGCTTACAGACATGGCAAAAGAAGCGATGCGGTGTCAATAACAAATAGGCTTTGACTGTATTTTATTCATATTTATGTTTAACGAAAAATTATGTCAGTGACACATCATAAATCATTGAAGCAGTTTAAATCAGGGATATTTGGTATTATGTTTGCGGAAATGAACTAACACAGATCAGTTTACTGCTCGCAACCCTGACAATAAATGAAGAAGAGAAAAAAAAAGCGTGAGAAGTGATTGATAAGGAGAAAAAAAACTATTTTAATAAAACTGTGATTGTAGAACTTGTTTCTTCATGAATCAAACAACCGACAGCGTTCTACACAAGTGACGTTAATGTGCGTAAATTAGGTCTTAAATAAATAACTTGAACTGATAACAGTAAGACTTGCGACTCACATTCCTTCTTTCATTTCAACACGAACATTGCAAATAATTTGCCTGTGTTGTTTGCTTTGATTACACAACTGAAAAACTTTGGAACCGCAACAAGGTCAACATCCTTTCCCTTATCGTTGACAAAGCCATAAAGCGTCTAACATTGTTTATGTGAAAAATTTCACTCTTCATGAATATTTTCATTAGTGAACAATATCATGTTTTGAAGGGACTTGTCAGACCTGTTTCATCGTCTCGACAGAAATAAAATATCGAAAATCAATAATTAATATAAAATGCAACACACAAAATGAAACCGATTTCTGGTGCATTTTAAAATTCCGGTCATGGCTTGGAATTTTCATTTAAATACAAGTGATTATCAGTAGCTTCAAGCCAACCTACTAAACTAAGCTAATAAAATATGATACGTCAACGAAGGGCGATTGTTCTCTACCCGACAAAACGTAAGTATTGAATCTCGAGAACTGCCTTCGCATTTCGAATTGTTAGATTAATCAGCATTCTCTTTTTTCACATAAGCCGCCCGTTATTTAAGCTTTGCGATATTTAAATTGAAAAAAGACTAAAGAACGTTCTCAAAAAACATCTTTTTTTATCACATCAGCAAAAAAATTTCTTGCAGAGACTCGATCGTATAACACAATTAAAAATAACTTTGAGAGTTTAATGTTGTCTCCGGTTGCATATTTGAGATGTTTCTTTGGGATTGAAGTATTAAGAAACGATACGTAAATTCCATTACTGAAATACTTAAATATGTTACTTCACCAAATAAAGAAACTTAACGTGCTATGAAAAATTTTCAGGCTCATAAATTTAGATTGAATTATTAACTCACCTTCTTCTGCTGTTCCATGCAAATCCAAAGTACTTTCTTCCGTATATTCACGGTCGTCCCACCATTTTACAATTTTACGTTGGTTGATTGCTGCAGTTGATCGTGGCATCGTCATTTGCATCTCAATCGATGATGTCATCGATGGTATTTGCTCATAAATTGAACTGTTCATAGAGGAAATGCCATCAATTATCGAAGAATCTGTCATTAAAGAGGAAATGATTTGATGACTGCCATCCTCTGTAACGTTCTCCATGCTATTGACAAGATCTTGTTCATAGCAATTCCATATTAATTCTGTAGGATTATTCAACTCGCCATAACATGACTGTGTCATAATTTTGGGAAATTTTTCACGTGGTGGGTCGCTGGCACTTCTGTCAGATGCAACCATCAGATTTTCTGGTTGTTTTCTATTTTTCTGAACGACAGCATAAATGTGAGTGTCGTTTGTTTTATCTTCCGAGTAATGAATATCTGCGATAGTTTCCATAACAGTTGGAAGTCTTGTATCGTCGTAATTATTTGTTGATTGCTGTCCGACATTATCTTGCATTTCATTAAGTGTCTCGATGTATTCAGCGTCTTCCGCTTCCCAATATTTTGCTGCTATATTCATGGGATCGTACATGACATTTGGATCGTTGCTACTGACAAGATCAGGTGGAAGTGAGCTGAATTCTGATTCTGGTGGGACAAATGGTTCGTAAACCGACATGGGTCGACCATAGAAGTAATTCGCACCAACGCTATTTCCATATGCAAATTTTGGTAAACAACTACTTAACGAGATGAAAAGAAATAAAAAAGTCAGAATTTCTATCGTCAATATATAAATCTCTTACCTGGAGTCAATGGCCGGCATAGGTGTCACGATTTTATGCTCACTGATGGATACGAAATCGTCGAGATACTTTTGTTGTTGTGGTGTTAATGTTGATAAATAATTTAGAATATCTTCATCCATGGTGTTGCAGAAAGCTTTGTCATCGGATAATTCGCTTGAAGTATTCATTGATCTTTCAAACGATTCGTTCATGATTGACTGAAATTGTAAAACATCCGTTTGTTTAATTTACGGTTACGCGAATGTATAAATACTCATATGTTAAGAAGGAACAAAGATTAAAAAAGCCAATAAAATTCGTCGACTAATTTGCAGTAAAAATTTACATAAAAGTTCAAAATCTTTGGAAGATTAACAAACAATCATTAAAGAAACTTCCTTGAGCTTAAAAGACACAACAAAGTAAAGTTTTATAATCTCAGATATGAATATTAACTTGAAAAATAAGCTTTTAAATGACATAACAGTCAAAGGGTTAATTGAAGTGGTGCTAAGATTTCCAACCGTTTACGGCAACGGCATTTCCGAGACAAAAACTTTTCCAACGTGAAAAAGAATCTTTTTACACATCGCGACGATCTTTTTCTCTTCTTTTTTCTTCTCTTTTGTCTATTTTTAGTTTCCACAATCTCCACACATTCTTTATGATGCATTAGACGGGAGAAAAGATTCCGAATGTTTGCTGGGGGGCAATGTTATTATTAAACATGAAAAAAAACATCGTCTATGATGTGGAAGAAGAGGAAGTTTTCTTCACGTTTCACGTCAATTTCTTTCTACACGACGTCAGATAAAATAAAATGCATTGTTGAGAGATTGAATTGAAAATTTATGTGTTCCTATTTTTCTTAAAGATCTCGTATTTCGTCGTCGCTAAATTCCAGCATGACATGAAATTTCTTTAGATTCATTTGAAAACATTTCTCGCAAAAGATTTTGTTTTTAAGATTTTATTTCAGTAAAAATAGATTTGAAACTTTTTTTTGCTAATTTCTTCGACGCGTCGCGGTCTTTGCTCGCTTAACTTTCGAGAGAAAGCGAGAAATGATCAAGTGATGTCGCCGAAAATTTAAAAGGAATCAGAAATGTCTTTTTTTACAAATTTAGTTAAATGCAGTCTGCATGTGATTTTTACGGAAATTCCAATTGAATTCTAAGAAAATTGACATTTCGTTGTCGTTATTGAAAAACATTTCCCCGTTAATTTTAATTCTTTTATCATCGCCTTGCCAAGATCTCAGCTTCCGCTCATTAAAGACGACTTGAGAGAAGAGGAGAACTTAAGACGAGACGTTTACAAAACAAATTGAATTGTCTGTATTGCCAAATCTAAGTGCACAAGCACGTACAAGGAAACCAAAAAGCCAGACGAATGCAAATAAAAAGTTATTAAATTGATGATTTCAAAAGCCAGACGTGCCATCAAATCTATTTTTAGACTTCAAACTTTCTTTTCATTTCGCGACAATTTTTCTCTTCGACTTCTGTAGGTGATGTTTAATACTTCACAACAATCACGAATTATGAGGTCACCTCAATTCTAATTTAATTTAAAAAGAATTAATCTAATTCAAGGGAAAGGTCATTAAGATTTCGTATCATGATCATCGTCTTCTGGAAGATGAGAAAGGGAGAAAAATCTTTAATATTTATCTGCTGACGATGAACGAGATCACGCGTGCTATTTACATAAAACATGTAAGCATGAAATCAACATCAAATCAACCGCTAACAGCGATTAAAATTATGAGGTTCACTTTAAATTCCCTTTCAACCATTTTTCTTAAATCAGGATGGTTTTCAATGTTATGTCACTTAAACTTTCAACTCTATTATGATGAGAGTTTAAGTGACTTAGTGAGAAGACTTCACTTGTGAATGTGTTAATCGACCTTTAGAAAGGGGTTGATTTATTTATATTTCTCTCAGTTTTGACGGGATTAGGCAGTAAAAAAAATTAGGGAGTTAATTTAGGCCACATCTTTACACTTCGCTCTGATTCTGATATAAAACGTAGCAGAGAGGGAGATGATATTAAAAATCTGTCTCATATTTTTTTTCTATGTTTTGTTTAAGAAATGTAAGAAGTCATTGACATCCTTTTCTTTCCGCTTTTCGTGTCGAGGAGAAGGAAAAAAATTTATGTGATTGAGGGAATCGTCGTCAAGTTACGATTCTTGCACGAGACTTTACCGTTGTAGTTACGATTTATGATAATTGACATTAAATTAACAAGGAGTTAAGAGTTCTTCATGACATCTATAATCAATGGTTTCAAACCATCATCTTGTTGTGATGAATGTAATCACATAAGATTTTTTATTTCCTTTGGACGAGAATTAAATGTATTGCAAGTTCTTAAGTGAAGTGGAAATGTCTGCAGTTTGAAACGATTTATGACGTCACAAGCGATTAATGTGACAAGTTAATGTTGGTTGAAACAGCTGAATGATCAGACCGCTCAACGAATCTAAAATGTTTTCATGATCTCTTTAGATATTTTGCGTGCAAAAATATTTTCAAAGACACCCACGAATTCATTTGCAATGAGTCAACATAATTGAGTTTTAACTTTAATTTTAGTACTTCCAAGTGTTTCATAAAAGTTGAAAGAAAAGTTTGGAGAAAAATTCTTTTAGTTGAACCTCGTCAAATGATTCATGTTACATTTATGTCAATGAACTCACATAACGGATGTCGAAAATCATGTTATGCATCAACCCTCGTGCGCAATCTTCGACAAGAGATTTTACGTACATATTCTTCCCCCCAAAACAACGACAATGCGAGGATCATTTTTCAAACAGTTCTTCACTTTATAGCGACGTTTACGTGGCCTTCGGCTTAAGGATCGTGAAAAATGAGCTGTTAATGTTGAATAAAAAATAAGCTTCAAAACTAACTCAACAACATCTAAATTGGGTGTTTATTTGAGCCATTTCAGCAGCGACTTGGCATTCACCGAGTTGTAAACACGACTTGATCTGTTTTGATCTTTGATGCGATGAACCCCTGCGCAGCATTATTCAGAGCGATCGGAAATGCAATTGTATACATTTAAAGCACCAGACCAGGGAGTTTTGAAAAAGATGTTAAACCCGTGTTTGATTGAACAATAATGAATTCGAGTGTTAATGAACTCTCTTTGATTTAATGCGTAGATATGTTCGTTCTACTGTGACAATGAAGGTTTTGAGTTAAAACATGTTTAAGTTTCGGAAAAGCGTTGCACGTGCAATTTTATTAGATTGACGAGAATAACCCATAACGGATGTAAAAATGTAAAATATTTTTAAAATAAAAAATAAATGTTAATGGCGGAAATTCCACAAGAAAACTTATTTCGTAATGAAGAAATTTTCTTGCCCACGTTTTTCAGAAAATTGCGAAATGGAATTTTTTTGTCTTACCTTTTAATCGTTTGGATAAAATACCTGATGGTTGAATTAGTCTTCAATTGATTACTTTATTGAAACACTCTCTTAATGATATTAATTAATATAACTTTAGGAACTTCATTTGTTTAGGAATTTTCAATATTTTTCTTTACAGGAACTTTTCAAGGAAAATTTTCACTTAAAATTTAATTCACACAACTTTCACTCATTTCTTAAACTTAATAGAAGTTGAAATTAATTAATTAATTGGAAAAATAATTTACAACTCAAGATGATAAGAAGAAATTAATTTTAAAATCTATTTCAGACTATTCAATTGGAATTTCCGATGCTTTCCCGTTCGAGCTTCACTGCTAACTGAAAGAAAGGAAATTCTCTTCGACACTTAGGGAAAAGCGGGGAAAAAGAAAACGCACAAATACACACACATTCAAATCCACGTTAAGATCTTTTTTCATTTCTTTTAGATACTTTTTAATTACATCCAGTACATGATGAATTTAAGAAGATTTGAATACGAGATGAGACGAAAGTAAAACGATACTTGATCGAGTTGTTGTAAAGAAAAATTAATTTAGGAAACAAATAAACAGGGAAAAAATTAATTTTTAAAATTTTCTGTTTTATTCACAATTTTTCTCCTTTTAAGTTCAATTGATGTGGAAATAAAGAAGTTTAAAGGTATTTTTTGCTTCCACTCGAGAATCTTGTGTCCAAAAGTTGAGCTTTCTTGAACATCGATTTCTTACGAGCTTCATCAAATTTATTAACTGATAAATCGCTGTCACGGTTAAATGGTCGACGTTCCTTTTTCTCATCCTTCTGTCGTTTCTATTATATGGAAAATATTTTTTAATTAAACATAACTTTAAATAATTAATAATTTAACTAACCTTTTCCTTCTTCATCTTTTTTTCGTGAATCTCCAGCAAAGATTTGTCACGTTTATGTGATTTTTTGTGCTCCTTTGCCATTTTCTCTTGTTCTTCATCCCGACGTTTGATTTCCAATTCATGACGCTTCTTCTCTTCATTCTTTTTATCTTCATTGTGAGAAGTTTTCTTGGGCTGATCATTTGGTGTCTTCGTCCAACTTGTACGATCACTAAAGTCTGGCCTTTCATTTTTACGAAATTGTCGAGCACCAAGTCCCATATCAGTCACTTTTCTTATTTCTGGTAATTCCAACATCCACTCTTCACGATTCTTCACATCAGGATTAGACACCGCTTCCATTCTTCGATCCAATTGCTGCAACTTCAATTCGATTTTTCTCTTTTCAAGTTCCAAATCACGTTCGGACATCTCAATAGCTGAAGCAGGCAAAGGTCCAACCATGCAATCATCATCATCATCATCCGATGAAATACCATCGAAATGTTCTTCTTGTAAGTGATTGATATTGAAATTACTGGGCAATGATGGACCATAGTTCCGTTTGTGATGATGAACTGGACTTTGAGAGTTTTTTGAATGTTGGAAATTATCGTCTTTCTTAGAAGTTGCTGATGGCGGTAGTAATGGGCCATAAAATGACGTTTTCTCTTGAGTTGAATGGCTGGGACGTTTCTTTGAATCTTCTAAATGACGTGAAGATCCTCGACTTTCTTTATGGGGATTTTCGTGACTTTTCATTGATTCATCTGAAATCTTACGAATTTTTGGTTCATTTTTCACGTTTCCACTTTTGTGATCACGATCACGTTGTTTACTCGACGATTCTGCTTCAGTTCGATGTTTTTTTAACTCAACTTGAGTTTTGTGGTGGTGATGATGATCTCTGATAGGACTGGATGATGTTTTCCGACGACTTTCATGATGATCACGAGATCTCACTTCATCACGATGACCACCACGTTCATTTGACTTTGAGCGGTTGTGTTGTTTGTCTTTATAAGCATCACGATGATGTTTTTCTCTTGAACGTGATCGGGAATGTTGTCTTGGTCGATTTTCATGTTTCCTTTCTGATTTATTATCAGATTTATGATCTCCATGACTTCGTTTATCTGTTTTTCTGTCTCCATTTTTCTCTTCTTTTCGTGGTGATGAGCGTCGTGGTGAACGTTTCCTTCTAATTGAATCATGCTTTTGAGTTTCTTCCTGAGTTCTTCTTTTTCCTCTTTTGAAGTTCGTGCCAGAATCAGAATCAGAATCCTCACTGTTACTTGTGAACATGTTGACTAAAAACAAGAAAAATTCATTAATAATTGTGGATTTCAAAAGAAACTTTTAATTATTTATGACTGAATTATACAACGTAAGCTTTGGATTAATTACTTTTTGTTTTATTCTAAAGACTTTTCTACTTTTGTTTTCTTTCAACTATTTATGTCTACCTAATTCAACTACAAATTGAAAGTCTTCAAAGCTTTGCTCCATCCGTATTCGAATGATTTGCCAATGCCAGCTGTAGGGATGTTTTTGATCGACTGCTTAACACTACTTTGCCATACAATAGCTGCTAAACTGTTTCGCACAATCTCTTGATATCTGGGAGAACTAGCAACAGCTCTAAGAACATCTTCAGCGTCCATGCGATAACGTCCTCGTGTCCATTCACGAACAATTCTTCTAATTGGCCATTTAGGAAGTTGACTCAGATGTTGAAGAACAACTGGTGATGATTTGTCTTGACGACATTCCACATTCTCTTCATTACAGTCGATTGATGGAAAATCGAAAACAGATTTAAATAAATTTGCAGTGGGAGCGTAAAGATTTCTGAAGTTCTCCATCTGAGGTTTAACAATATTCTGTACTTTGTTCTTATTTTCTCCGAAAATCATCCTGAAGTCACCGTTGTAACTAAGATTTGTTATTGCACAGTAGAATTCATATTCGCTGAATTTTTCAGGCAGAAGAAGGAGAGCAGACCTAACAGCACTTTGAAGGTTTAAATCTAAAGCATTTTGGATTTTCGAGCTTATTGGTTCACGAATTATTTCAACTGGTTTTTGTAGACGTCCAGCTACATAAAGATCTTTCCAATCGAGAAGATCAGCAATGATGTCTTTTGCTGAAATTACACCATATTTGATCATTAAGTTGCTTTTCTCTTCTTCTACTGGAACAAGAGTATTGAAATAGACTTTGGCACCATACGACTCTTGATACTTTGAAATACAATTACTTCCTAACAAACGCATAGATGAGTAATGACTAGGATTCAAGAGAATGTTTTTAGCATGCCACTGATAAGAGTTTTCGACAATGAATAACAGGTCGATCATTACAGGCTTCTTTGTGACAGAATTCGTTGTTACATTTTCTGTCTGGATGTTGGAATTCATAAGAATATCATCGTAACCTTCTTGCTTTTTAACTCCCGATCCATATGCAAAACCAAATGATAAATTTTGAGGAAACTTTGATAAAATGCGATAGTAGAGCGGTTTAACATTCCCCCTTGTAAGCATTTTGGCATTTTTATACCATCGAATAGAATTTCACAGGAAAAATCAGCCAGACGTTAAAACTTCCAGTTATTATACCTCTCAATGATGCTCCAAGTATAGGTGTTTTACTTTGCAGTTAATTCGACACACTTATTTGGTACTTCTAGTCACTTATATTTATTTTAAAATTACTTTTCTTTATTCTTCCGATTGTTGTGATTTATGAAGATAAAGTTGTTGACCCCTCATAAGGAATTATTCGCGAGCGACATCTATGGCCAGTACATGTGTAGTTTGTTACCCTTTTTGCTTATTTTTGATATCCAAGAAATAATAAAATTGCAAAAATACTACAGAGAAAAAATGGTAAGAAGCCACTTCTCGCGCAATACTTGAACAATACAAACGTCTTAAAAAGAATAAACTCAGGGCTTTGAGAGTAAAAATTAATTTATGTAAAGTGAATCTGTAGAGGAAATCAATGAACTTTCAATTTTCTCCCTCACAGTGATTTAATTTTCACTTTTTGGGCAAAATAAAAATAATTCAGTTTTAGCTTGATGATATCATAAAATTTATTTATGATTTTATGAAGGGAAACATTCATCTTATCCTATGTAGACAACACAGAGTCCAGAACTCACAAGTCCTAGTTGTCCTTGACAAAAATCACTTTTTGGCAGAATAACAAAAAAAAATGCAAACAATTCCAACGCAGTTAAAACTGTTGTCAGTTGTTCACTAACGAATCATTTATTTTTAGAATAAACTCAAAACACAACAGAAGGACAAGGTAAAGAAGTTTATCTCCCTTACGCAAACTGGAGAGAGTACCGCGATCTTCTGCCTTCAAAACAACGACTGGAAGCTCGATCTTGCAAGTGACAATTATTTTTCAAATCCCGAACTATACTACAGAGAACTGGACGTAAAGAAGATTGAACAACTTTTCGCAAAATACCGTGATGGTAGCGATCAACAAAAAATAACGTCGGATGGCGTCGTGAAGTTTCTTGATGACCTCCAGCTCTCACCTGAATCACGCTTAGTCCTCATTATAGCATGGAAGTTTCGTGCTCAAACACAATGCGAGTTTTCACGCGATGAGTTTATCAATGGATTTTGTGATTTAGGTGTAGATAGTTTAGATAAATTGAAACAGAAGCTTCCCCAACTCGAGATGGATCTACAGGACATTCACAAGTTCAAAGATTTCTATCATTTTACTTTCAATTACGCTAAAGACCCCGGCCAGAAAGGTCTCGATCTTGAGATGGCAATTGCTTATTGGAATATCGTTTTGAAAGACCGTTTTAAGTTTCTTGATTTATGGTGCAAGTTTCTCACGGTAAGTTGAGAATTTCTTATATTTGAAGTTAATTTTAATTTTTTTATTGCTTAAATCATTCAGGAAAATCATAAAAGATCCATCCCGAAAGACACCTGGAACTTACTTCTTGATTTTGCACAACACATCGATGATAAAATGTCTAATTACGATGCTGAGGGAGCGTGGTAAGTTTAAAGTTTAATTAATTTAAAAACTTATACTTATTGACAAACTTTCGCTTCTAGGCCCGTTCTAATAGATGACTTCGTTGAATGGTGTCTGCAGCAACAACAGCAAGCCCTCACAAATATCACCCCTGTACAACAACAACAACATTATTATCAGCAAAACAAAAGCAACATGTATGGATAATTAATTTCTCGCAACTTAAATGGAAAACGCGCGAAATAAAACGTTTCCTTAAAAACTTATCTTTTTCTTCGCTTTTTATTGTTTATAAATTTTGTTAAAAAAAAGTGTTTGTGTGTACATTAATGTTGATTAAAAAGAAAAACAATAATTATTAATGAAGGAAAAAAGAAGAAGTCGTCATAAAATGCGACATAATTTGTCGTTGGAAATAATTGAAGAAAAATAAAGAAAATTTCATCTTTAAACAAACTAATAATTAAAATGTTTTAATAATAAGCTTGCGATTTCAATTCACTGATAATGATAAACTGGTTTATATGTAAATGACGATGACGCTAGAAACTTTCGATATTAGTTAATGCTGAAAATGTTAACATATTGGAGATTTATTTCTAACTTTTTATTAGCATATCTAGATAAAATTAATGACAAAAAATATTATTCGTTTCTCTTTACACAAATACTTAAAGTGAAAAAAAAATTGAAATTGAAATTTCGACTGCTGTTTGATTTGTTTTTTGTTTATGGGATTAATTATTGAAGGTTTCATAAGAACACATGTCGATATTAAAAAAAATGATGAGTAGAGAAACTCTTTAAAATATAAACATAACTAAGTGAGAATATTATGATAATTAACTAATAAGATGGGAAATCTTTCGAGACTGTTTCGATCTCAGTTCTTCAGTGTAGATAAATGTTTGTAAGATTTCTTTTCATTAAATTTCTGCAGTTTCGACCTACCAATCTTGCAAATTATTTCATTTTCGAGATCAGATCAGTAAACTGTAATGAAATAAGTTAATAACTTTCGACGTTGATTTTATCGAGTAATTTAACTAATTTCTCGTGTGCGTAACGAAGCTTCTGATAAAGTTCATTTGTGCATCCATGTTCAATGATTGTTGAGAATGGATAAGTTCGGAAGTTTTTATCAACGTCCAACAACGTGACTGCTTGCATCAATGGACATAAAATGATTTTTTGATGATCCGAGAAATTCAACTGAAAAAATCGACATTTAAATTTTATTTATAATTACTACAGATTAATAATTTAACATACCTGAACAATTCCATTAGTTAAATGCATAACAACAGCACATTGCGTGCGGAACCATGTATGCAAATGAGGAATACGAGAAAGACTGTCGTTCTCCTTTATAGCAGCATTTGCTCCAGCTTTGACAAGGTGTTCAGTCATATAACGTTTGAAGTAAGATAAAAGTTTCATTTTCTTTTCAAGCTTTTGTGGATAATTGCTGATAGTGAAATAAGTTTCCTTTCCTTCTTTGTCGATAAAGTGAACGTTGCTGAAAAGAAAAATTAGTGATTAAATTTAAATCCTGAAATTAAATATAATTAAGTTAACTAACTTTCCATTCGACAGCATTATTAACTTTGTTGTGTCGTTAAACATGACACCCATGCCTTCGTCGCATAACTGATATCCAAATCCATATTTATCACTGTAATCAACCCATTTGCTGACCCAGAATAATGGATTCGATGCTGGATCGCTGTTTTCATCACGTAAATCATTCAAGTGACGCTTTATTTTCGATGCAAAAAGTGTTGCTAATTGTGAATGCAACAACTTCAAGTTTCCTTTCTGGACAGCGCTATTTGTTGCCATCATTCCAGAAGCTGTTATTGCGTCATGTAAGTTATTCTTCAAGAATGATGATTCGTAGTTTGTTTCATCTAATGAAATATTAATTTATAAATATTAATTACTAAATAAAAGAAAATAAATTTTAAACGTCTTACCAATCATTCCATTAACTTCAGTCAAAGGTCGGCGAGCTGCCTTCTCTAAGTATTCTAATTGCTCCCCACGAGGTGCAGTTGACAAACATGAATAAGGCAAAGATGGTGGAATGGCAGTTTGTGCTAAGAACTCAAATGAAAGAAGTTGATCGATAACTGGTCGCTTATCTGGATTTGATTGCAACATTGCAATGATCATTTCAGCTGCAGTCTTTCGCAATGTTGAAGGCAATTTGTAATCACATTTACGGATCTTTGAATATGTATCCTTTAAGCTTTTCGTTTCGAATGGAGGCTGACCCACCAGCAAAGTATACATGATACATCCTATTGACCAAATATCAACTTCATACGAATGTCCTTTCTTATTTAGAATCTCAGGTGCGATATAATTTGGTGTTCCGCACAAAGTTTTCTTTCTTTCACCTTCAAATTCAATTCGTGTAGCCAAACCAAAGTCACCAATCTTAACGTGAAGATCATCATTAAGAAAGAGATTTCCTAATTTCAAATCGCGATGAATGATATGATGGTCGTGTAAATACTTGACGCCTTGAGTAATTTGATGAATGTAGTAGCGACATTCATACTCTGTAACGGTTTTTCGACGTTTGTGGAGCTCCATCATGGATCGCTTCTTGCATAGCTCGAGAACAATATAGACATTGAGAGGATCATCGAAGAAGCTATGAAAACCAACAATATGCTTATGGTGCAACGATTTATGAATTTGTATTTCCTGTGTCATTTTTTCTTTTTGATTATGCTTCATCATAAGCTTTTTCGAAACAATCTTCCCGGCATACGTTGCATTTGTTTCAACATTTATAATCTCGTAACATTTAGCAAAGCCACCCTGTAAGGGAAAAAGAGGAGATTGGTGATCAGTTGGACTTCAAACTTAATCTGTTAACGGGAGGTTAAGGAAGATCATGAATAAATAAACAAACTTACCTTTCCGAAAAAACGCAGTCTTTTGTATGTTGTTCTGGTCGTCTCATCGTATAGTTTTTCAGGAATCTCCTCAACAGCATCATCCTTTCTGGAACTCATTGTTTTTGAATCAAGGTTGACTAATTTTATTCAAACAGAAAGCTTTTTCGAAAACCACACTTTATCTCTGGTACTTTTATGATAATTTCTTGTTTCTAGGCTTGAGAGGCCAGCGATGAACTTATTTACTTGTTTAAAGTTTAATATAACTACAATTTAAGCGGAGAAAATAAATTTTCTGTGCAGCCAGTATCCTTAAGTTTGAAAATTTCAAACCACTCAACGGTTTGTTAGGCGTAGGATGTGCCCCTTACTTAACTTCGGCACCGCGGCGGGGCCGGCGCGATTTTAATGTCAATTGGCGGTAAAATTTATATTCGCTGGTGTAGAAGTATTTCTAAGTTCAAGTGTAACTTCTCATTCTTTTTTTCGAGACTTTCGAAAGCAGTAAACATTTTTTAAGTTTTGGTAAGTAAAAAAAATAGAAATTCGTTGTAAAAGTCACTTTATCATAACTTTTTATAATCTCATGGCAAAATATAACTTGAGCTCTACTTGAAATATAAGAAAATATTAGCAGAATGATCATAATTATGATTATATTTTTATATAAAAATTCTTCATTAAAATTACTTTTGTCCTCGTGTTCATAATTCATTTTTTCATTGCAGTTCTTAAACTCAATTAATCGAATCCTTACTCCAGCTTCAAAATGGTTAGGGAGAACAAAACTGCCTGGAAAGCAAATTATTTCACAAAAGTTGTGGTAAGTTTAGGTTAATGAAATAAAGTGGGAAGAGGTTAGAAAAATAATTTTGAAAGAAAGAAAGGAAATTTAATGATGAAAACTTCAAACGTCTAAATAAAAATCGTCCAAGGTATTAACGGCTAGAAATAGCTGAACCCATTAGTACCTGATTTTTATCTGTTTAAAAATCGCTGTGATCAGCTGTCTGACAATTTTTTTCTTAAGGAATTGCTTATCATTGTGAAATTTATAATTTCATAATAATAAGAAATTCTTCACGAAAGAAATTAAAAATATAAATTTTTAATAAACTTTTCTGACATTTCTTTTAAATAATATTAACAGTCATACTTGGATGAATATCCAAAATGTTTCATCGTCGGTGCCGACAATGTTGGTTCTCGTCAAATGCAACAGATCCGTATCTCCCTTCGTGGAATTGCTGTTGTATTGATGGGTAAAAATACTATGATCCGTAAAGCTATTCGTGGTCATATTGAAAACAACGCAGCATTAGACAAGATCTTGCCCCACATCCGAGGCAATGTTGGCTTCGTCTTCACCAAGGGAGACTTGAATGAAGTTCGCGATAAATTGACCGAAAACAAGGTTCGTGCTCCTGCTCGTGCTGGTGCCATTGCTCCATGTGAGGTTGTCATTCCAGCTCAGTAAGTATTTCATGAAAAAAGTTCCTACTTTTAGGAGATTTTAACAATTTTCCTTTATATTTCAGAAACACCGGTTTGGGACCCGAGAAGACAAGTTTCTTCCAGGCTTTGTCTATTCCAACCAAGATTTCTAAAGGTACAATTGAAATCATCAATGATGTGCCCATTCTTAGAGTTGGTGACAAAGTCGGTGCTTCCGAAGCCACTTTGTTGAACATGTTGAACATCTCGCCATTCTCATATGGTTTGATCATTGAACAAGTCTACGATAGCGGTTCCATTTTCTCACCCAACATCTTGGACATTAAGCCCGAAGACTTGCGTGCTAAATTCCAACAAGGAGTTGCAAATATCGCCGCTCTTTCATTGGCTATTGGATATCCAACAATTGTTTCTGCTCCTCACAGCATTGCAAATGGTTTCAAGAACCTTTTGGCTTTGGCTGCAGTCACCGATGTCGAGTTCAAGGAAGCTGAAACCATCAAGGAATTTGTTAAAGATCCAAGCAAATTCGTTGCCGCTGCTGCTGTTGCAGCACCTGGTAAGTTTTTTTTCTCTTTTAGTTTTTATAATATTTTAATTTTAAATTTTATTTTAACAGCAGCTAGTGCCGCTGCTCCAGCTGCTAAGGCAGAAGCCAAGAAGGCTGAATCAGAACCTGAGAGCGATGACGATATGGGCTTCGGCTTGTTCGATTAAATTCGTATCGCAAAAAACCAACAATGAAACGGTCACCTTAAGCGATTACCATCAACAATTTTCTTTTTACATTTTATTATAAACAAAAGAATCTGAAGGAAGAAAATACGAAAATACTCGCAAACCATGGCGATTTCCGTTCTTTTTTCCTTCAATTCTTTTGAAGAACAACATAAAATGCATTTTTTTGAATTGTCATGCTTAAATATGATACATTTTAAAATAAAATGAACGTGACCAAAACATTTTGTAAATTTCATTATAAATTTTTTAACATTTTTCAGCACTTAGATAGCTGAAAACATATCATAAAATGTACACAAATGAAATTATTTTTCAACTTCACAGTGATAAATGATAAGTTGATATGATATCTGATGGTTAAAATTATTTGCTTGTAAACGTTATCTACTTCAAAACAATAAAATTAATGAAATATTTTTTTTATTCATTTCCAATTTTTCTTGTCAATCAAAATTATTTGGCAATATTTAACAGTAAAATTTCAAAAATTTTTGTCTACTAGGACCGCATGTCTCATCAGAAGAACAATCTTCTATCTCGCTCTAAAAATCTTTCTCTTTCTTTTGCAAGTTGTTTTTACTTGAGTCGTGTTGAACATCTAAAAAAATTAGAAATAACCAATATGGTCAGTTTCTATATTATCTATTAACTTATAAATGTGTTAACAACACATCAAAGTCAATTAAAACTATTAAATAAACTACACTTCTTGCATAAAACTTGGAAAAAATATATTTTCAAGTAGTTTTTAAGGTTATCAACAAAAAATCTTATATTTGATTCCATTCTTCAGGTTAACGTTCCAAAACAACGCCGTACATATTGCAGAAAATGTAATGCACATTGTGTTTACAAAGTCTCGCAATATAAGAAATCTAAGGAGCGACATGCAGCCCAGGGACGACGTCGTTACGATCGCAAACAACAAGGATTTGGTGGACAAACGAAACCCATCTTCAGAAAGAAGGTAAAATATGAAAGTGGAAAACATTCTGATGTTTAATATTGTTATTCTTTTAGGCAAAAACCACCAAGAAAATTGTGCTTCGTATGGAATGCACAGTATGCAAATATCGCAAACAATTACCTTTGAGACGTTGCAAACATTTTGAATTGGGAGGTGACAAGAAACGTAAGGGTCAAATGATTCAGTTCTAAATCGTCACTGTAATAACAAATGCTACTGAAATTTCATTCATTCTTTGAAAAAAGAAAGTTTTTAATAAAAAAGATGGAATGAAACATCAAAAGTGTTTTAAAAAATATTTTTTTATTCTTCATTGTCTTCTGGTGTCTTTTCAATGAGTAAATCTGGATTATCTAAAAGATTGTCGTCAAGTCCTTCAGAAAACATTTTTTGTTTCACAGCTGGAACTGCAACTCCAAATTTAATCATTTTAAAGTATTTTTTATATAAGAAGGAATCACAAATTTTTATGAGGTTGTCGTTTGAAGTTTGTTCTGTAATTTGGCTTTCATTTGTCTGTTCCTGATGTTCCACACCGCTAGAAGAATTCGCTATATTCTGATCATTTGGAATTGGTTCATTTGTCAGTTCAAGTTCTTTTTCTGGCTCTTTTTGAGACTCAACTGGCAAAATTTCTGATACTTGTTCTTTGTTTTCTGAAGGCACTGAAGCAAGCTTTATAGAAAAGGAGATTTTAATTGAATTTACAGCTCACTAAATATATAAATAGTTTGATCACCTTTTGTTCAATGATTTCCAGATTTCTCTCGATTTTATTGAGTTTATTGTCAAATTCATAAAACCTACAAACATTATTAAAATATCATTTAGTAAGCAGAACCAAGAAACTACGAATAATGTTTACCTGCTCTCACAATCATTTATAAATTGATTGAGATAGTTTGTGGTTGTCATTGTAAATTCATTAAGAAATGTTTGCATTCTTTTTCCATTCAGAGCCATTGTTGAAGTTTATTTGTTTCACTATTCAATCAGTCTACGGATTTTGTATAAATTTATTAAAAAGAAATATTTTTTTGTAGTTTCTTTCTCTGTTGTGAATGAAAAAAGGGGTGTCAATCTACATTTTTGATCATATGGCTTAACAAAATTTTTGTTTACACTCATTCTACATGCAAAGGTAAAAAAAAATCATTTTCCTTACGAAGATCGATATGATTCATAACTTTTGTTCACTAAACTTTTAAAGTTTTACAAATTCAATTATTATTTCTTATTACTTTATTAAATTACTGATTGATTATGTATTAAAATAAAAAATAAATAAAAGTTTTAATGAATGCAGTTTAAAAAGGTCCATGACTGTTTTCATAATCTACTCATTTGAAATTTAAAAACCAACAATAGAAACTTATTAAGGTCTGTCTATCCAGATTTGGAAAAAAATGTATCGGCAGAATTATAAACAGGCATAGATAGAAATTATTAAAAATTTTCTGTTAAATATCTAAGAATGCTGTTTAAGACTTCTGTATAGGTAAACGTTATAAAACTTAATTAGAAATTGAAAGTTTAATTCAAACTTTGTTTATCTACACAAATACTTCCAAATCTTTGCAAATCTTTTCAGTTAAAATTATTGAGCAGCGCAAAGTTTTTTTTATTTATTAGGATTCACAAGTTAGGTATAAAGATCTTTTATGAGTATGCTAAATTTTTCACCTGAAATACAATCAGAATATTTGATTGAAGATTCCAAAAATGCTACTGGTTTTTCAACACCTGTTATGATGAATTATTGATTTATTTCTTTGAAATACAACATTTAGGCTATTTTATGTTTTTTATTTTTAACAGAAGTAGGTATAATAAATAAAATTGCATGAGTACTGAAATATGACGACATGAGCCACGTTTTGTCTGATCATATTTTCATAACAGATATTCAATAACAAAACGGTCACCTTAAGAGATTACCATCGACAATTACCTACCTAATTTGCATTTATCAACAACAAGTAAGAACCAAGAAACAGGTTCAATCGAAAGACAAGAATTTAAACAATAATTATTAGCAGACCATTATGAATTTTCTTTTCTTTTCTTAGATTCAAAAAAATTGAATTGCACAATTTTGAAATCATCGTGAAATATTTTGGTTTTTAATTGTAATGTTGAGGCACAATAAATATTAACAGCATTTAATAGCTACCTAGAGTACCTGAGTAAAAAAATAGAATATTTTTCTAAAAAACAAAGATTTAACCGAATTTTAAGTTGATATGGATTGATGAAGGAGAGTCATTGGGGGAAAACTTTGAACATCGTGATTGCCATCCTTTTGTCTTTACCATTAAAAAAGACGACAAATTTCCTACATTACATATCGTATAAAATAAAGTGACAGTTTTATTCGTTTGGTTCACATTCAAATATTTTATTCTTTAAAATAAAACAAAAGCACGATACTTCCAAGAACTTCAAAAATAGATGGGATAACAAAAGAGAAATTAACATGAGCTTCGAGACGGGAATCTTTTTTTTTGTTCACATGTAAACCTGTTCAGTTATAAGAGGTAAATTGAGTGTAAGAAGAAATCTCTTCTTAAATAAATGGACATCATTAATGAAGGAGTTTGGATGCTCGCGACACGCGATGATTTCATGAAATATCTTAAAAACAGGTTCTTTTTTACTTTCCTTTTTTCCTCAAAAAAAGAACTAAAATAAAAATATTTTGTAGCTTGGGCGCATTTACTGATTAAAACACCTTAAAGTGTTACTAATCTAAAGTTTGTCGCACACCAGCACGTTTATTATTTGTATTCCTACTAAGGTGTTTGTTTATTTACTTGATCGTCGGTGAATCCAAAACTTAAAATGACCTTTCTGACCTTTTGCATGAATTTGACCCAAGAGGAAGAGTTTTCCTCCCATCAGCTAATGTTAGAAGAAAAAAGTAAAAAAACTGCAAAATAATGAAATGAAATCACGCTTCAGCGAGTGGCTAACACGAAGTGCAGGTTGGTTAAATAAGAAAGTCATGAGTTGCACGGGTTTACCAGATGATGACGAAAAAGTCATATTCGTAACTTGAAGCATTCCAAGTCGTTTAGCTAGCCTTCTTTTGCAATCATTGAACGTTGATTTGTTTGAAGGACAATAAGATAAGGCGAGACACAGAATGCAGTTTTCTTGATACATAATGTGTCAGGGTAAAAGCTTAACGAACAAACATGCTTTGATTAGCAAAACTAACAACATTACATGCACAATGGGGTATTCTCAAGGAATGAGAGCCTTTTCCAGGTATAATATTGTGGATTGGGACAAGAACAAGTACAGGGCGCCTTTCATTTCTATTTTTAATTTCCACTGAATAGAAAACTAACGAATATCGAAAATCAAACATGATATTGTTTCGTTATCTCTTGGGACTTAACAGTAATGCGAATGTGATTGTTTTAGTTTCGAGGGTTGTTAGATTATGTGGTTGAGACTTCTAAAGAGTTCTTTCTGCGTTCGTTGAATTCCATTCTCTGAATTTTCAAAAAAAAATATTATGCAAATCAGTTATCTCTCCATTCCATTAATTCAAACCGACCAAAAAGCCTTTTGCAGAATAAAAAAAAATCTGAAGTTGGTGTATGGAGCTTATGTAGAAAGCAAAATTTTCGATACATAAGACTGTCTATCAAAACCTTCGGCTGTTGGTAGTGTGCTATGTATAAAAATATCCGATTAATTGGGGCTTTTGCATGAGTTGTGTCGTGACTCAACATCTCGCTCACGATTACTCATGACAGGAAATTCTTCAATGTTAACCACTAAGCTCGTTATACTCGCATATCTAGTATAGATTGTGCAATCAACATCATCAGTGAATTCATCCCCTCACTCTTTGAATGCCAAATAACCAACAGTATTCCCATTTGAATATATCATTTCAAAAAACCTATGTACATCATGCCATGCTACGTTTAGGAAGAACCCAACCAAACAAAATAACATAGCAATGACGATACATCAGTATATGAGAACGAATTTTGAAAAAAAATAGGTTCGGAGGATTTTTCTTCTCGCCCATCGCATCAAGAGATCAGCTTCGGTTGACTGGAGAAAAAGCGACACACAGTGAGGCGATGGTCGTTGTCGGTGTGCCCAATGCAATGCACACAAGGCCATCAATCAATAAATACAAGAGAACCGGTTTCATTTCGTCTCACCACGGGTTTTGTCTTTTTACGAAGCACAACCATCCAAGCCATCCATCCCATATCATCTGGTATCCAGTTGATAGTTTTAACTTTTTTTACTTTTGTGTATTTCATAGAATATCAGCGGGTCGCATGCAAGACATGCCTGGCAACTCTGAAACTCATCCTATTCAATACATAAAAATCGATAATATATGTATACCAATGAACGTGGTATGAGTTATACCCAAGAAATATTGTGTGTATGGGTCTCTTTGATGATGTGTTTGTGTTCACGAGGCGAGTGGGCAAAATGTTCGGTTTTTTGAAAATCTACCATTTTTTCTGAATGTAGTTTTCACAACAAAAATAGAACTTCATGCTTTAGCTCTCAACGCGCGAGATAGATGTTGAAGCAAAAAAAATTTAAAATAGAAAAATAATGCTGCTCGCTGTCGCCGCGCGCCGACACGCTGTAGGAATGAAACTTTATATATGTTTATATATATTTTATGTATATAATATATACATCAGACCCACATCGAGATTCGGTCACGATTTCATCTTTTCAAGCAACGTGGAGGATGTGAAGAGCGTTAAGAAACGACCAGCTGGCCAGGCAGAACGAGTAACAATTATACATGTTTAAGCGACATCCTTCGCTTGATCTTTCACATCTTTTTCGTTTCGTTTATATTTTCAAAAGCTGCCCATTACTACTACAATTAAAATAGTTTCAATCTTGATATCGATACATGAGAGAGTATTTTTTTATTTTTCCTATATGTACATGCATTCACCCTGTGTCTAGCATCTGCTTTAGTTCTGCTATTTGCTGTGTCAAATGCGAAAAAATAATTTAAGTGGAACGTACATGAATCGACCCGAACGAAAAATCGCCTCCCCGCAAAAATTGTTTGAGAATGTTGGTAACATTATGTTGTTTCGGACATTTTACAGTGTTAGTGTTTGTGTATTATCCGTCCGTGCACTTGCTGACTATGAGAAATGAGCAGTGTGGGGTTTTCTATCAAAGCGCTCTTGTGTAACCTTGACACATGAGTTTTGTAATATCTTAATAATGTTTTTAAATTTTATGAAATATTTTCAGTTCTCTTTTGAAAAGTACGACCAATATATGATAAAATTTTTATGCATTAAATTTATCTTGCTGGTATTATTAACTGCGACATCATAGTTTCTTTACCACAAGAAACAAAAATTTAGCCCAGCTGAAACATTTTTGAACATTTTCTTCTTTTTTTTCTCGTGCCGTTCATGAATGTGTTTGTGTGCATTCTCCTCGCTTTTTTCAGTCGTAAGTTTTTTTTCTATCAGAAAACATTGAGTTTGGTGGTGCTAGTTTATTTATTTTTTCAAAAAATACCCAAAAGGAAAAAAATATTGAAAAAATTATTAATTAACTTATAATTTTCTTCTGAAGTTGAAGACAAAGTTGATAGTGATAACTGGAAACTTAACAAGATATAGTAAAAGTTCCCAACTATCTAATCACAATAGAACGTTTTTATCACACAAAAGAACGAACGAAAAAACGTTTTTTTCATTCGGAGTGCATAAGAGAAGAGAGAAGAGAAGAAAAAAAATATAAATAAAATGGAAGATGGATTTTTTGAGAATTTATTTTTGTGAAATTTGAAAATAGTAAATTTTCAACGTGAAAATGTGAAGAAGCAAAACCCGCGACTGGGGACGATATAAAGAAACGTAAAAGAAAAACGAAAGAAAAGAAAAAAGTGAAGCCAAACTTTGTGGTTAGGAAATGGTTGTTTTGAAGGATTGTGCGTGTGCCATCCCCAATTTAAAATTGTATTGATTGCTTATACATTGTAGTGGGATTGGAATAGATGTGCAATAATTTTTTTATTGGAAGACGGAGAAAGAAGAATAATGGAAAATTGTGCAATGTTAAGGATTCTAATATTTTCCTCTCGTAACATTACTTAAAGTTAAAGTTTGTGAAAATATTTTCTTGAAAAAAGAAATTTGTGAAAAGCGAAGGAAATTAAAAAAAGTTTTCATTTCAAATATGGAGTCTTCCACTCCCCCTGCATCCTCTCCGAATGATGATTCTAATGCTCAAGATCCCCTTGCGTTGCCAAACACTGCAGAGAATATTTCTAGTTTGTACAGTGCCACTGACATGAACCGAGATCAAAATGGACTAATGGGAAATGATAAAGAAAATCATCTCAATGACAACCCCGCCAATCATTCAATGTACCCTAGCGATCCGGTAATAATGAAGCATGACGAGCATCCTTTGAGCAATGAACAAAGACTGCAATATGATGGAAATCATCAAATGCAAAGCAATTATGATCAGCAGAAAATAAATCAAATGAACATGCAGCATGCGAATCTCCATGAACCGCACAAAACTTTTAGTCATTCCATTGAAAATTTAAGCAAGACAACGGAAAAGTGTCCGCCAAATGATATGAAAATGTAAGTTTGATATGCATACGAACGTTTGAATTCAATTGTTTTCTTTTTTCATGTTCGTTAAATTACTTTACAATGATGAAATGTACAAAATTCTTTTTGTTGTTGGACGTTTTGAAGTTCTTTGTCGTTCGTTCGCATCTTAAGAGAATTTTGAAAATACATAAATAGATATTTACCTACTCCAACTTTAGTTTCGTGTATTCAAACGAAACTCATTTGCTTTGTCATGCTCACACGTAGAAAATATCTCAATTTACAAACTTATTTTACAGATTTATGCAAATGCATAAATCATCTTTGATAAGATTAAATTTTTTTTATTAATGATTGATTCAATGTCAATGCCAACAACAACAGAAAGAAAAATCTCCAAACCTGATTAAATCTTATATAATTACGAATACAAGAGAGAAGAAAAAGCAATCAAAAACATTTTTTTTACAGATTTCCGAATCTCATAGACGGTCATGATCAGTACGATGATGGCTACGAAACAGGTGTAGGTGATTTATTGTCACATAAATATAAGCTGCCCTCTCTTCCCCCTCCTTCATCTTCGCCCTATTCGTCGCTTTCATCATCATCGATGTCAACAATTTCTACAGCAACGACAACACCAACTAATCTCGCTAATCCCCAACAACAGCAATCGCCATCGTATATGGGTGGAAACGGAAATACCGGAAATAATATGAATCAATATCAACAACAATACCATCAATATCAACAGCAGCAGCAGCAACAACAACAACAGCAGCAGCATCCAATACCTCCACACCAAAATAATTTTAATTATCATCCAATGTTCGGACGAATGCAGCAGCAGCAACAACAGTCGCAACTTCAAATGACTGGAGTAATTAAAAATGAACCACCAATGACCCCAACTGACAACGATCCATATCGTTTCGTTGATGATGATTTATCGAATGGGATTAGCAGTCATTCAAGTGGAATGTTGAATTCAATGCATCCGCATCATCAGCATATGTCACCAGTTGGCATGTCTGGGAATTATTCAGCGTCGTCATCACCAATGCCACCACAAATGCAACAAACAACGACAGGAAATGCATCAATGATGCAATTCAATGATCATATGTCATCACATCATCAACATCATATGCATGGCCATCACATGAGTCAAATGAATAATTTGAACCATCAACAGCAAATGCAATCACAGCAACAGCAACAACATATGAATCCGCATGGTAGTATGAATGGAAATTTACATTCACCAAATGTTGGACATTCAATAAATCCAATGATGATGAATGAGACACCAAAAAAGCGAGGACGAAAGAAAAAGCTTCGAGATGAAAATGGGTGAGCTTTTAACTTTATTTATGAATTGTAAACTGTTGTTTATTAAACTCAAAACTTTGTTCTATTTCAGTAATCCAATTGAAGACCGTCCAGTGAAAGAGAGAAAGAAACATGACAGATTTAATGGAATGCCTGAAGAAGAAGTTACGAAACGAACACTTCCCGATCATCTCACCAGCAATTTAGATATCATTATCGTAAGTTTGTAAAAATTGTTATCCAAATCATCGCAAATGATTTATTCATCAACAAAAATTTAATTAATTTCATTCTATCAAATGTAGGTTGGCATAAATCCCGGCCTTTTTGCTGCATTTAAAGGACATCATTATGCAGGTCCTGGGAATCATTTTTGGAAGTGTTTATATTTATCAGGATTAACTTCAGTTCAAATGACTGCTGAAGAAGATTATAAACTCCTTCAGTACGGAATTGGTTTCACAAACATGGTGCAACGACCGACGAAAGGCAGTGCTGATCTTACAAGAAAAGAAATCAAAGAAGGCAGTCGAATATTACTCGAAAAAATAAGAAAATTTCAACCAAAAATTGCTGTTTTCAACGGGAAATTGATATTTGAAGTCTTTAGTGGAAAGAAAGATTTTTGTTTTGGAAAACAACCGGAAACTGTTGAAGGAACAAATACTGTAAGTTTAAATATTTCATAACATTACAAAACAAAAAGTTCTTTTGATGAATAAGTTAATTAATGAAACTGCAAATTATAAAATAATAATTTAAGGTCAATTTCTCGTCACATGAAAGTCATGAAAAGTTTTTTTTCTCCTTTCATTTTAGTATATGTGGGTGATGCCGTCATCAAGCGCTAGATGTGCGCAATTACCAAGAGCAGCTGATAAAGTGCCATTTTACGCAGCATTAAAGAAATTTAGAGATTATTTGAATGGCTTGGTGCCAGAATATGACGAGAGCGATTATGTTTTCAATGATCCAAAATATAGTCAAATAAGTACGGAAGCTGAGTTGAAAGAAGAAGCAGTGGCCGCGGCAGCAGCGATTGCATTTACGTCTTTAGAAGGTAGTGATGTTGTTCTAGCTGATCCAAATAAGAAGAAACGTGGACGACCGAAAAAAGTTCGTGGCGAAAATGGTGAAGAAATATCCGCGGCGCCAAAGCAAAGAAAAAATAATCACGACGCTTCAAATACTGACGGTAATGATGATGATTCTTCGAAAAAGAAACGCGGACGTCCAAAGAAAACTAAAGATGGAACAACAACACCATCAACGCCAGCACAACCCAAAAAGAGGAATTCAAAACAATCAGCAGCTCGTAAAGAGCAAATGAGTGAGAATAATTCACCGCAACAACTGACGCCGCCGTCTTCTGTACCATCACAAGTCAGTGGTGACATGAGTGCCATGCAACATCATCAAATACAACAGCATGTTGGCCTTATGAACAGCAATAACGTCAATCGATCATTTTTACCACCAATGGAATCTCCTTCAGCTGCTTCAAATGCTTACAACAACAACGGTGCTATAAATCAAAATCATATGCAACAACATAATCGTCAGCAATCACAAAATGCTTCACCAGTTAATCTTTGTTTTCCTCAAACATCTGCAAACATTGATCAAGTTGTTGCGCAACCAGAAATTTCACCACATCATCAGCAAACATATCAACAAAGACAAACACCCGTAGCACAACAACAACAAATGTATGGTGTGAATGGAACATCGCCAGATGTTTCTGTCAATATGAATGCTGAACAAATGACATCACCTTTATCAGCATCACCGGCATTAGTGCCAACTGAATTTGAACCACCACAATCTGTTGTCAATGGACGAACTTCAAATGAACTTCATCCGTACTCTCAATTACATTCAACGAATTCACTAGAACAGCAACAGCAGTTACTTCAAACACACTCGCCAGTATCGCAAACGCAATCGCCGATTGGTATGACGAGTGTTTATGCTCAACAACAGCAGCAACAGCAGCAGCAAATTATGATATCAAATATAAGCAATGGATCACCTTATTCACCTTATTCATCTCGTCCACAACAACAGCAACAAATTCATCTTCAACAGCAACAACAACAACCAAAGCTTCAGCAGCAACAACAACCAAGTTATCATCAACAGCAACAACAATCACAATCGTCACATCATCACAATGTTCCTAACAATAACAAACAAATGTCGTCACAACAATTAAATGGAACTGCTGTTGTTGATCCATATAAAGATGTAGCAACGAAAAGTTTATCAGGCTTGGAGTCGCTTGTTGATCAAATTCCAAGTTTAAGTGAACAAGAAGCTGGTCTTGGATCGTTGGCACACACTGTCACAGCTCATAATGGTAATTCATCTGAAATAGTTTTAAATAATTGTTCAAGTTTAATGGAAATAGTTTATAATTTTACATTAGATCAACCGTCCAATGAAACATATACTAACAACATCTTTTCCGGTTATTCTTCATCAGGAACACCAAATCTTGTCTCAACATCACCCTCAGTTCCATCATCGTCAACATCTCTCTTGCCATCACTCGCTCCACCTCACCATCATTCACATTACACTTACACATCACATGCAGCTGCAGCTGCTGCATCACAGTCACCTTACACAGCAAATCCATTTTCTGTTAGTAGTTTAACGTCATCGTCATATCCATCTGCAGCTGCGGCTGCAATGAACAGTTACCATCAGAATTTAATGAGTGGCTCTCATTTGGCGTCGCCTTTTATGGAGTCACCACACATGCCTGTACCAGTCTCACCATTATATCATTCGTATCAACAACAAGGATACCCTGGCTATGGTCCACCCCACCCATCTGCCCTTCATATGTCAAACTATCCTTATTATACTAATACTGGCTACTCGCAAACACCCGGAACTAGTTATCATCATTCAATGTTTGATCGAATTAATTTTTGATAAGAAAACTTTTTTTAATCATATTCGGTAGAAGAAAACAAAACTTTGAAAGTGAATGTGACTTTGATTTGATGCAGTTTTTCATCAACTTTTGAGGAAATTTATGTAAAATCTGACTTTTGAGTTTAATTTTAATGTCTGTGAATTCGCAGTGCTTGTATAACTTGTAGAGCTCAATTTGAAAAGTCTAAAATGTCGAAATTTTTATCTTCTGAAATCACGAATCACAAAGTTGAGAATTACTGTTTTAGAAAGTTCATTCACTGACAAAAACATGGAAACCAAACTTAAACCAATGTAACATGGCAATATATAATTGACGACTAACATATGAGTGAGTAATGTTAGGAAACTTAGAAAATTTCTCAACAATGATACTTTCTTACTTAAATGTGTCCGATAGTCTTTCATTTTTTAATCGCGTTATAAGAAATAAAATATTTTTGGTCATCGAAGCAATAATATTAATATTACTTAGAAAAAAAAAAGAAAGCAAAGAAAAGAATAAGAAAAGATAAAACTATTACTTACATATATGCCATCTTCGAATGACGTAATGAATGAAATCAATACAGGGTACTTGTCATTAATAAAACAAAAGAATTTTTTTAGAGAAACATTTTTGTGAATAATAATCTCTATGGTTTTGATTTTATATATTAAAAAGAACGATAAATAAAAATAAAAACTTAAATATATTATATACTTAAGTTAAGGGAAAATTAAAAGTCTTCTGTGAGAGTGATAAAAAAATAAAAATTTTAATGAATCTAGTGGAAAAGAACTTTAAATGATTTCTTTAAAGTAAGTTCTTTAAAAGTTTCTCTCTCTTTCTGCTTTTAAAAACAGAATTAATCTGACTTTATCAAACTTAATCGACTTAGTGAATAAATAATCCACATATACGTAATAAAACACAGGTTGCATTGAAAGAAATGAAAAAGCCACTTAAAAAGTTGTATAAAGAATAATCTTAATAGAGAATCTTAACTTCTATCTGTAAATAAAAAAATTACGAAAGAACAATTTGAAGTTCTTCATCTTTGTAAATATGAAGCGTGTAAAATTTGATTGCAAAATTATTTTTATAAGCTGCTAAGCGAAAATAATACGACATTGATTTGTGTAAATTTAAACTCGCAATTCAGTTTTCTACTTTCAAATAATTTTTCTGAAAATTTGGAAAACACTCGAATGAAAAGAATTTTTTTTTTGTGAACGAACTTATTGTGCAAGTTGGTTTTTATGTACACAGCCTTTAAGTTGATAAGTTAGCATCAAATTGAACAAACTGTTTTTGTTATTTAATTATTTCTCAACGAATTTAAAAAACTAATAATCTAATTAAGTTGATCCAGCTTTTCTCTAATGGTTGTCAAATCAAAGAGGATCGTAGAAATAGAAATAAAATAAATCAGCAATTAACTCAAAGGCAGTTCCTATATAAAAAAAAAAATAAAACTCGGAAAAATGTTCCTTAAACATTTTCTTAACAACCGAATTGATAAATTTGCAATAAATGAATCTGAAAATAAAACTTTCTAACATATCTAAAATCAAATAATTTCGGTTTTTAACGTGAAAAATACTCAAAATTTTCAATTAACTCTGAGTCAGATTACCTACCTAATTGGTTTTGTTTTCATTATTATTGTAATAAAAGACAATAATGTTATTAATCTATTATAAGTTTCTCAATTGTGAAACTTTTTGTGACACAAATTATTAGTCAGAATTATCTTCAAAACAACGACTTAATTTTTTATGAGTTTTAATCAAACTTAACGCCTACGAATTGATTTTTATGTTTTTAAATGTGTACAAACGGCCATAACTTTACTATCGATCAACTAAATCTTAAGGATATTTTTTTCTAATCTCAAAATATGATGAAAATTTTATTGCTAAATCACATAAGTTAAAAGCGGTAGGAATATCATTAATCATACAACAATAAGATATAAAAAGTGAAAAGCAGAAAAAAAACTTAATACAATCATCATAATGCGATGTATGAAAATGACTTAACGGAAAATAAATGTTTTCAATGAATTAAAAATGTATGTTTTTACTGATCTTTTTATCAAAGGAAAATAGAAAATTACTCATGTCACTGAAGAGAGAAGTCTTCAAGGTTTTGACGTGGAAGCCGTTAAAATGTTCAATCACGTTTTAAGTTCAAATTTTCCCGCCACCAAAACAACTTTGAGAAAACGTTGTGTAGAACTCCAGCAAGACTACTTGGATCTTAATATTTAGAAAAGTAAACTAAACATTATTCATCGAAAAAAAATACAAGCAACACGTTAAAAAGCCGGAAAATATCGTAAATTATGGCGGACGCAGCAGCTCGCCAGCTTCAATATGAATATAAAGCTGTAAGTAATGAATTAAACATAATTTTTTCATTTTTCTTTTATTTTTAACCTAAACGATTCTATTCGTTGTTTTGTTTACGTTTTTTTTTGTTTAGAATTCCAATTTGGTTTTGCAAGCTGATATTCGACTTATTGATAAGCCACGAAGAGATGAAGCGACCGGTGAAGTCCTTTCATTAGTCGGAAAACTCGAAGGTACAAAAATGGGCGATCGTTCACTTCGCTCTAAACCAGAAAAGGCCGAAGAGAGAAAAATCAAGTGAGGAAAGAATTTTTGCAATTAAAATTGTTTAATTCACAATTTGTTCTTTTATTTTAGACGTCAAAAACGTGACGAGGCTCAATATGACTTTAACAGCATGCGAGGAGCAACATTATTATCAGAAGGAATTGATGAGATGGTTGGAATTGTTTATCGTCCAAAAACTCAAGACACACGACAAACATACGAAGTCCTTTTGAGTTTTATACAAGAAGCTTTGGGTGATCAACCAAGAGACATTTTGTGCGGTGCTGCAGATGAAATTCTCGCAGTCCTTAAAAATGATAAGTTAAAAGACAGAGATCGGAAACGAGAGATTGATGGATTGCTTGGAGCAGTAACTGATGAACGATTTGCATTGCTAGTGAATCTCGGAAAGAAAATTACTGACTTCGGAAGTGAAAGCTTATCTCTTGGTATCGGCAATGAAGAACAAATTGATGAAACGTATGGAATTAATGTTCAATTTGAAGAATCAGAAGATGAGAGTGTTGAAGATGATTATGGAGAAGTGAGAGATGAAGGTGATCAAGATGAAGGCGAAGAAGCCAGAATTGATGGAATTATTCATTCAGATGCAAAGTTAGGTGGATCAGAGGATAAGAAGGAGAAAGCTTTACATCCATTGGATATCGACGCTTATTGGCTTCAACGTCGTTTGAGAGATTACTTTCAAGATCCTTTAATTTCTCAAGCTAAAGCTGATGAAGTGTTAAGCATTTTGAAAGATTCCACTGACGATCGTGATTGTGAAAATCAAATGGTGTTACTTTTAGGCTACGATTGCTTTGACTTCATCAAAATTCTGAAGAAAAATCGACAAATGATTTTGTATTGCACACTCTTGGCAAAGTCACAATCAGAAGCTGAACGTCAAGAGATTCGTGAACAAATGAAGAATGAGTCGTCGCTTTTGAAGATTCTCAGACAACTTGAGACAGGCAAGGGTGAAGATAATGATGACAACGATGAGAAAAGTAAAGTTAAGAAGAGAAAATTGAATGACGACGATGACGATGATGACGAGTACGATGATGGAAGTAAAATTGAAGGCTCAAGAAAAGTTCTTGAACTTGAAGATCTCACATTTAAACAAGGCTCACATTTAATGGCAAATAAGAAATGTCAACTTCCCGATGGTTCATTCCGTAAGCAGCGTAAAGGATACGAAGAAGTTCATGTCCCAGCATTGAAACCAAAACCATTTGACGACGAGGAAAAGCTCATTCCGATTGAAAAGCTTCCAAAATATGTTCAGCCAGTCTTTCAAGGCTTCAAAACTTTAAATCGAATTCAAAGTCGTTTATGGAAAGCTGCATTGGAGTCAGATGAAAACATGTTGTTGTGCGCTCCAACTGGCGCTGGTAAGACAAACGTCGCTTTGCTTGCAATGATGCGTGAAATCGGTAAACACATCAATGACGATGGGACAATAAATGCCGATGAATTTAAAATTATTTACATCGCACCGATGCGTTCGCTTGTTCAGGAAATGGTTGGAAATTTCGGTAAACGTTTAGCTTCATACAACATAACAGTTTCGGAGTTGACTGGTGATCATCAATTGAGTCGTGAACAAATTGCTGCTACACAAATTATTGTTTGCACACCTGAAAAGTGGGACATCATCACAAGAAAAGGCGGCGAGAAAACTTACACACAACTCGTTCGTTTGGTGATTATTGATGAGATTCATTTGCTTCATGATGAACGTGGACCGATTCTTGAAAGTATCGTCGCAAGAACAATTCGTAATATTGAAACGACACAAGAAGACGTTCGACTTGTTGGCTTATCAGCTACTTTACCAAACTATCAAGATGTCGCAACATTTCTCCGAGTGAAACAAGACAAAGGACTTTTCTATTTCGATAACAGTTTCCGTCCAGTTGCACTTCAACAACAATACATTGGAGTGACTGAAAAGAAAGCTGTCAAACGTTTTCAAATCATGTCAATGATTGTTTACGAAAAGATAATGGAAAAAGCTGGACGACATCAAGTTTTGGTGTTTGTTCACTCGAGAAAGGAAACTGGAAAGACTGCGAGAGCGATCAGAGATATTTGTCTTGAAAAAGATACTTTGGGAAGCTTTTTACATGAAGGCTCTGCAAGTATGGAAGTTTTACGTCAAGAAGCTGAACAAGTCAAGAATTCTGAACTGAAAGATCTTCTTCCTTACGGATTTGCAATCCATCATGCTGGAATGAATCGAATTGACAGAACACTCGTTGAAGATTTGTTTGCTGACAAACATATTCAAGTTCTTGTTTCAACAGCAACATTAGCTTGGGGTGTTAACTTGCCAGCTCACACTGTCATCATTAAAGGTACGCAAGTTTATAATCCTGAAAAAGGACGCTGGACAGAACTCGGCGCTCTTGACGTTCTTCAAATGTTGGGACGTGCTGGAAGGTAAGAAAACTTTTTTATTTCTTAATTTAAATTCTTAAATCTTTTTATTCTTTAACAGACCACAATTTGACACGAAAGGCGAAGGAATTTTAATCACAAATCATGGTGAACTTCAATATTATCTTTCACTTTTAAATCAACAACTTCCAATTGAATCACAAATGATATCAAAACTTCCCGACATGCTCAACGCTGAAATTGTTCTTGGAACTGTTCAGAATGTGAAAGATGCTGTGACATGGCTTGGTTACACTTATTTATACATTCGAATGCATCGTCAACCGACACTTTATGGCATTTCATTTGATAAGAAGCGTGATGATCCGTTGTTGGAAGCTTTTCGTGCTGATTTGATTCATACAGCGGCAGTTCATTTGGATCGAAGTGGACTCTTGAAATATGACAGAAAATCGGGTCATTTCCAAGTCACAGAACTTGGACGAATTGCTTCCCATTATTATTGTACATTTGAGACAATGCAGGTGTACAATCAATTGCTGAAGCCAACATTAACAGAAATTGAACTTTTCCGCGTGTTTTCATTGAGTGGTGAATTTAAAAACATTACAGTTCGAGAAGAAGAGAAATTGGAATTGCAGAAGTTGATGGAACGAGTTCCGATTCCGATCAAGGAAAGCATGGAAGAACCAAGCGCTAAAGTAAATGTTCTCCTTCAAGCTTACATTTCACAATTGAAATTGGATGGATTTGCTTTAATTTCTGACATGGTTTACGTGACACAATCTGCTGCTCGTTTACTTCGTGCTATTTTTGAAATTGTTTTGCATCGTGGATGGGCACAACTTGCTGATAAATGTCTTGTGCTTTGTAAGATGATTGATCGTCGAATGTGGCAATCAATGTCACCATTGAGACAGTTCCGCAAAATGCCAGAAGAGATTGTAAAGAAAATTGAAAAGAAAAACTTTCCTTGGGAACGTTTGTATGATTTGGAGCCAAATGAAATTGGCGAATTGATTCGTGTACCGAAACTTGGAAAAACAATTCATAAATTTATCCATCAGTTCCCTAAATTGGAATTGTCGACGCATATTCAACCGATAACACGATCAACATTGCGAGTTGAGTTGACAATTACGCCAGATTTCATTTGGGATGAGAAGATTCATGGACAATCGGAAGCGTTTTGGATTCTTGTCGAAGATGTCGACTCGGAAGTGATTCTTCATCATGAATATTTCTTATTGAAAGCAAAATATGCAACAGATGAACATCTTGTGAAGTTCTTTGTTCCTGTTTTTGAGCCATTGCCACCACAATATTTCCTTCGTGTTGTATCTGATCGATGGATTGCATCAGAGACTCAACTTCCAGTTAGTTTCCGTCATTTGATTCTACCAGAAAAGAATATTCCACCAACAGAATTACTCGATCTTCAACCACTTCCCATCACAGCTTTGAGAAATCCAAAGTTTGAATCACTTTACAAATTTCCACAATTTAATCCAATTCAAACTCAAATCTTCAATGCTGTTTACAATAGTGAAGACAATGTTTTTATTGGAGCACCGACAGCATCTGGAAAGACGACAATTGCTGAGTTTGCCATTCTTCGTTTGTTTCAACATAATTCTGAAGGTCGTTGCGTTTATTTAGTGTCAAATGAAGCGATCGCTGATTTGATGTTCATTGAATGGCACAATAAATTTGGACAAATGTTGGGCTTGCGTGTTGTGAAGTTAACTGGTGAAACTGGAACTGATTTGAAGCTTTTAGCAAAAGGACAAATCATTGTAACGACAGCTGACAAATGGGATGTGTTATCACGTCGTTGGAAACAAAGGAAAAATGTTCAAAACGTGAATTTGTTCATTGTTGATGAACTTCATTTGATTGGCGGTGAAGATGGACCAGTTTTAGAAGTCGTCTGTTCCCGCATGCGTTACATCAGTTCACAAATTGAGAAGCAAATAAGAATCGTTGCAATGTCAGCTTCATTAATGGATGCAAAAGATGTCGCTCAATGGCTTGGATGTGCTGCAAATGCAACATTCAACTTTCATCCAAGTGTACGTCCAATCCCATTGGAACTTCATGTGCAAGGCTTCAATATTACTCACAATGCAACGAGAATTGCAGCAATGTCAAAGCCGGTTTACAATGCAATTGTCAAGCATAGTCCTCATAAACCGGTTATCGTGTTTGTGACCTCACGGAAATTAGCACATTTAACAGCAATTGACATTGTAACTTATTGCGCTGCTGAAGGTCAACCTTCGCGCTTTTTCCATGCTGAAGAAGACGACATTAAGCCATTCTTAGATCGAATGACTGATAAAACATTAAAAGAAACTCTTTCACAAGGTGTGGCATTTATTCACGAAGGTTTAACACAATCAGATCATCGTTTAGTTGAACAACTTTTCGATTCGGGAGCGATTCAAATTGCTGTTGTCACAAGAGATTTATGTTGGGGTTTGAATATTTCTGCTTATCTTGTTGTCATCATGGATACGCAATTCTATAATGGCAAGACGCATTCTTATGACGATTATCCAATAACAGATGTCATTCAAATGATTGGACGTGCGAATCGTCCACTTGATGACAACGATGCAAAATGTGTGCTGATGTGTCAGAATTCAAAGAAAGATTTCTTCAAAAAATTCTTGAATGAACCGTTGCCAGTTGAGAGTCATTTGGATCATCGTCTTCATGATCATTTCAATGCAGAAATCGTCACAAAGACAATTGAAAACAAACAAGATGCAGTCGATTACTTAACATGGACTTTTGTTTATCGTCGTCTTACACAAAATCCAAATTATTATAATTTGCAAGGCGTTTCACATCGGTGAGTGTTTCATTTTCATGTTTGTTTCATCTTCTGATTGGTTGAGATTTAATCCAAGATCGAGATTTATGTTGTGATTTTGAAATTTCGTCTTTGCCAAAATGCGTCACATGTGAAATAACGGGGATGTAGCTCAGATGGTAGAGCGCTCGCTTAGCATGTGAGAGGTACCGGGATCGATACCCGGCATCTCCAAGAAACTTTTTTATTTATTTTTAATTAAAAACTTTCTCTTTGTTTTATTTTTTAGTCACTTGTCGGATCACTTATCGGAACTTGTTGAAACAACATTAAGTGACTTGGAGCAATCAAAATGTATTAGCGTTGAGGATGACATGGATACGCTTGCTTTAAATTTGGGAATGATTGCTGCATATTACTACATCAATTATACGACAATTGAATTGTTTAGTTTGTCATTGAACAACAAAACAAAGATTCGTGGCTTGCTCGAAATCATTTCATCTGCAACTGAGTATGAAGATGTTGTCGTTCGTCATCGTGAAGATAATGTTTTGAAAGCTTTGGCTTCAAGGCTTCCAAACAAATTGACTGGTCCAAATGGATCGTCACCGAAGGACAACGATCCACATATTAAGACTAATCTTCTTCTTCAAGCTCATTTATCACGTATTCAGTTAAGTGCTGAACTTCAAAGTGACACTGAAATTATTCTTGGCAAAGCTATACGTTTGATTCAAGCTTGTGTTGATGTCTTGTCATCGAATGGTTGGCTTTCACCTGCTGTTGCTGCTATGGAACTGGCGCAAATGGTCACACAAGCAATGTGGAGTAAAGATTCATATCTGAAGCAACTTCCACATTTCAGTAGCGAGATAATCAAACGATGTCAAGAGAAGAACATTGAATCTGTCTTCGACATCATGGAACTTGAAGATGAAGATCGAACAACTCTATTGCAATTGAACGATCAGCAAATGGCTGATGTTGCAAGATTCTGTAATCGTTATCCGAACATTGAAATGAATTTTGATGTGTTGGATCAAGATAAGATCCACTCTGGATCAAGTGTTAATGTCGTAGTTCAATTAGAGCGTGAGGATGAAGTTACTGGGCCCGTCATTGCACCACTCTTCCCTCAAAAACGCGAAGAAGGCTGGTGGGTGGTCATCGGTGATCCCAAGACGAATTCATTGCTGTCCATCAAACGTTTGACACTCCAACAAAAAGCGAAAGTTAAACTTGATTTTGTAGCGCCAAGTCCTGGAACATACGAGTACACTTTGTACTTTATGAGTGATTGTTTCATGGGATGTGATCAAGAATATAAATTTAACATCAATGTTGGCGATTATCAGTCGGAAGAAGAATCAGCTAGTGACTCAGATTAATTTTATTAGCATCTTAAGATTTTCTTTTGTCTCAATTTTTGTCTGAAGTAAAATTTCAATAAATAAATTAATTAAAATAAATTCATGCGTTTTCTTATTAATTTTAATTAAAATAAAAAAGAAATAAAATGAAAAAATAAGTAAAAAAGTTTCTTGGAGATGCCGGGTATCGATCCCGGTACCTCTCACATGCTAAGCGAGCGCTCTACCATCTGAGCTACATCCCCTTTCAAGTCGTTATTTCTTCTTGACAAATAACATAATTAAACCACATGCAGATATTTCTCATTTCTTTAATATGCAAGATTTATTGAAACTCGTTATACGATACTAGTTATAGAATCATAATCTTGTTCCGTTGAATCTTTTAAATAAACTTCAAGAATAAATTATAAAACATCATAAACATGTTTAGCCCACATGCAACATATTTTATTAGAATAAAACTTCAATCGTTAATATTAATTACAGTTTTTTATTTATGGACGTGAATTATGTAAAATTCAAAAGAGAGAGAGGAAATATTAATGACTTGAGTGGTTAGATCGGTTTTCATTTCACGCCTTCGCTTACATTAAACAACATTCATGCTGCAAGCATCTAGTTGCATTAAATTTTATTTCATGTTTTAGTTTCAACCGGTTGCAGCAGTGAAAGTGTTTTCCATCGGTTTTTTGGTCCATTCAGTGTTCTTTTTCTTCTCAAAATCATTGAGCGAGAGAGAATGAATAAATTGTTTTGTCGGTTCACGTCCTTTTCCTTCTTCTTTTTCAATAATTTCTCTCAGAAACCGTCATAGTGAATTTAGTTTGGAATTTATTGTGCTGTCTGTTCAGTGACATCGTTTCTAACTTTCTAAATTTTAATCGAAAGTTTTATTTGTAGTTTAATATGGTTTAAGTTTATTTTTCTGTAAAAGATATTTCTATGTAGAATAGTTTGAGGGACGAAAATATTGTGTTTATTATTGTTTAAAAGCAAAAAATTGTGTTAACTTTATAGACAACGAGGTTTCATTTTGCATGCATTGAAACTAGTGTGTTGCAGCCATATTAGAATTAACATAAATCAATATAAAGTTTATCCAGTGAGTATTGAAACATTTTAATTCATAGCTTAAAGTAGGTAGTATTGAATCATTAATTCACAATCATCGGAAATAAATTCTTGTCCCTGTGAAAAATAAAATCAAAGACTTAGTTTCTAAGATTACTGAACAAAACTAGTTTGAAAAGGTTTCCGTCGTTCACGGGTCGATTGAATTTTATTATTCAACAGTTGATAAGGAAGTCTGTCAACGTCTCTATAAATACTGCGCTAATCAATATGAGTTTCTTTTCTCTTCATAATAAGAATTTCGAGTGTTCTAATTTACTTAACCTTGTCGAAAGTCTAAATGACGTAGCAGTTCCATTTCAGACATTCCCGTTGAGACGAAAAATGTACTGCAACGTTGCTTGCACACACAAAGATTCTTTCTTGATTTATTTTCAACGGAAAAAAAACAAACACAAACATATGATCATAGACTTANTCGTATAACGAGTTTCAATAAATCTTGCATATTAAAGAAATGAGAAATATCTGCATGTGGTTTAATTATGTTATTTGTCAAGAAGAAATAACGACTTGAAAGGGGATGTAGCTCAGATGGTAGAGCGCTCGCTTAGCATGTGAGAGGTACCGGGATCGATACCCGGCATCTCCAAGAAACTTTTTTATTTATTTTTAATTAAAAACTTTCTCTTTGTTTTATTTTTAGTCACTTGTCGGATCACTTATCGGAACTTGTTGAAACAACATTAAGTGACTTAGAGCAATCGAAATGTATTAGCGTTGAGGATGACATGGATACGCTTGCTTTAAATTTGGGAATGATTGCTGCATATTACTACATCAATTATACGACAATTGAATTGTTTAGTTTGTCATTGAACAACAAAACAAAGATTCGTGGCTTGCTCGAAATCATTTCATCTGCAACTGAGTATGAAGATGTTGTCGTTCGTCATCGTGAAGATAATGTTTTGAAAGCTTTGGCTTCAAGGCTTCCAAACAAATTGACTGGTCCAAATGGATCGTCACCGAAGTACAACGATCCACATATTAAGACTAATCTTCTTCTTCAAGCTCATTTATCACGTATTCAGTTAAGTGCTGAACTTCAAAGTGACACTGAAATTATTCTTGGCAAAGCTATACGTTTGATTCAAGCTTGTGTTGATGTCTTGTCATCGAATGGTTGGCTTTCACCTGCTGTTGCTGCTATGGAACTGGCGCAAATGGTCACACAAGCAATGTGGAGTAAAGATTCATATCTGAAGCAACTTCCACATTTCAGTAGCGAGATAATCAAACGATGTCAAGAGAAGAACATTGAATCTGTCTTCGACATCATGGAACTTGAAGATGAAGATCGAACAACTCTATTGCAATTGAACGATCAGCAAATGGCTGATGTTGCAAGATTCTGTAATCGTTATCCGAACATTGAAATGAATTTTGATGTGTTGGATCAAGATAAGATCCACTCTGGATCAAGTGTCAATGTCGTAGTTCAATTAGAGCGTGAAGATGAAGTTACTGGGCCCGTCATTGCACCACTTTTCCCTCAAAAACGCGAAGAAGGCTGGTGGGTGGTCATCGGTGATCCCAAGACGAATTCATTGCTGTCCATCAAACGTTTGACTCTCCAACAAAAAGCGAAAGTTAAACTTGATTTTGTAGCGCCAAGTCCTGGAACATACGAGTACACTTTGTACTTTATGAGTGATTGTTTCATGGGATGTGATCAAGAATATAAATTTAACATCAATGTTGGCGATTATCAGTCGGAAGAAGAATCAGCTAGTGACTCAGATTAATTTTATTAGCATCTTAAGATTTTCTTTTGTCTCAATTTTTGTCTGAAGTAAAATTTCAATAAATAAATTAATTAAAATAAATTCATGCGTTTTCTTATTAATTTTAATTAAAATAAAAAAGAAATAAAATGAAAAAATAAGTAAAAAAGTTTCTTGGAGATGCCGGGTATCGATCCCGGTACCTCTCACATGCTAAGCGAGCGCTCTACCATCTGAGCTACATCCCCGTTATTTCACATGTGACGCATTTTGGCAAAGACGAAATTTAAAAATCACAACATAAATCTCGATCTTGGATTAAATCTCAACCAATCAGAAGATGAAACAAATATGANATCCTCACGCTCTAATTGAACTACGACATTAACACTTGATCCAGAGTGGATCTTATCTTGATCCAACACATCAAAATTCATTTCAATGTTCGGATAACGATTACAGAATCTTGCAACATCAGCCATTTGCTGATCGTTCAATTGCAATAGAGTTGTTCGATCTTCATCTTCAAGTTCCATGATGTCGAAGACAGATTCAATGTTCTTCTCTTGACATCGTTTGATTATCTCGCTACTGAAATGTGGAAGTTGCTTCAGATATGAATCTTTACTCCACATTGCTTGTGTGACCATTTGCGCCAGTTCCATAGCAGCAACAGCAGGTGAAAGCCAACCATTCGATGACAAGACATCAACACAAGCTTGAATCAAACGTATAGCTTTGCCAAGAATAATTTCAGTGTCACTTTGAAGTTCAGCACTTAACTGAATACGTGATAAATGAGCTTGAAGAAGAAGATTAGTCTTAATATGTGGATCGTTGTACTTCGGTGACGATCCATTTGGACCAGTCAATTTGTTTGGAAGCCTTGAAGCCAAAGCTTTCAAAACATTATCTTCACGATGACGAACGACAACATCTTCATACTCAGTTGCAGATGAAATGATTTCGAGCAAGCCACGAATCTTTGTTTTGTTGTTCAATGACAAACTAAACAATTCAATTGTCGTATAATTGATGTAGTAATATGCAGCAATCATTCCCAAATTTAAAGCAAGCGTATCCATGTCATCCTCAACGCTAATACATTTCGATTGCTCTAAGTCACTTAATGTTGTTTCAACAAGTTCCGATAAGTGATCCGACAAGTGACTAAAAATAAAACAAAGAGAAAGTTTTTAATTAAAAATAAATAAAAAAGTTTCTTGGAGATGCCGGGTATCGATCCCGGTACCTCTCACATGCTAAGCGAGCGCTCTACCATCTGAGCTACATCCCCTTTCAAGTCGTTATTTCTTCTTGACAAATAACATAATTAAACCACATGCAGATATTTCTCATTTCTTTAATATGCAAGATTTATTGAAACTCGTTATACGATACTAGTTATAGAATCATAATCTTGTTCCGTTGAATCTTTTAAATAAACTTCAAGAATAAATTATAAAACATCATAAACATGTTTAGCCCACATGCAACATATTTTATTAGAATAAAACTTCAATCGTTAATATTAATTACAGTTTTTTATTTATGGACGTGAATTATGTAAAATTCAAAAGAGAGAGAGGAAATATTAATGACTTGAGTGGTTAGATCGGTTTTCATTTCACGCCTTCGCTTACATTAAACAACATAAAACCAGAAATTGTCGAAGGTATTTCAATCTCTTTCTATCATGCTGCAAGCATCTAGTTGCATTAGATTTTATTTCATGTTTTAGTTTCAACCGGTTGCAGCAGTGAAAGTGTTTTCCATCGGTTTTTTGGTCCATTCAGTGTTCTTTTTCTTCTCAAAATCATTGAGCGAGAGAGAATGAATAAATTGTTTTGTCGGTTCACGTCCTTTTCCTTCTTCTTTTTCAATAATTTCTCTCAGAAACCGTCATAGTGAATTTAGTTTGGAATTTATTGTGCTGTCTGTTCAGTGACATCGTTTCTAACTTTCTAAATTTTAATCGAAAGTTTTATTTGTAGTTTAATATGGTTTAAGTTTATTTTTCTGTAAAAGATATTTCTATGTAGAATAGTTTGAGGGACGAAGATATTGTGTTTATTATTGTTTAAAATCAAAAAATTGTGTTAACTTTATAGACAACGAGGTTTCATTTTGCATGCATTGAAACTAGTGTGTTGCAGCCATATTAGAATTAACATAAATCAATATAAAGTTTATCCAGTGAGTATTGAAACATTTTAATTCATAGCTTAAAGTAGGTAGTATTGAATCATTAATTCACAATCATCGGAAATAAATTCTTGTCCCTGTGAAAAATAAAATCAAAGACTTAGTTTCTAAGATTACTGAACAAAACTAGTTTGAAAAGGTTTCCGTCGTTCACGGGTCGATTGAATTTTATTATTCAACAGTTGATAAGGAAGTCTGTCAACGTCTCTATAAATACTGCGCTAATCAATATGAGTTTCTTTTCTCTTCATAATAAGAATTTCGAGTGTTCTAATTTACTTAACCTTGTCGAAAGTCTAAATGACGTAGCAGTTCCATTTCAGACATTCCCGTTGAGACGAAAAATGTACTGCAACGTTGCTTGCACACACAAAGATTCTTTCTTGATTTATTTTCAACGGAAAAAAAACAAACACAAACATATGATCATAGACTTAATAATAATCAAATGTTATGTAGTAAAAAAGGTTGTCTAGAATGTCGTAAGGAAACCTAAGCTAATGGACCTGCATTCCAACGCAGCCCTCATTTTTAAATGCTTTGTTAGAATGTGAGCACAAAGAAGATTTATTTAATGTCATTGTCGAGACATCGACCAACGAAATCGTCGATTATGGAAACACGCGATACGATAAGTTAACGGTGATTATGATGATTATAACGACTGTAAATGAGACGATACATTTGAATGTCATATTTCATTAAATACCTATATAATAAATGATATAAAATAACTTCACACTAAATATAGTGACGAAAATTGTTTCGTGACTTATTTGATTATTTATTCTTCTTCTTTTACCTATGGCCTTGTTTTATCAGCTGCTAAGCTCCTTGAAATATATTTTAACATGTGGAAATAACAAGAAAAATAAGAAGGAAGAACGGCACGTGTTGGCAGTAAAAACAACTTTTCTCTTTCTCATTTTCCAAAAGTTCTCTCTCAGAATTTTCCAGAAGTTTTCTCGAATTTTCTCGAATTTTCTTTTCATTTCTTTGCGTCGAAAACTTGCACAACATCTTTTCTTATTAAATTTCCACGGTTTTTAATTAAATTATGTAAGAAAGAGGTAAATTTAGAACTGTGCTGAAATTAGAATTCAAAGTATTTGAAACGTGTGCATCAACAAAATAAGTATGATGGGCTTGCTGCCACCGAATCATCTGTTTGGATCAAAGCGATAAAAATAAAAAAAGGAAAACTGAATTTAATTGCAAAGTGCATTCATCGAGTTTCCTGAATCTTAAAAAAAGCTTTAATTATAACAACAACAATGTTGATTTACTCAAAGGTAAAATATAGAAAAAGTTGACACGTAGAAATATTTTATTTATTTAAGAGTTGGCAGAAATTACTGATTGACACGAAAACAAAAAGTGTTTGATTATTGTGAAAGGTGTTAAATGATATTTTAGTCTCACTATGGAGTCGAATTTCACATTTACTATGAAATTCAATTCTCGTTACTACTCATTTGTTACAGTTTAGTGCATAGAATTTCATTTTATTTATGAGATTGTTACCATAGGTTGTGGATTAAACAATGTAGACTCGTAAACTATCGCGAAATAAATTTTAGACACGAAACTATTTCTATTTTCATTCATTCATTCGAAACGCTTTTCTATTTTAAGAACTTTTCTTGTAAAGTTCGATGAATGTTTCGCGAATTTGATTAAGATATCAATTTATTTAGAGAAAGCGATAAACTTTTGTTTTATCACCAAGATTTCCTTGAGTGATGTAATATTAAATTGTATATTTACAATCAAGGTGTCAAGTTGTTAACAAACGTAATTAGGACTTTGATAAGTACATGCGCAAATATAAAAATTTTTATCGGAAAAAGTGAAAAATTTCAAAAGTGTCAAAGTTTTATTTTGATATTTCACAGCATTTCAAGATTTCTGATAACCTTTTGTCCTGAATTGCTTTCACTGTGCACAAATGCACGACTTAATGTCGCCCCAATGTGAGCAGATGTCACGCATGCGACTTTGGAAGTACATTCAAAAAAATATTTTGATTTAAAAGTTGTAAAAGTGATTGAAACTGCTGGTCCCGGATCAGAAATTAATGGTCGAGAAAATAAACCAACAAAAATTGTTTATTGAAAATAATATGTAAATGGTTCGCTGATAATACGGCGCCTTGTCTATCTATCCCAACTGCTGTTTTACTCCTTTATGTATATTTTCATTCAGCTTTCAATCAATTGAATTGCTATTGATATCGCTTGTTACATTTTTATAAATGAATCGAAAAGATTGAAAACTTAAGCATAATCAGAATGAAAATTTCGCTTCTTTTCCAATCTCATTTTTAACATCAACAACTGGTTTCTTTTTAATAAGCTTGATTTTGTATACAAATTAATATTGTAATTTGAAAAAATAAAATTTCGACTTAAATCTCCAATCTGAGAACTTTATACTGATATAAATTAAAATATTTATTGCTTTCTTTAAATATTTCTACGAATTAATGTAAAAAACCCTCGGAAAGCTGATAAACTTGAACTTTTCACTCGTGATAACGTCTTTATTAACTTTTTATTTATTAATTTTTTTCCAAACAATCACAAATGAAAGAAAGGGGATGGATGGCTGACATTAAAAAGCAAACGAAAGTCGAACGATCCATAAAGCATCTTTCTAGTATTTGTGTACGAACTTCGATTCAAAGTAACGATATCACAATGAACTTGAAACTCTGGAGGCAAATACTTCGAGTCATCAATGTAAATAAGCACGCAAATTCTTAATTCTTGTGGCCTCGTTCAGTCACTCACCTAAATGTTGATAATAACGCGATTGACTTTGATCGTCATTTTATTTTTTCATTAACTTTGATAAAAACAGAAATTAATGTTTTGGTTTCGCTCAGTCTAATCTGGATTGGATGGTGTTAAAACAATAATTTTAGCTATCATGTCACATCGAACATAAACAGGGAACGAAGCGCGGTTGTGTGAAGCTTGTGGGGATCGTAAAAAGTTAAATGAACTCACTCGCCCCTCAGAGTCTCAACATTTAATGCATAGTCGGTATACATACAATATTTCGAAGGCGGCTTGAGCTAATTTAATCGCGTTTTTGCCTTATTTTTTTCTTTTCACTTCGCTATGACATCTTTACGATTATTATTGAAATTACGTTTGTATTGATACTTCTCGAGGAGGTCGAGTTATAAAGTCATAAAAATAATGAATCCTCCACTTCTTTTCCTTCTTCTTCATTCTTTTTCATATCTACAAGTACATTGAAAATTGTTGCGAAAGTTAATATGTACGATGTGAAGAATAAAAAAAATAAATTTGCATTCATTGTGGTAAGTTACCAAGACTGAATTTGGTGGGATTGGCTTTTGTAGCGAATCAAGATTTATAAGAATATAATCTCGAAATCCATTGGAAACTTGTAGAACTTCTTTTAATTCTTTGCTATTTATGTATAATCGATATTCACAGATTTGAATTCTGTAGCGCGAAAAAGAAAATAAATTTGTTTACTCTTTTGCATCGCATGATTATTTGATTCTAAAATGTTGAAACCTAAATTCAGATCACTCGACATTCGCGTGAGCAAGCAACGATATTAGAAAGATATTTAAATAATTTTAACGTAACTGCTCAACATCATTAGCATAAATTTTTATGTCGAATGTCTTGGCCTATCGTCCGACTAAAATTAAACCAATAAGGGGCGATTCAAAATTGTTTTGATTTCAATTTAGTGGCGAGAGGGAGCATTGCTCTTTGTCTCATTAATTATTTGTCATCTCTTCGAAAAATAGCTCTTGAAACATCAATTTAAACATTTGATTTGATTACTAGAGAAGACATGACCGTAAAATTGCCTTATCAATGTTTTTATTACTTTCTTCGTACGTCTCACACATACCATCGGATGTTGTTGCCAAAGTAAGAGATAATTTCACGAAATTTCACATCCGAAACAAAAAAACGAAAATATAAAAGTACAAAACAGTTCGTTTTGGGGCTCGCGATAAAACAATTTACGAAGTTTATGTCAGCGTAACTTTGAGTCAAGGTTGCACGAGTCTGAAACTCTGATCAATTGGCTAACGCTGTTGTGGACATTGATATAATTTTATTTCATTTCGTTTTCTTCATTTTATTGGGTTGAAATTATATTTTGATCATTAAATATTTTACGACAAGATTTTCTTTCATTTTTTTGGGCTGCCACAGATTACTTAAGTCAGACAACTTATGTAGTGAATACAAACTAAAAGATTTGTTTAAATAATTTATTGAAGAATGAGAAACCGAATAGTGTTTAATGTAAATTTGATGACTTGGCGGTTTTGACACTCATAATGTTTTAAGTAAGCCCTTAAGTGTTGCACCATTCATACTTCAACCTTCATGTACTTGTCATAACGACCACTCATAAATCCCTTCAATGTCTAACTATCAGAGTTGGGATTTGACTGACTGACTGACAGACATTGACTTGTCAGTCAGTCAGTCAAACGACTTGAGCGGAACATTTATATGAACGTTTCCCAACAAACGAATATTTTTGTTCGCGATTTTGACTGACTGACTGAATGACTGACAGACATTGACATGTCAGTCAGTCAGTCAATCGAGTTGAACGGAACATTTGCCCATCTCTGCTAACTATTCATTATGCAAATGTTCCCTTCAACTTTCTAAAGTCTTTCTTCTTCTCTTGCTTTTAAGTTTTCAATCTTTTCCGTGTTGCTCATAAAAAAAACTTTAACGAACAAAATTCATTATTCATGATTGTTAAAATTTACCTTTTTTATCTTCTTCTATAAAGGAGTTATGTTGAGAAGATCAACACTCAAAGCAAGCTCGTATCTCTTACAAAAATGAGCTCAACAACTCGCTTGTCTAATGAACATGTTAGTTGGTCTTAGTCGGTCTTACAAAAGGTTTTTCAAATTTAAATGAAAAAAAGCTAAGTTGATCATAAATTAATCGCTACGTTGAGAGCTTCCAGCTAATCACAAATAAGAAATAAAAAATATCGAACTGATAGGTTAGCTAGTTAATGGGTAATGTCAAAACATTAATACACATCTCAGTGAATGCCAGTTTCATGTTGTTTGTCCTTCTTTCCTTCTTTCTCAATGTTTATTAATTTAAAAATAGAAATTTTAAAGAAAAAGAAAACCAGAAACGAGGTAAAATTAAAACATTCATAAGTTAGTTTGTATGCTCAAAGCTAAACGAGAGAGAAACAAAAAAAAAATCAGGAATCATGTGAGTAAAGAATGATCAAGTATTTAAGATTTTTTTTCTGGCGCAATATGAAAATCTTACGAAATTCATGATCGTCGTACAATCATTCGCAACGCAATCCCCACAACAAAGTAGGAAGACGTACGAAGCGCCGCCATATGATCATCATTCATCATTACGAGCTCTGTCAAGACTAAATATGTAGATTGCGGCTCACTTCCAGATTGATTGCGTTTGAATCAACTTGGCTTTGGGTCATTGCGATTCCGTCTCATTACGGTAGCTTTCAGGAATGAGATTGGCGCACGAGGGAACTGAATGTTAAGTGCATCGACTGTGAACATTGAGGACGGTAGACCGGTTTAATGGCACTCACACTCTCTGATTATAGACTTTGGTCACAAGACGTGTTATCACGTTCTGAATCAATGCTCAAACACCAAAGCCGTCAAGCCCATCATTATTGAAAGAACCTCTATGTGCACCTTTACATAACTCATAATAAAACACAATCTTCAATGTCTTCTCTAGTGTTTAATTATTAAACATAAATAACTCTCATAGCCTTTTCCACAATGTTACGTCACCCTGTTACGCAAATAGTCTTCAAAAGTCTTGTCTAAACAATCTTAAACATGTGCGATGTGCTTTCTTTGAAATCAAATGAGAAATTTTTATAGTTATTCTTCTTACTGTTCTACAAAGTCGAGATGTTGATAATCTTTGAAGAAAGTTCAGAAAAAATCAAATCGCAGCGCCTCATTGCAGTTTTTGACAAGAAACATTAATTTTAGTTCATAAATATTTATATGAAATAAAACTGATCTTGATGCCGTTTTAACCCAGCATCTGGGCTTGTTGCTTGTTACAATGAAAAATGGACTTTCTATCACGAACGGTTGGCGTGTTGATGATCGTTTTGCTACTCGTTTTAAAGGCTCATCAAAAAAAAAACCTTTTGGGTGTGTTCAAAGGAATTACTTTGTATGACATTTAATTAGTGTTGCGACAGGCAAACATTTTATAAAACAAATTTTAAGCTTGAAAGTAGTAAGAACAATTAAAGGATGTTTTCATAAATCATTAGCAAGTAAACAGATTAGTTTTAAATAAATTAGTTGGCGATTGTCTACTTCATCTTGCATGAGAAAAACGTGAAGAAACGAATAAGAATCAAGGTGCCTTTTTCAAATGAAATGAAATGCCGGGGCCATGGACATTCAAAGGCTTTAAATAGAATAGTTTGGCATCTATGTACTTCCGAATGTCTTTTTTTCTAATGTGGGCGGCCTTTGATAATCGCCTTCAAACCCTACAACGCGGTGCTCTAATAAATTATTTATCTAGAGTTTATTTTACTGTCAGACTGACTGGTAGTGGTTGATATCATATGACAAATATTTTTGTCGTTATTCTAGGTATGCGATAAAAGTTGTTAATTTTTATTTTTAGCAATTAAGGGCTGTCACAATGTTTCGTGAACGAACAGCTTATTCACGCATTTACAGTTTGAATGATTCACAACATTTTTTAATAAGTATTAAAAGAAAGAAAAATAATAAACAGAAAGACTAAGAAAGAACGAGTTCATAATCTTTCCTTCATCGTGACCAAAAAATAGAAAATAAAAGAGGAGAAACAAAAAAACGACGACAAAAATGAAAGAAAAGATTTTCAGCTTCTCAAATTTATTGGTTTTCTTCTAGAACGAACATTTTTTTAAAAACGCTTTTGTTGATCTTGATTAAAAGGTGAATCGACTTTGATTTAATAAAAGAAATGAAAAGTGAATGCGTTTGTTGTTCATGTCTTGGCAAGATAATCAGCGAACGGGAAACACCCCAACATAAAAATAAGAAAGAAACAATTCAATTAGTTCCCACGCGTTACAAATCTATCTAATTCATTCATAAATATTTAAGCGTGCAGCTGATAAAAATAATTCGGTTCAGTTGGCTAGTTTTAAAAACACTTCAAATATTTTTTTCATTCTATTTTTAAAACATTTTTTCTTGTTGCCAACCACCTAAAATTATCTTTTCGATTGTTTGATAACAAAACATAATGTAAGTTTTTCAATGTCGAATATGTTATTTCTTCCTTCCATATGTTGTATAATAAATGGCATTACTAATATTCTCGTACGATAGAAATAAAACCAGACGAGACTTACCGGTTGGATTATTTAGATAAGGTAAACGTGTTTCCCAAAAAAATCACTTGTCGGCTGCATGATCGTTATTAAATGTGCCATCATGTGCATAACAAGATCATGCAATTATCAATTAATAATTATAATAAAAATATAATAAAAAAATCAAAATTTAAGAATTATATTTTCAACAAATGAAAGCAAATATTATATATATAAATAATATTATACTTACGAGTTTTACTTACGTAACACCTTTGACCTTTTTAAGCTACCACAACTAGGCTCAGACATAACATAATAAAAATAAATAAA
>CVRI01000064.1:1607078-1717061 GCA_900005825.1 Clunio marinus | reverse complement strand
TTATATAAATAAATAATATTATACTTTTATTAGTAATATTGTTGTAAAAAATAAGGAAACAGAAATACCGATACTGGTAAGTAAATTAATAAATACATTACATTAATAATATTAATGAGTTTTACTTACGTAACACCTTTGACCTTTTTAAGCAACCACAACTAGGCTCAGACATAACAGAATAAAAATAAATAAATAAATAAAGTTCAGTGGTAGTGCAATATCGCTTGATTGCAAACTTAATTGCGTGAAATATTGAGATTTTAATGTGAATCTTGCCAGCTATTGCTGATTGATAAAGAAAAAGTTTATTTGTCCCTTGGTACTCTTGACACGTGTCGTGGTTTTCTGATTTCATCTTCAAATAAGAAATGGCAAAATGAAATTTCCAAATAGCATTTGCAAAGTGTTAATTCAAAGCTCTTAAAGTGATTATTTACGTTTCGAACCGGCATGGTAAACAAACCCATGAATCACAAAACATTTATTTTTAGTTTCTTTTATGAGTGATAAGGCAGGAAGCATCGGGTGGCAGTAAGACTTAGAGATAATCCAGATAACATTAAAAGACTTGCTTTCCCATACGTAATAAATCTCCTGATGCCTTCAATAAATTCTGCCTTTATATTGGCTCAAGCGAATGGATGCTGATAAAAAAATTATGGGCCAACGTTTGAGATTCATTCTCACCGTACCCCGCACGTACAGCCAATTATTGTCAGATTTATGAACTGCCATCTACAAATTTTTCCTTGCGTTATCACTGTAAGACATGAACGTTCTTTATAAAAATGAAATCAAGTGTCAGTGAAAACTGACTGGGCTTGAAAATACAAAAAAATAAAAATTCTTCCCTTTTAAACATTCACTCTCGATGTATATAAATGTGACGGAGTCGTTTTCGTCTTAAGTAAATCGACTGATCATGCAAGGAACGCATGAACACGACGAAGAGCTGTGTTTGTTGATATCGCTCAGATGAGAAAGAAAGAAAAAAAAGTTAAAATTCTCTCATGTCTCATGTTGAAAGCCAAGTGATAAGAGTATACTTATGACATTGTGGTGTCAATAATTGAATACAGTTTCGAGAAAATTTAACAAATCATCGCGCAATTGAAACATTCGTCATCGATGATGCGAAAAATCAGGCAAAAATTGCTCTTATCACTAAGTTATCAATGCTGGCGCCCGTCAATAGATCATTACCCTCGGAGAAAATGCCATATTTACGCTCAGTTCTCTCATTCTCAACGTTGAATAACGCGACAACACGAAAGCGAAAATGAACACACAGTTTAAGGTTTTTAAGCATTGAGTCTGTTCAATTTTCAATAGCTTGATCAATCGTTCAGATGCTCTGCTCGTAACGAGACGCGGAACTGTGTTAACTCGGAATAAAAAATATTTCATAGCTTCTAATAGAAAAAAAAGAAAATTGATAATTCAAAAATAAGAAGCTTGTACGGTGTCACATATTTACATGAAAAGTTACTGCTGCATTCATTAAAAAAATAAATAGAAAAGAAATCGAATATAAAAAAGAAATTAATGTGACAAAAAAAAAATCATCAGAAATCAGAAATGCAATCAAACTAAAGTGCCTCGAAATTCAATCATAAAAATAAAAAACAAAAATCGTCGCAAATGAGAATATTTTAAGCACAAATCCGAGAAAATTTTTTTTTCAAATTGTGCCAAAAGAAAATCAAAAAGGTTGTGAAAAAATCATTGAAAATCGCTTAATCGTGAAGTTTTTATATTGCTCGGATCAATACATTTGATATTTATACTGTAAGTATAAACAGGAAACTGAAATTGGAAACTTGTCGAAATATCTTATCCTTCTTTCAACATGAAAGCGCAATGTTTAAAAAATCAAAGATCTCAAGTACAAAATCAACATAAAAAATATCAATCATAGTCTCGAACATTCCTTCTTTTTGTAGCGTCTTCAATTGAAAACTCTAAAGATTTTTTTTTGTGTCAAGATGAGAAAAAATGCAGCAAATTGCAATGAGTTATGAAAACCAGAAATCACTTGGATGAAGATAGTAAAAAATGTCACAAAGGGCATTTTAAAAAGCAATTTATTTCTTAATGATAACCCTTCAAGCCACACACAGACCTTTCAGAACGAGAATTGGTCTTTTTAATTCATTACGGCTTTTAAATACACGATTAAGAAAAAGAAAGAGAAATTGTAGAATAAAATGAAAAAGAAAATCTCTCGTAGGCTGGTTCGACGAATTCAAATATTTTAAAACTTCTCGGACTTTCTGGAATAAATTTTCAAAATATTTTCAATTGAATTCATCGACGATGTGATCGAAAACGAAACATTTCTTCGAACTTAAATGTTTTAAGAAACTTTTCTTTTTAAATCCGTGTTATCATTGAACCTTGAAATTGTTTAGTTAAAACAATATCCTTTGAACTCAAACGAACTGCAAGTGTGCGCATGGTGTTTGCTCGTGTAGCTTTTGTTGAAGGAAATAAAAGTGTCGATGGCAATGTCATTTCTGTGCTTATCTGTCTAGGTAGCATTGTTCTCTGACACCTCACTCTTTGACGTTTCATCGCGTTTAAAGTTAACTTGATTAATTTGTTTATCATGTGGATCTTCTTTAAAAGTCTGAAACATTCTTAAAATACGATCGTCAATTGTTGGAGGAACACGTAAGATAAATTTGCTTTCTCACATTTTTATAATTAGAAAGAAGATTTCTGTACGTCCTCAAAATCAGAGGCGTAAAACAGAACGCGTCCACTGAGATTCTGGCACGAGTTTGTGGAACATACGAAAAACATCTTTCAACTTTTTTCCATCACGCTAAATTTTTGAGCCAATTATTCAATTTATCCAAATTTAAAGCGCTAAAGTGACTTTGTTGTTGTATAAGTTTCCATCCAAATATATGAAATAGATAAAGAAAAGGAAAAAAACGGCAAATCATAGGAAACGATTAAATTTATCAATTCAACACTGTAAATTAGGTCGATTAGATAATCTGTGAGAAGTTATCCTTGTGAAACATGCAAATGATGATTCAGAGATATGACATTGCGTGTGTTTGCTTTTTGTATCAACTGACGATTCGTTAACGTAAGTCAATTCTCCCATCACCCAAAAATTATCAATGTAAACGCACTTGACACTCAAATTTCATTACAAACAATAAAAAAAAACAATTATTTAATTTTGAAACTGTGAGACCCGGAATAGAATCATTGAAAAATGACATCTCCATGTCAGTTGTTGACAGATCGTAATCACTCAACAATATTTTGAATGAATGTACATAAATTATGTTACGAGCACATTTAGCTATGAATAAGTTTCATAAAATTGATTTAAAACAGAATTCATTTTTATGAGAGTTTTAAAACAATTTTATGGGTCGTCGTCATTGGCATCACCCTCGAGCCTCTCGTCACTAATTGCACTCGCTGTTATACTATTTTTAACTCAATAGAGAAAAAAGTATAATCGAACAATGCGCGTAAATTCATTTGAATAACTGAAGTAAAACTGTAATAATTTGCAATTCTCATTAAATGAAATGCTTACGTAGTTTCTCATTCTATGAGTTCATTCATCTTCTCGAGAAGAAAATCAGTTTTCGCGATGGCGTTGAAGTAAACATTCAGATAAAGTATAAACGATCTTCTTTTAACATTGAAAATCTCATGAGAAAACCTTTTATGATTGCCGTAAAAAAAATGACCTGAATATTTACGACATGTCGTGGTGATCGTCTGTTTCTGGGGTAAATACTGCATCAACGTCACTCTAAATATAAACATTTAAAAGTAAAGAAAAATCAATGGTGATAAGGAAAGAAAACAAAGGCTTTTATTATCATTAGATTGCATAAAGCTTGGCATGAGGTTCAGCTTATGAAATGAACATGACGCAACTTTTTATTGACTTCAGCTGAAGTTAAATATAAATAGATGACAAAAAGAAAGAAAATTCTATTTTCGCTAAATTTTCTTATTGCTTTTAATCACCGCGAATGAATTTTATAATTGTTATCAATCATTTCTGTTTTTATTGCTGTTTGTTGACATATTAAAGCGTGCTTAGTAGAAATGAATTCACCGGCTTGTCGTGATGTGTTCAAAAAGGTTTATTGTCAATTCACAAATGAAATTATATATCAACAAATAAGTCGACACCACAAATGGTTCTTCTTTTTCCGTTCTGTTATCAATTGTGTTGATTTGCAAATTGCAAACACCGTCAGTTATCAAAAAGAAAACAAAATGTTTTCTAATCATCGGGGGAATCTCTAAATTAAATACAACTACCGATTCATCTTATCAAGAAGTTGTTGTGTGAATGTCTTCTTTATTTTCTTACACGCTCTGGTTGAATGAATAGCGGGAAAATAAAATTAATCAGTAGACAAACCAGTCGAGATTCGCAAGAGTTAAATGTGCTTGACATGCAAAAATAGAATGATCAGTTTTTCGGTGTTGAGCGTTGTTCCTATGCGATAACTTTTTTTATTAGTTTTCTTTGCAAGATTAATGAACTAATTCAATTCCCAACCGTGTCTTAATTTTTTACTAGTTGGAATTCAAAGGGCTTTAAAAATTCTTGCATTAAAACGATGTCAACTTAAAATTCTTGTTCTCAATTTTCTTCTGATGTTCCTTCCATTTGAGCTTAATATTATTAAAATTTATTCATCTGGCCCTGAACTTTTGTGTGCTCCGAATGCATTTGTTTATATTTTCTTGGCACATTGCCCAATGCTATTGATGGCGAAAGAAAGGAAAATTAAAAGAGAAATCACATGAAATATTAATTCAAAATGTTCATATTTAGTATCTAAAATTTCAAAAAAACGAATTAAGATTCTTCCATAATGGTAGTTTAATGATGATTGCTTTCAAGTCCCTAGTAAATAAATGAGATAACTCTGACGATCACTCTCTTGGCTAAGCTTCAATTTTCTGAATCTCTCAACAAATTGAAATCTTGAAAATTATTCGAAAGGAACGTTTTCCGGTTGTTGTTGAAAGAATGAGAGAAAATTTTATTTCTTCTTAAAATATTCATTTTTTTAATGTCTTTTTCATTTTCTTTCTTTTTAGTCAACGACCAACGAAATTCCATCCGTCAAAATTTGTCCCTCAAAGTCAGATTGTTTTCCAGGCCCCAGATCTGCTACAATACCAATGCCAGCTTATTACGATATGCTGGTATCACAAAGTCCTCCGCTTTTTAGTCATAGTCCCCCGACAGGATTTTTATCTGAATATGGCCCAAATCGTTTTTATGAGTCTCCGCGTTTTTGTCGATCAGCGGCAGCTCTGACGCCACCATCAGTCCGACGCTTCCCACCGCAAAGTACACAGCCCTCGTTATATCAGACACATTTACAAAGCCTAACTCCATATAAGCCCACAACATCAAAGCCAAAACGTTCGTGCCTCATTGTCCGATCTGAAGATGCCAAACATGAAACGATCAGTGAAAGTAGTGAAGATAGTGACGACGGGGAAAAAGCCACAAAGTCAAAGAAGAAACGAGTTGTTTTCGCAGATGACAAAGGATTGGAATTGGAACATGTTAAAATAATGTCAGAAGCATCAACTCAACCTCCAACATGGTCTTTGCAGTTTCTGGCGCATGTTACTCAAGGGATGATTAGCCCAGAACCGCATGAACAATGGACAATTGATTTCCGACAACCTGCATCGGATTATCTGGAATTTAGGTGAGATTTCAATCAGAAATATTTATAAAACAGTTATGATAATAAAAAAATTATCATCAACAGACGAAAATTGGAGGCAAACAACGTGTCATTGGAAAATGTTATAATCAAAGAATCAGAATCAACTGTGGTTGGAACTGTCAAGGTGAAAAACTTAAGCTTCCACAAGGAAGTATTTATTAGATCAACCTGGGATAACTGGAAGTCAAAAACTGATACATTTTGCACATACTCACAAATCGTTGGTGCAAGTGGTGCTTATGTGATTTATGATACCTTCTCATTCAAACTCACATTGCCGCCTCATTCGCGCAACCTCGAATTTTGTGTATGCTTTCGTGCTGATGGAAAGGAATATTGGGATAGCAATGGGGTAAGTTTAATTGTTTATTTTTACGCGAACAGTTTATTAACTCAAGTTTTTATATTTTTCAGGGATCTAATTATAAACTCACAAACCGTGTGTCTGCTCAACAACAAGAGAATGAATTGGTGATAAGACTCAATAATGCAACACTTGAAGATAGAAGCAAAAATGTGTCAAATACAAACAGTGATGGTGGAGCGAGTGATCCTATTGAAATGCCAAAGCCCAAATTTGGCTCGTGGTCAGAATTTAGTACGCGTAACCAAGAACCTTTGCCCTACTGGTAAATTTTCTTTTCATCATGTCTCTAACTGTCATCTCGGCGGGTTCCGCGTGAAAGATGAAATTTTGTTGTGTAAAAAATAGTTAAAATCTCAGAGGCATTTTTTGTGAGTGTTTAGGAGAAAGTTTAATTCGATGCAAAAAAAAAACAAAAAGATAAAAAGATAAAAAAAGAATTTTCTCGGGACACATCAGACTCCAACATCATAAGAAAAGTGGCTCGAACCTAATTTGTTCTAAAATTCCGGTAAATACTTAACACTTGATATGATATTTGCTTGATGCTTGGTTTGATTTCTGTTTTCATTGCGTTTCCGGTTCATCTTTGTTATCTAATAATTTTCTCTTTTTTTATATTTATTTTTCATTAATAAGCATTTGTATTGATTTATAATTTTCTGGTATTCTCTTTTTTTTCATTATCATGATTGGCACTTATAATTTGTTCAAATATAATTAATTAAAAATAATTTTAATAGAATGTTTTATGTGTTTTATTTATTTGCACCCCATAATCAATACAATAAGTAACAATCTTAGAATAATTAGCACATTTATTGGAATTTATTGATTAATTGAGTTTTGTAATCGAAGCTTATTTCGAGTGCAATTCAAGCCTTGACTCATATTTTTTGATGCCTCATTAAACTTTTATAAATGTTATTAATACTCTCATCACTTCTCGACCTCTTTGTTGACTTCATTTCTGTAATGAACGATTTATGAAAATCGCATCAATTTAACTAATTTTTTATTTTTCTTTTCTTCTTTATCTTCAGTTCGTCATCTGAGAACAACGGCGTTTGCAGTGGCTTGTACATTTCTTAAACCTTCCAATAAATTTAATTGTCGGAAGGGAAAATCGGCTCAGAAAAAGGAAAAACTTTTGAAAATAAGCTCATTTTTACAACAAACATAAGTACAAAGTAAAAGTTATTCCAATGGAAACAAGCAACAAACATAAAACATTAAATAAGCTTAAAAGCAGGCCGAAGAACGCAATAATATTTTTTTTTATAATTGATGTGATGATAAGTATGGAAGCTCGAGTTCAGCAGCTGACGAAAGGTGCTCGTGATCTTCCTTGATCGGATGCAACATGGAAGTTACACTTAAGTAAACCAGTTTAACAATCGTTGAACAAAATTCTTTCTTTCTTTATTTTTTATTCTCCTTTATAGTAAAGTCTGATTAGTAAAAAACATATTATTTAAATGTTAAGAAGTGCGTTGGTTGAGCTCTATGACCACACGACATGTGCTCAAATTGATCTTGAAATGAAACAATTCTTATTTAAATGAAAATGAATGATTTTGCAGGTCAAATGATATACTCAACTTTGAGACTCGTTTTTTGTATTTAAATTGACCACGTCATGTTATTATCGAGATCATCAAACGCACATATAAAATATAAGATTCATTTAAAAAACTTATAAGTTTTCTGTCAGCTTCTTTCTCTCTATAAGAAAACTGAAAATCTTAGTGGAAATTATATTTAATTAAACATGAACACATTTGAAGCGATAATCGAAGAGACTTGTATCGAATAATTATGGAAGGAAAAGCAAAGAAATTCATAAAGTTTTTTATCAAAAAAAAAAGTGAAAATGAAACGATATGAAAATTGGTTTAGATTTTTGTGTAACTAGAAGACTGATAAATAACTGATAACGCAAGAAAATGGATGTCCATGCATAAACCCTCAAAAACCTTAAGCGGTCCATTTTACATATAAATATCTTTACTCAAATTACAATCACAAAAGTTAATATAATGGAAAAGTTATTCTTAATTTCATTACTTTTTTTTATACTAAATTGTAAATGAAAAAAAACAAACGCAAAACTTATATTCAAGAAAAAAAAGATTGTGAACTTTTAAGAAACTTTTAACCATTTTTATTATCTTTAAAATAAGATTAAGCCATATGTGAAGAAACTTTGAATGTCTCACATTGTAGCATAACTACGTTCAAAATGATTTAACTCACCACGGTGAGTCAAATGCCATGTAAATATTCTTTATTATATCTTTTGTCTATTTTGCTGTTGAAGAGTAAGAAAAGGCTCGTCATGCAAAACATTTTTCACATTATTATCATTATCAAACTCAATACGCTATGTTATGTAACTTCAGAAAAGTAATAAAGAAACAGTTATGTTATATTTTTAATTAATTTAATTTAATTATTTTATTGTTTTATTTCAGATACTGATATATTTGTACATTTCATGTTATGGCAATTTTAAATTTAGTGTAAGTTAGGAAGAAATTATCTGGAATATTTCATATCAAGATGACAGCCAGAAAACTTCTTCAATCCAAGTTTTAATCATTCTATGAATTTGAACTTGTTGCATGAATTTACTGAAGTGTTTTATTATTTAAATTCATTTGTTTATAGATTGGATTCATGTCAGTGTTATTGGATTCATGAGATGTGTTAAGCAACTGTGATAGTTCATTCTTCACATCCATTACAGCATCAAATATTTCTCTCGAATATTTAACTTCGAAACGTGATGACTTTCTTAGTGAATCAATATCAATGCAATCTGAACACAGACAATTGTTAAAATAACACATTTCAAGATGTTTCTTTCCAAATTTAGACACAACTCCATGGACTCGGCATTTTCTGCATTGCTTCTCCTTTCTTTGTTTTCCGTGAGTTTCATCAGAAGAACAATGTTCGTTAAGGAAACATGAAAACTTTCGTTTTCTCTGAATTTCTCTTGCCGACTTCTCCCTTCTTTCCTTTGTATTTTTGCAGTCTAAGCAAGGTTCACCAAACGAATCCAGATGATCTTGTTCAAATTGACAAGGAGAATGACCAAAACGAATGACATCAATGCCATGGTTTCTACACAATCTACACTTTTGTATTCCACGTTTCTCTTTTATCATAGACATGACTGAAACAAAAAAATCACATTTACCGGTCGTTATTTTATTTCTTTCACTGATTTCTTTTCACTTCACTTATCTCATCGATTTAAAACTTTAAAGTGTATGAAATTAAGTTTGCCTATTTTATTAAGAATAAGAATTGATTATCGATCATTTAATGATATAATTTCACAAAAAGAGATAAGATAATTCACATCTACTCATAAATAATTCAATAAATGAAATTTTACAGAAGCTTTTAAATTTATTTTTAATTGAAAGAATAAAATATTTTTCACCCACCTGTTTGTTCTTCTCCAATCTTCTGAATACTAACTTTGAAAAACGTTTGATGGTGAAAATCATCATAGCGCCAAAACAATTTCTTATCTATCAAGTATTTTTGCACTTTACTACTCAAAAGAATTTTTGTATCTATTTATGATTTTTCAAAGAGAGTATTAAGATAAATGGGCTTCACACAGGTGTACACTCGAAGCTTCACACTCAAATGTAAATCACAATATCAAGAGTGGCTTTAAATGTCAAATATTCACATAATGCATGCAATCTTGCCTATCACCAAAAGCTTAAAAGAAAATCACAAGTTGTGATATCAAAACCGAGAACCGATAACCGGCTGTTTTTTTCGGTTATTCGAGTACTAGGTTAACCGAGATTTCTATCGGTTAACCAAAAAATAACCGAAATTAGCGAAATTTACTCCTATAAAAATTTTTTTTTTCACAAATTGTCTCGTTTTTTGATTATTCTTGAATAAAAACGAATTAAAGTTTAGTAAAATGCATTCTTTCCTTTAAAAATAATTTATTTTTATAAAATTGTCTAAACATTTAATTCAAAGATACTAAAAGCCAAAAAATCTTTTTTTTGAAGTTTTTGTATATTTTTGAATCAGAAACAAGCAAAATGCAATAAATGTACTAGGGAAAGAGTGGAAATATGCATATTAAGCATTCTTTTTAATTTTTTGTGTTGAAAAATCAAATTTTTATCATTATTTTACTAGGTTAACCGAAATCTTAAAAATACCGGTTAAAAAATATCTATAATCACAACAGAGAATCCTAGAAAAATCCATTTGAAAATGAAAAATCGTTCACAAGTAAAAATGGGAAAACAAAAGCATATGAAACCAACAAGAAACAATTTTGAAAATAACCATAAAAGCATAACAACGCAAGAGTTTTGATGCTTGAATTTAAGAGACGAGTAGAAAATGACTTTGTAAATATTCGCATCCAATACTGTTGACGCCTTTTCACTAAAATATTCTTTCACAAGTTTTCAGGATTCATATGAAATGATATAAAGAAATGAAAGACATTGATATGTTGTGAAAACGATAGCTTTGATGGCATCCGACTCTTTCTCATATCGAAATGATGTTGAAAACTACAGCAAAACTTTAGTTTCTGAGAATGTGAGTGGAATTTAATGTGAAGGCTTCCTACTGAAAGTAATCCCATCACAACCCTATACAAGAAAATCCTTTCCTTTTATATACATTCGAATTTGACAATTCAATATATTTCAGATTCAATATTAAAATATATTATAACATTATTCATAGCTCAATGGTTCAATGCGTATGATTAATAGCTTAACGAATGCAAATTTCAAGTTTTCCTTTAGAATCTGCCAATGATGTTTGAATTTGATATTCACACTTTTGAGAATTACAATTTAATAGAGATGACAACCGATTGTAACTTTCCACATGATTTCACTTGTAATAATTATAGAAGTTCATAAGTGATCATAAATTATAAGTTCATAGTGAGTGTCTTTGAACTTGAGTGCGACGAATTGAAAGTCTCTCTGGTAAGCTATCATTTAATTCCATCCGTCGATGAATTATTGATTTAATTCTTTGTCCACAGTCTCGGCTCTGCAGCGCTCTTTAATAGAAGTTTATTCGATCAGGGACTAAACTTCACAGATGGTGTGAAATAAAAACAATATCTGTCCAAAGAATGACGTCATTACATTGAATTGTTTTTCTTTTCTCGCCCTATAATGATGAGGCGAAACGATGGAGAGAAAAGTATTAAAATAACCATAAAAGTCGATATCGATGAAAGGAAATCGAAATTGAATGTTTATGTATCTTTACAACTTTTCCCGTTCCCTTTCTCATTCAATATATTTATATTGCTTGTTATGCACTTTAAGTTATGCTTAAAATAAGGGGAAATTTATTCCTAGAAAGAAATTTTTCGTACCAACTGTCTGGCAAACAATTCGAAAAAGAGATGTTAACCATGTTTTTCACTTAGAGCGAATTGTTAGTGTTTGAACTTCCAAGTGTTCGATGTTTTGAATCGAAAAACTTCAGGAGCTTTAATAGTGACAGCTACATTTAACTGTTTCCTTCCATTTTTTATTAGAAATGAATCGGAAGTTTTAATTTTTCATTGAACGTTTTAATTATCAATTGTCATTCAATTTTTGCCCATGAAGCATTCAAACACATATCGAAATGCAAGTCGAAATGTTTATTTCAAGGTATTGCATTGAAACGTATTTAGAATGGATAATAAAATGAAATGGTTTATAAATTAAACATCATAAATACTTAAATAAAAAGCTTTTTATGGTTTTTTCGGCATCGACTTTACCCATCCCATTTGTCACAAAATATGACATAGCAAATTTAAATACAGGCATGAAGAACCCAAAGTGAAATGTCAAGTCTCATCAGTTCGCGATAATCATTGTGATTGAATAAAGTCAATTTGTTTTGAAAACGATTGTTGAATGTTTGAGCTTTAATGTTGAATGTTTTGTTGTCAGATTGACCGCGCATGACGAAAACATTCATTTCAATGACAGCTTTGACTTCCCCTTAATTTTGGAAGAGAATTTGTTGCATTCTTGCCGGAAAAATGTATGTTTCCGCAAAATGCTACATGTTTTCATTCATCCAATAAGTTGGTGGGGATACGGACATAAAGGAGATATGAGAAGAAAGCAATTGTGAAATTCAGTTCATCGTTGAATCTCGTTCGGCGTTGAAAGCTCAGAAATCTGCTGCTCCAGTTATAATAATTTTATATAAGAATAAAGAAGTGATTCGGTAGTTTATTTCTGTGGAAATTCGACTAAGAAAAAAATTAAATTTGCAGTGTGCATATGAGTTTGTATTAGTGCACGATAAAAATTTTAATAAGAAGATTTGAAGGCTTCAATAAAGTGAAGAACAAAACCTTTATCAATCAATCACGGCTAAAGTATAAGCAGTCACTCAAATAAATTGTGTCAGCTGGAAAATAAGGCAAGAGGAATTGAAAATCACTTCATCAATCGGAGAGAGGATAAAAAGTATGAAATCTGGATAAAGATTATTTTTCAATATTCCTTTGAGATTGTAATGCATTGTCATGTGAAATGAAACGCTTTGAGATGAAAATGAGATAAAAAATACTGTCTTTGTATCAAGAGATTATAATGGGAAAAGGAAGAGGTGGAAAAAGTATAGCGAAATGAAAATAATGATTTTCCTACACAAAACTGAAAGTCCACATACATTATATAATTTTTTTACTCGATTTTTCTTTTTCTCATCATGAGAAATAATTGAATTTTGTGTTTTGTTTGTTTGTTTTGAACGATATTGCGAGTGTTCCGGAAAGGACGTTTGTAAATGGTTATTTCATTTCAACTACATAAATTTGCTCATTTTCATTTTGCCAATGCGACAGTGAGAAATTGCACAATCCTAAAATTCATATTTCAATTACATAATCGAATGAACTTCTTTGCTGGTGAAACTTCATTCAAACAAATAATGATGTTGATGACTCATGAACAGTATTTTTGTTCTTGTTTCTAACTCTTTTGATCGCGTAATGCAGATTACAATTTTCTTCTTTCTTTTTTCCCCCCTTTTTGTTGGTTTTCTCTTTGAATGAATAAATAATTTCCATTCAACTTTTTCTCTTGAGTAAAATCATCAAAACTCGTAAGTTTACTGTAAAAACTTTCTCTTTTCTGATTAATTTGGAATTGACAAGCTTTTCATGTGCTTCCGCTTGAAGGATTAATTAACATAACTGAATATCTGTCTGCTCATTTTATTTTTAGCTAAATTTTTATTTTAACAGAATATAACCGTGGATATGATGAAAGCTGGGAGAGATTTTAATTTCAGAGATATTTTAAGAGTTCGACTTGTAACGAATTCTGTTGAGATTACTGACTTGAATACGAAATAAAGAGAAAAGGCTTAGAACACGGTGATGCCTTATGCACGCTTTAATGAAACTTTTTCTGTTCTTTGTTTTATTACAGTTTCAGAATGACTGAAAAAAAAGCGACTTGCTGGTTATTAAGTCGCTCATACAATTGTGAAAAAAAGTCGATATGGAATTTTAATTTGCGCTCTTTCAACTGAGTTCTATTGTTAAAAAGTCATTAATTAAACAGCTAAGCTCACTCCTTTCAACAAAAACTTTTGTCTTCGTAATCCCGTTGAATTCATCTAAAAGCTCACTCATATATGTGTGAGAGCTAAGTAGAGAAGAGTCATGCCGAACATTTCAATGAGATATCAATTTATTAAGAAAATCATTTTGATGAACCTTAACAAGCACTCTCATAGCAGTTATCAAGTGAAGGCATTGTTCATGCAATATTTGTAAAGACAAGAAATTCATTTCTGAATCACAGAGTGAACTTTTAATAAAAACATTCCTCACCGAAAGCTTTTGCACTCACTGAAATTTCTTCCACAAAACGAACTAAATAATTTTACAAACAGATAGATGTGGTTTAGAAATATCATTCTCTGAATTTTGAATGGAATATATTTGAAATAGAGTTAGCAACTGTAGCTTTTGCAGATAACGATTTAATCACATCAGCTAACCACCCATTCCGGACAATGCCAAAAAAAAACCTCAACCAACCATTGTATATGATACAGAAGTGGAAAAAAATGTTTCGGAAATAATTAAAATTCTATCTAAATTGTGGGTGGTACGAAAAGCTGTACTTGAATATTTCTCTCAAACTCTTACGACATTACAGTCACTGTATGATTTGTGGCTTTTACTATGCTAGAATTTTCGATCCTTTCTAAGGTTTGGTATGAAAAGTCAGTCTAATGAAATTTTCTCTAGCTTTATAATAACTTTTTCATCCTGAATACCATGGGAAGAAGAAATTATAATTAATTTTTAACGATCATTCTTACTGAAACTGGAAGTGTTGGTAAATCTTGTGATTAAGTTTTACTTCAGTGATTTCTTTTCATCTACTGGAATGTGTTTTCAAGATACATTTTAATTTGCGGTCGATGCATTGGGGAAGTTGGTTTTCTGGTCATCGTTATTGCTCCGTTGGGATGCGATTAGTTTCTTGTTATTTTTTTTACAGAAAGCATAGAAGTATCTGAAAATGAACAAATTTTACTTAGACAAATATTTAAAATTTTCATCTTAATTATTTTCTGATAGTTTGCAAACAACTCATCCTTTTGAGAGAGCTTAGAAATAAAGTTAGAGTGAAATTTATATAAAACAGATGTAGAGAAATTTAAGAGCAAGTGGATTTAGAATTCTGATAATTTTTCTTTATGAAGAGTCTCTTGAGTGCAGACCGGAATGCTTCAATACCACTAGAGAAAAAGTTTAATTTTGCTAGTTTTAAACAAAAAGAAAACTTTTGAAGAGTTGAATGAGAAAAATTTTGGCACCAGAATTCATTTTCATGTCTAGGTTATCATTATTAACTTTCAGTATTTTGCAGATAAAATTAAAATCGGTTGCATGATTGAAATGAGATTGAGTGAAATACTTTGGTAGTTGATAGTTGAAAGAGGTTTCATTAATTATATTTGGCTTTCAAAAGTCACTATTCAAACTTTATGTAACTTTCAATATGAATGAAGAGAAATCGATGCAACAATACTTAAAGTGACTTCGATGAATCATTTAGTCATAAAAAAGTTTTCATAATGAATGGGAAAAACTAATCAAATTTGCGTTTCTCTCCCTCTCGCCTGAAAAAACATTTACTGGCGCCAATTTTCTTTTCACCCCTGAGCAAATCGATTCAGCAGACGAGTTTTGGCTTTTCAATTATTCAAGCGATAAAAAGAAGAACTTTTTTCTTTATGTTTATGTGTTTGTAAGAACTGTGAATTGGTAGAAGACAATTAAGGCTGCATATCCTTATAAGCACTGAAATGAACTTGAAAAAACTTGTCTCTTTTTTTCTCGGGTAAAATAAGTTTTGGGTCGACTTTATGGAACGACTTGGAGACGTTAAGCAGACAATTTTTAGTCCCCGACATCCGACATACATACTTGTATAATAAATCAATATCATGAAACTATTCTTGGTTTTTGCTTTATATTCCAATTGAGATTTGTCGAATAACTATTACGGAAACGAGACTTTCCTAAGGATTTTATTGAACTTCTTCTGGTACTTGTGCAAAGTTTTCTCAAGGCGAATGAAAAATTCAGTTTCTGGTGGCACTTGAAGAAGGTTTTTATCTGTTAGAGATTCCTTTGTAAGGATGCCTTCATTTCAAATCGTTACAATCTCCCAATGTGAGGTTATCAGGCTGAGAATATGTGAAAAAGACATAAGTGTGGGTGGAACATCTGTAACATAAATCATACAAAATAATATTGTGACAAGATGTTTTGTTAATGCTTTTCCTTTTCATTTTCTTTTCGAATTGTAATGATTCAGGTTATGCAAGTCCCTCATGTCGATGGCAAAGTAATTTGAATGAAGGCAACGAAGTAAAACTGGAATAAATAAATTGTAACAGATAGGTGAGTCATATAAGATTTTACTACCAAACGTAACGAGTTTAAGTGACGAAGTTATTTGCAAATGCTCCTGACTTTCATGTTCGTATGTATCATGGAAATTCCCGATATTACGTTTTGTATGTTTCACTTATTTTAATCATTAAATCACCTTTAATATCTACATTGAGGCATCGAATTCAATGACTGGGGAGTGTGTTTTATGTTCATTCACGTATATTGTAAAAATTTAAAGGGGAGAGAATTATTAGATATGATTCAAAGAGTAGAATGAAAAGTAAAATCAATAGCGACATGCAATAAAAGTTTATTTTCATGTTTAAAGCCTGACCTTTCAACCCAATAACAGCAAAAAAGCGGCTACATAAAAAGCAGAAAGCATTTCAACGTTCTCATTAGTTTCACAACCAAAAGAGTTTGAGTTTGTTGAGCTTCTTTTCAGCTTATTTCCATTTAAATTGGAGCAAGAATATGTGAAACAAAAAGTTGCTAAATGACGATATTCCGCTTAAATCCCCCAATGGTATACAATTTATGAGCTTTATGTATTTGAAATCCCGGCTGTAATTTACTGAATACAACCTCAAAGAAACATTAAATTAAATAACCATCATTTCCGTATGTTAAATCCACAAATGGGCGTTTAGTTTCCTTGTCATTTTTTCATTAACTGTCAACGGCTGAATCACCATTTGAATTATTTCGATAATAGGATGTTGTTGTATTTAAATTGACGACTCATTGGGGAATTGTTGATTATTATGTTGTAAAGCTCATAAGACTTTTTTATGGTTATTAATTTTGGATATTTATGTTGCTGCAAGTTTTGCAGTTTATGTTTGGCCCGATAGAAAATTTCTTGACTGAATTAGAAAAGGAAGACATTGTGGAATATTTCTGGTCAATTGATTCTTTTTGTATGCTGAAGTCGGTAATCGTTTAACTTTATTCCTCTTTCTATCTAAGAAGGGATGCTTAAGCCCAACAGATAAAACCTTTTTCAACCTCAAAAATTGAAAAAGTAGATAATATTTTGAATTATCGATGAAGAAGGAAATAAAATGACAATAAAGGTCCAACGAGTCAAGCAACGAGTGACATGAATATATATATAAAAGTTATCCGTCGTGCAGCGACTGCTATTGATTTTTTTTGGAGAAGAAAAACGAAATTTGGTTTTCAGCCTCTGCTCTGAATATAAATGAATTTTTTCATAAGCCCAATGATTATTAATAAACCCAAATTTTGACAAGCGGTAGATAACTGAAATTAGAATGATTCAAGGTTGATTGAAACCGAAATCTGAACTCTTTTTATTTATTTCTCTCGTGTGAATTTTTTGACGAGTCAGCATCGGTTGAGAAAAAGAAAATATGAAAAAGTTGTATTTCATTTTGAATAAGATTTTCACTTCACGAATGGTTAGAAGCTGATAAGTAGCTTGAAACATCGAACGAGGAGAGGGAAGAATCTATAAATTACATATTTTCATACTCAACATTTTAGGCAGCTAACGACATTTCATTCTCTCCCTTGTTTGCACTCGCTTCGCTTTTGACAACAAAGGAATTTATTTCTATGCTGTTTTTCCTTCGCTTTTCGCAGTACAATAATAAAAATAAACAATGAAAACTGGAGCAAAGTTTTTCCTTCCAACATTTTTTACGTCTTGACCTCACTTCAAGACCCATCACAGTCTCCTCTCCTTTGGTATTTGTTTTGTGTGTAAACAAAGAAAAAATTTCAAATTGTGATTTGTTAAAAAAAAGGGAAAAAACTTTCAGGTTCCCTGTCAGTGGAAAGTTTACAGAAAGTTTATTTCATTCGAATTTTAAGATTCTTTTAGTAATCGAAAAATATTTTCATCTCATTTTAACGACAAGGGGAGAATTATCTCCAACAAGTTTATAATGTTTTTAAAGAGGGTTTGAAAGTGAGACAGTACAGGGATAAGAGTAACATAAATTATGAAAAGGATTTTGCTTTTCAAGTAATTGAATTCGAAGAACCTTCGTTTCATAAGGAATAAATTTGAAGACGCAATGAATAACTAACTTTCTCGCAAACTTCGTCTTCTTCTTTCTTCATTTGTAATTGATGTGAATCCACAAAATTGTTCCTTCAAAAACTTCCGGTTTTGAAAACTCCACAAATGAAGAATTCTGTTTGTTCTTTGAGATCCTTTCTCGGTATTATCACTTTTCACCTCATTAATTCTATACACTTCATCTACATATTCCACAATCTATCTTCTTCCCTATTACTTGCTTTTACCTTTTTCATACCCTCAGAACATATGTAAACATTTACAGTTAAACTTTCATAGCTTAGATATTCATGGTGATTTATAAATGTTTTATTTTAATTTTTATTCAAAAATTGAAAACCCATTTTAATGGAAGCGGAAATTCTTCTACTTTGAGCAAAAAGAGAAAAATTATATTAAAATGGTAAAAGGAAAATTTCCCCAAAGGGCTTTTATGCTGATCCATCGATTGAAGATTTATTTATCATATCGAAGTAATTGATTCAAGAAATTCAAATTAGTTTTAAATGATGGTTAGATATTCACCGATTCTTTGGAATGATAATTTAATTATTAATCCAGAAAAGTTAAGAGATACACAATATTTATTCTTTTGTACAATGAAAATGAACTCATCTCAAATACAAATAACTATAAATTCAAACGAATTTGTAGTTGATATTTATGATATAAAAGAAGTGCTTGTTTAAATTTATCTTCTTGTTTATGAAATGCGGCAATCGCAATAATTTCCCAACTCGGTAATAAAATGTTATGACTCCCACGCACACACATATATCTGTTTTATTCTTACATAGAATGATATACTTTCTTGTTCAACAACTCCAATAAATGAGAAGCAATAGATCCTGATTTGAAATCCCTTTAATATCCATTTCCGTTTAAAAATGTATCATTCTGTAAATCATCGAGGGTATTTGTTGTAGATGCTAACACACAATTCCATTTTGATCCCGAGTCAAGAAAGAAAAATACACAATGCGAACTAAAAAGATCATTGGGTCGGAAAAGCTTTCTCTCTTAAAATCCGGTCAGAGGGCGGTGAAGGGTGAACTAAGGGAGATATTCGTATGGAAGACCAACCATTAAGGGTAAGAAATATAAAAGTAAGTTTCAATACTTTTACATGTGTAGTTCATGAAAACGGACATTGAATAAAAAGAGAGACAAAAATAGAGAAAAAAAGAAACGAATTAAACGATGTCAAAACGATTTCTTCGTTCACCCTGTAGAATCTAATAAATTTTCATTTATCATGATGCTCTTCGAATGGTACGCAAAACGAAGAAGAAAGAGAATAAAAAACATAAAAGTTGCGAAGCAAACAGAAAAAATTCCCAGTTTAAATGTTTATTGTATTTTGCTGCTTTCTAACTGTTGGGGGAGGTTGATCTATTGACGATGAAGACGATTGATTTCCATGTAAAACTCATTTCATTCTGTCTCGTTGCTGGGGCGAAAATGTATTTCGTGTTTGGCTGTCTAAAGCTTTTCCATCTGACACGAATTGTCATGAATTATTTAGAAAAGAATTTAGGCAAATCAACTTTTTCTCCACGTTTTTTCTTTCTTTATTCTTGTGATTTCTTCTTTTATGGACAGCCTTGATATTTAACTGACATTTGATGAAGACGCATCCCTGTGACTTCATGAGAATTGAATTATATTCTCGTTTCTCTCTTTTCCTTTTGCTTCTTCTCGTTTCAACTCACCCTTCATTACATTATGAAATTTTAATAAAAATTCCTTTCATTTTATTTAAATATGAACTGGCAGCTGAAGATGGAAAAAAATCTAAAGAAAAATTCTCCATTCAGAGTCTCAATATCCTTGGCAGTGATGAGAAGATGGAAAACATCCAAAATATGTCTCTGTTCTATTTTATTTTTCTGTCAGTAACAAAATGAATTGGAAGCAAAAAGGAAATCCAATTTATTCACGAAAGAAAACAAATCCAACATTTATTGCAATTAAAAAAGTTTTGTTGAAAGTGAATGAAATGTCATCCAGTGATGTTTGTTTTTGTACGATAACACGACAAGATATAAACTGCCTTGGAATAAAATTTATTAGACTGAAATTGTTTTCTTTATCTGATAAAATAAATTATTGAGATTATCGTTATCTTTTCATTTAATACCGCTATAGCAATAAAGATTATCCTAGATTAAATATTATTTACTCTGCAAAGTACATGATATCAATAACGGCCGTGCTATGATAGCTAAATCGCTTTGATTTAAGCCTCTTCATTTGAATTGCTTATCTCAGTCTTCGTCAGCTTTATAAAAAAAATTAAAACAATAATAATTTATCATCCCTCGGACAAATCTGGTAGCAGCTTTTAAACGAGGTTAATTGTTTTATAAGCCGATTATGGTTTTATTCTTGTTGTTGTTGTTGTTATTTTCCTCTCCCTTTGTGGGTTTCGCCAATATGAACCCATGGAATTTGGTCTACATACATACATCAATAAAAAATGAAGTACTTTTTCATTCAGAATCCAATCAAACGATACTCGATGTTTTTCAACTTCATGTGAAGTCGAACAACTGAATGATGATCTCAACAGTATTTGGATATAACAATGAATATGAAACTATTGTAATGCATGCAGTAAATCATCTCCCAACTGTTTTTCACGATAGTTTTCATGCATTTATAAACAGTTTTTGTTTGCATTGTTTTAGCGTTGATTCTGCCAATTCAATTGCCATCTGTTCTCAGCGGTGATAATGGAAAAAGCTTTTTATGAAATAGATTAACTAGCTGTGCAGTTGGTCCCGATGTTTTTCATTAAGCAGGAGATTTGACGGCAATATGAGTTAAAGCATAAAAATAATTCATTTGAAGTCGAGGAAAAAAAAACTTGTTTGTTTGAGAGCACGCAATTTGTGGATGTTACAAACGCAAAACAAGCATTTGCATACATACACGTACCAAAACAAACGAGACATGATGCAAAAGCTTTTAATGAAATATGACCAAAAGGCATTTCGATGTGGTGTCAGGAATGAATCATGTACCTGACATGCTTTAAAACTCTTCACTTTTGTTTTTATTCAAAGCAATTGCGGTTAATTTCACACTTCATTAGTCAAATTCCTGTATAATGATTATAATGAAATTTATTAACGTCGTTTTTGATTGAACGGTAAATTTATTAAATATTTTACATTAAAGTTAAACATTGAAATTTTGTAGGCATAAGAAATTAAAAGCAAATCAACGAAGGTATTAAGTTGGTTGATCTTAACGACAAACATTGCCTGATAACCAAAACTAATCTCTTAATAATCACTTCAGGCAGCCTTGAGATTTATCTTTAGCCGCCATCTCGACACCACCGCAAATTGCTAAGAAAACATCTTTAATTAATATCTTTCCTAAATTTTGTCGAGAACGAACATTTTCATTTAAGTTTATATGTGGTTGTAACGTTAAGGAAAATTTATTGACTTGAACTTGCCCAACATCAAAATAAATTATAATTTGACTTAAGGATTTCTTTATTTTTGTTTTTTTTTGCTTGTGCCAGCAGGAAGAGTTATTAAAACATTTCGTTTCTCTTTCTGTTAAGATTAAATTGGCGCAAAGCAATTACTTGCTCATTAAATATGGGCTTAATGAAATGGAAAGCGGAAGATAAATCGAATTGAAGCGAAGCATAAAGTCTTAAAAAATCTTTTTTTTTCTTCCTGTACCCATGGTGAAACACATTTCAAACGTGAACGCTTTCAATTTTTGGGGGCTTCCGCTAATGGAACATGGGTTGAAGAGTGGAAGGGTTGGAATTTTCCTCTCGAAAAGCTTGAAGTGTCATGGCGGAATGTCTTTAGAGGCATATAATTAGAACTCAGTCTTGTGCTAAGTAGTCAAAGAAGTCGAAGAAGATTCTGACTCAAGAAAAATCAACAACGAAGAAAGTTTGAATTTGTTGGTAAAGCAAACTTCCGAATTTCCTTCCAACGTGGAGCGTTTCCGATAAATGTAAGGAAAATTACTGAAATTATTCGAATAATTCTTTTAAGAAAATTCTTTCTCGAAATGATTAATCTTACGAAATTTATTTTATCTCGAACGGAAGAAAAGCACTTTTGCCGATAATCAAAATTAATTTATTCAATCTGTAGACCCGCCACGCCACAGACTTTTTCCCTCGTTTTATTAATGCTTTGAAGTTTCTCTTTTGCGAACCAATGACAATTATCCAATTTCCATGGCAGATTTTCAATTCTGAACATTGTTTCCCCTTCGCTCCAATTACTACCGTACGCATTTTTATTTCAATTAAATCTCAATTAATTTTATGGTCTCGCGTTGGCATCACATTTAAATTTACACAGCATCCCATCGAAAAGACTGGTAAACAAATTTCAAATTAAAAGAATCATTTTACACGTTTTACGTTCCGTCACTCCCTTGCTTTCCATTTAACAATATAGCGGATGCTGCTTTTAAAGTCGTCGTTAAAATTTTATTTAATTAAAAATAAAGCTTTTTGTAGTCAGAAACGCAATGTTATTTTAAAATGATGGCAGAGAGAAAATGAAGAGACATTACTCAGAAGCGAAAGCAAAAGGTCTTATCCAACTAAAACGTCAGATGTTCAAGCGAGCGATAACCTTCGTGATAATTTCTTGTTATCCTTTCGAATGTTACATAATTGCTTCGAGCGTCAGTTTATTTATTTTACGACAACGATGTTTTTCAATGGTTCAGCAATTTCACAACGCCGCTTATCAAAGTGTGAAATCTTTTTAATTCGTTTTAATTTCATTGACTAGATTTTGTGTTAATCTCTGCGTTAATCTTTTTGATGGGAAATTACGAGCTTTTTCGACATCGTGTACATTTATTATTCATGAGAATTTCCCTTACATCAATATCTTTGATGAGGAAATTTTGATTTGGTTGAAGTTGATGTTTTAATTATTGTAAATATTCAACGAATCGATAATAACGGATAAAATTCGTTCACTTCTACAGAAAATTTCCATGAAATTCAAGCGTTTTAAGCCACGTTTCGCCATGTTTCTCCTATTTATGCAAAACCTGGCAAAAACCTTAAACTAAAAACATTTTCTTCCGTTTTGACTGCATTGCCACAACGTGAGAAGAATTCAAATGAGAACGAATCGATGCCAACAACATGAATTGCTTAACTTTAAGCATACGCTGCTATATCAAGAACATTCAATGAAATTCATTAACGCTTTCACCCTCTTAAAATCTTTTACTTCACATCATAAACCCCTTCAACAAGGGAACTTAATTTCTCGACGCCTTTTTTATTCCTTTTACGGAAGAACATACTTTACTCTCAACTCGAAAATTATTTCTCATGTTACGCAATATGAACAAATTCATAAATTGTGGGTGGAAGCATCGAACCGTTTCAGTCACCCAACCGCTGTCTGGTTGAAATAAAAAATATAATATTTTTTAACGATGTGAAGTGTTCAGAGTGTTTCGAGACACATTTTCGCAATTTTCGTATGAATCATAAATTTTTGGTGTTGTATATTTAGACGATATCATGATTCTTCTGACATTAAAATGGAACGTACGTTGTCTATTCCAACCACTGGTCGACTACATACGTGGTAGCCTAAAGCGTGTTGATGTTGCTTGATGGAATTAATTTTTGGTAATCTCAATGATCTATAATGGATCATTCATAAATTCATTTATGTTAATGACATGGGGGTTGCTTCTGATCCCTTGGAACTTTCGTTGAAATATCCGTGATTTGTGATGCTTGTCGGAGTAAAGGATTTTGGGATAACATTGAATTATGTAAGTGAACAAAACGTATAAACTGGAGGAAAATAAAGATTACTTTTATGACTCTCGTCATGTGTTTTTAGAATTATATTTGGGGACGCGTTGAAATTTATATCAAAAGTATTCAAAGCAAAAAAAATTAATTTAAGGATGAATAAATTGCAACTTATTTTGCCTCATAGAAATTCATATTAATCTCGTCACCTCTTGATGACCTTCATTGTGATTTAAAGGATAATTAATTAGTTAAATTTTTCATACATTTACATAAGCTTTATAAGATTTTTTTTCTGAACAAAGCGGAAACGATAAAGAAATAAAATGAACAAGGCGACAGCACGTTGGCTCATAAAAATGAATTTGATTTTAAGTCCAACGACTCCGTAAGAAGCGTGTCATTTGACGAAAGCTTAAACTTTCATTCTCTCGATTTAAATGCCTCTGATGACGATGATGAATGAGACAAAATTCATTAAAAAGAATTTATTCAATCGACCAACTTTTATCATCTTTTACAACAGAGTAAAAAAATGTAATAAATATGAGACGTGAAGAAGACCAAATAAAGAGATCAAAATAAACTTTTTTTCCGACGTATAAAATAAATTGTTTGACGTCCTTCATTCTAAGAACGAAAGAAAAAATGTCGTAAATTTCTTTCTTTCCTTCTTAGAAGAAAAGTGACAAAATGTCGCCAAAGAATGATGGATTGAAAAATCATTTCGCTTACCATCATGACACCTTCAAACATTGATATGCCTCTGTTGTCCTTTCCAACTACGATAAATATTTAGATCTCTGTGAAAGTAACATCGAGATGATTGTCTGTTAGGATTATCACTTTCTCCGCTTCATCTTTCTCATCTCTTGACTGAATTTCTTATGGTTCATTTGAAATCTTCTAGCAATAAAGTTTTTGTCAATATTTACTCCAAGTTCACTAACAAAAAAAGAAAGAAAAGAAAAGCAAAAGAAAACAAGGAAAGTTGGCGTTTCCTAAGTAAAGAACTTTTTTAATCGCTTTGCAATGAAACTGACATGTTTGCAAACGAAAAAAAGTATAGGAAAGCTCAAAAACTTCAATATCGTCTCAAAATAACATGTTTGTTCAACTTGAAAATAACTTTTCGCATTACCCTTGGACTCATCGATATACATAATAGCAAGTGAGCATACATCTCGCTTACAATGAGTTAAATCATTGAACTGAGTTAAGTTCTAACCCAATGCAAACAATTTATATACCGATAATTTCTTAAAATAATTATTAAATTTCAATTATAGCTTCGTGTGGTTTCTTGATTGCTTTGCTTGGTTTTGAAAATCAATTTTAGGTACGCTTTTAAAGGTACGTAGGTAGTCCCGATTGGATCAAATATCGCAGAACACAATTTTTCGATAATTGAATAATCAAAACCACCTGACGTCACATTTATTGGCAACTAGAAAATTATTATTAAGAATGAGAAAATGGAGATAACAAAGTAGCGAAAAATTGTTATTCATTGTCAATTGTTTGTGACGCTTTGCATCATCATAAAACTTGAATTATAAATTGTCACGTCATAATAACTCTCAAGCTTTATAGTAACATATGTTTCCGTGCATCTCATACATCATCATTAGATATCATGATGAAAGTAAATTACATTTACGAGGTTCAACGTACCGAGAATTTCATTAGAATCGTTAACAAACGATAGAATGAAAAAATAAAACTTTTCTTGTTCTCATTACTAAGTTGATATGAGAAAACTTTCCCCTTTGATGTTGTTATCAACGTGATCATTTAAAGTGAACAGTGTAGGAAATTTCAGTTTTAAATTAAATTGTTGGCCATTGTTATAAGTTTCTTTTGTGACAGCTTAAATATGTTAGCATTAATATTTTGCAGAAAGTCATGTTGCAGAAAAATGTCACAATGCTGGCTGAAAACATAAATAACATAATTAAATCTTCTTTTCAACTTATTAAAGCAAAATATCGTTGTAGCTGATTACGACATTATGGACTAAACTTCTATGACAAAGAAGTTAATTATCTTCGTTTAAAGGGTTGTGCATTTTATAAAACTTACTGAGCAAACTTTAACAAGTTATAACTTTTATCTTGCCATGTTACATCATGTAGAATGAGTCAATCTTCATCTCATTGTAACACTCTATCCATAAAACCCCGAGTAAAAAGATGTTCTAACTTACCACATTCATCCTTCCATATATAATAAAAAAGATTCCATGAATGCATACTAAAACATAATTAAAATGATGATTCAAAAAGATTTTCTTTTGCTATGCTTGTTTTTCCATTCAAAGATGATGAACAAGAGATGAAGTTAAAAAAGAAAATGAAAAGAAACAACTGCGATATGATAACCATCTTTATTGTTTCCTTCTTCCTGTCACGTCGTCTGATGAGAAAAAAATTTGATATAAAAAATGAGTCCATTGCCAACATTTACAATACGCTCATCGCAACACCAGCCGTCGTTTCCATGGCATCTCATTATAAGTAAATGAATTCTTTTTTCTGTTGCTCTTGCTGTGATAATTTTGTAGCTCTCAGTAAAACGATATTATCAAGATGTAAAATTTTCCTGAGCTTTTTTTTTTGTTGCTTAATGATTTTTGCAATTAGGCCCATACTTGGTTTGTGACATGAAAACACGACGACATGTAAAATAATCGTTAAAAATAAGATATGATATCGTGTATTCAGACTCTGAAGAAGGTTCATTGAACAACAAAGTGCTTCAACTTTATAACGTGCTACTGAGTCACTCGCAGCTTTTATGTATCGTCGTAATATGAAGCTGAGGGAAATGAAGAATTAAATTATGGCAAAAGAAGGAGGAAAAGTGGTTGGGAAGATTTATGAAATGAAAAATTTAATTCTGTAATAAAATTAGTTGTGATGATGATGGGGGAGAAGGCAAGTAAGTTGATGGTGTCGAGTCGTTTTAAATTGGGACACTTTCATGAGTGGATGGTTGAAGGAAATTAAATGAACGTTGCATTAAAATGATTAAAGACATGAAAAGGGAGAAGAAGAATGAAATTTTATTCTTGTTGAATACAAAAAAATACCATTCCGTGATTCCCAAGCGATTTTCAAAGAAAGAATAAAAACGAAAAATAAAGAATGTTGAGGATACCTCAAATTTCTTCCGTCCACTGAGTTCATGACTTTGCAAATTCTCAGCATTCATGTTCAAAGTTCATTCATCTTAGGATCTTTTATTTCCTTACATTTCATTTTTATTCTCCCTTCGGAATTTTATCTTATGTACTTAGGCTTCTTTAAAGTCTGGGATATTAAACGATGCATAATTACCTTCGCATATTTTTACTTCTTTACGCAAGACAGACCACGAACAAGAAAATTGTCGGTTTCAGGCGAATGAATTTCACGGATATACATATTTTTACGCAACAATAATAATAGCAAGTAAATAAAAAAGTTCCTCTTCACCTCGTATTTCAGAGGATGATAAAGTAAAGCTTGATACAGATACCCCATCATTATTGCTGCTTCCACTGTATACCTTACATAATTCATAGATAAGGATTCCTGTTATTATCTCAACTGATGTTTGCTTAACACACTTCTCGTCTACATACATGAATGAATGAAATTTTCCCTTCAGCTTTAACTCGTAGATTTGCAAACAAAATTGTTTGAAAACTTTTCAAATGTTTCTGTCATTTATTATTGTTGATGTTGTCGTCACTCCCTTGAATGATGCAATTGACGTTCAGATTCGAAAAGTTTCTGCGTTATGATGATAAAGATTCATGATGATGAAGTTGATGGTGATGTTGAGTAAGAATGGAGAATCAAATATAGCTGGAGAGAAACATGATGTTGACAAATCTATTCGTTGCATGATAATTCAACGGAAAATTCAATTAAAATGCGAGGGAAAACTTTAAATTAACTTCTCATTCATGGCAAATTAATTTATTTCATAAGAAAACTTTTTTACTCTTGCCTTTCAATGCCTCGTTGCGATTATAACTTCTTATGAAATGTGAAAGTCATGATCATAAATTTCTAACATTTCATTTGATTTTATTGAACTTTAATTCCTTTCTCTCACAACTTTAAAAGTTTTATTCATGCGAAAGATTAATTTTTGTTGTGAATTCAGTTTCTGATTCCTCGTCTTCGTTGTCGTCTCATATGTTGGGTGTGGGTGTGAAACATGAGAAAACTTTTCATATTATCAACTTTTTTTTCTTTTCTTTCGTAACCAAACATTCTCTCATGCATTGTTTTGATGTTTATGCTTCTTCGTTGATAACAAATTCCTGACTAACAAGACTATGTACTAAATATTAAAAGTGAATTTCCTGAAAAACGATCCGACTTATTCACAATGGAAATTGGAAGAAAAAACTTAATTCAAAATTGTGGAAATGATCTTGTCTGAAGGCAGCAAGCAAATTGTTTTCTTCTTTGTTTTGTTTGGAGTTGCTCAATGCTATTATAAGAAGTTTTTCAATTCAAACAATAAGAAAAACAGCTTTAGACAATTATCAAAGATTCATTTTGTGTTAGCATCCATTAAAGCATAAAAAGGAGTAAATTTCATTACGGTTAATTACGTAATATTTCTCTTAGTGTTTAATGGTCGTTGCCTGTTGTGATGGTCAATTTAGTTTATTCAAGACACGGAAAATGGGGTAAAGTTTATGTTCACTGACTCGTAATGTAGTCGTAATAAATGAAAATGAGAGAAAATTTATGGTTAAATCGATGGCGTGGTGTAGAAATCTCTTGAATCTTAAGGAAAAATTGTTTTATTCATGGGGATTGTTGAAAAGTTAGGTCATTAATAATTCTACGAATTGTTGAAAGTTTAGGAGAAATATTAGAAATTGTTTTGAAGTTTTTTCATATTATCAAGAAGAATCTCCAGACATTTTTCAATTATTCTTATCTCACTTTATCGATTTGTTGTCACACTGTTGAGCCTAATTTCTACAATAAATATCTCAGAATTTCTTAGTCTTTTAATCAAGAATTCTTCTCCCTCTTTCTTTCATTCTCTTCATCTCAATGTGCTTCCAAATGCTACAGGGCAAAGCTTTCTTTGAGGTAATTAATCTAATTTGTAGCCTTGTTCCGTTCCGTTCCGTATTTCGGCAAAAGTATCGAGTAAATAAATTGTTCTGTAAGAATAGGAATTGTAGAGAATGAGGGGAAGGAAGTGAGCTTTGAAAAGAAAAGTAAAATCACATCTACCAATTGTTAATCCTTTCTAAAAGCTAAAACGCCTGTTCATTAAGTGAATAAGCTTAACACTTGTTGCCATGGCAAACAGAGCCAGTACCACGCAAGAACAACAAATCAATTAACGAGGGTGAAAAGTGAATTTTTTATTCAATGTTAGTCACAAAAGCACTTTTCGTTTTCACATTTAAGATCCAATTTAATTCTTTTAGCGTCATGGTGATTTTAAATATTGTGAAAAAGAATTTTGATGTCATTAAAAGTTAATGAAATTTTGATTTAAGCAAACACAAGTTCAAAAGAAATGTCACAATGACGACAAGTAAGAGCTTAAAAAGTTGTTGACATTTTATTCTTCTTCGTCTTCTTTAAAATAAATAATAAGAAAAGTGTAAGACTTGCTTGTCTTAAAAGATTATGAAGATTTAAAGGAAGATAAATATCAACAATCTTCAGCTTAATATTTACTTTTGGAAATTTTATAAGAAATTAGCAACCGAAAATTTGCAGTCATGCAATTTTCTTCACACGCCTCGGGATGTACGAAAGAAAAATTATCGTCAATAGCATGGAAAATTCCATAAAATTATTTCCTGCATTATCTCAAATGCACAGATTTTCGGAGACATTTTAGAAAGCACAAACGACGCTTCGAACTCTTCATTCTGTCATCTGGAAGTTTTTTTGCTTTTTTTAACTTCAATATTGAGTACTTAAGCGTACAAGGAAAACTGTGAAAGAAAAATTTGCTATCATTATCAGCATGTTCGACTTCCTTGATTCCCATCCCATACTGTGAAATTTTCATTTACTTTCCTGATTTTCTTGTGTAAAACGTTTTCGTTTTTTTTTTTTGCTTTTCCATCGATTTTTATTCTGTCTTCTTAACTTTTACAGCTTACTCGTTCTGTTGTTGGAATTATTGTAAATATATGAACATTGATCGGAGAACGTGAAGTGGAGAAGCTTCGTGTTATCATAAGAATTCTTTTTTTATTTTATTCGACATCAAATCAGCCTTTTTATTTCTTCTGCTCATCTCAGCTATAAATGGCTTTCAGGGCTTCCGACATGTGCGAGAATAAATTTAATTTTCACGCTGCTTACTTTTGACTTTTAAGCATAAGAATGGATGTTGAGGAAGAATGAAAAAAGAACGTAGCAGGAACTTATTTCTTCCTTTTTCTCATCTGCTTTCTACAAACACGAGGAATAAAAAAAATCAACACACGGAATTTAAATGTTGATCCTTGACAGCATTGTTATGTAGCTCATATACTTGTATATAATATTGGATGCCAAAAGAATTTGCTCGCTTAAAAAGTTCATGAATGTTGGGCGATGAATGAACGTTAGAAAAAATTTCTTCAATGGCAATGGAATCTTTCTCGAAATAAAAAAAAAATAGCAAACCAAGAATGCTGAAAGCAGAGTTTCTTGACTTCCATCGTTTACTTGCTTTAACGGAGAAGGCATTCATGCAAATTTGCTTTGGCTGAAAATTTCAGCGACGTCAGTGATGTTTTGATAAGTATTCAATCGAGAGGTGATAGCAATGGAGAAATTCAGTCGTGTGAAAAGAATGCAGCTTTGATAGAATGCTGAGCGATTTTTAAGTGCTAAGCTAATAAATACCATTCAAGCACATATAAAAGCTTAAGCTTATTGTAGCTTGATGCAAAGCTTTAAAATTCCTTTTTGATTTGAAAAAACTTTCCACATTCCGATTGAAACTAATCTTTAATTACAAATATTCTTTAAGGAATGAAAAACTTCTTTTTCATGATGTTCAAATTGCTGAATTCATCCAAAACGAATAATTATAGCGAATTAAAATTAAAATTTTATTCATGCAGTCTAATAAAAGAAAAAGGATAAATTATACATTGTATTGATGAATTCAAATGACTTTCATTAAATGTTTTTCTATTTATCATTACAAGTCTTTAATCCTCAATCAATTAGATATTTAGATATTCTCAAGAAGAAGTGAAAGAGAAAATGAAAATCGATAAGATTGATTGCTTTCTATCTGTCTAGATGAGTTTTTTTCCAGCTGATATTGAACATTGTATACAGAGCTTAAAACTTGTAATTACATCGACAAGAATTAACATCAAAGATCCATTGATTTTCTAGAAATTTACATAAAATATTCAATTTTGGAAAATAACTTTTCCTATCTGTCAGTTGAGAATGTAAATAGTGAAACAATGATTTTCATTTCTGGATGAACTTCAGAATTACTATACATGAGCTAACACATCAGAATAGAAATGAACAATTCTGTACATCGTTGAAATGGAATTTTCATTTGATTTGTTTAGGTTCTCATCGCCATAGTGTCGCTTCACAGTTTTCAATTCACTTTCATCTCGAAAGTTCGTTTTGAAAAGTTCATGAGTGAAATCAAGCATAATGTGCGCAACATGATTTTCTCCATGATTCTCAGTAAACAAATGAATATTCATAAATCAATATTAACGATTTTCAGCAGCTACAAAGGGTTGGGATATCAAATACGAAAATAGCTGAAAAACATTTTGTACAAATTTCCCTTCACTCTTTTCATATCTAAACAGAGTGAATTACAATTTTAAGTTGTCTTGTCGCTTCCCAAAAGTTGTTAAAATGTTTAATTGCAAACGTTTTACAGTTTGACGTTTTATTTTTACGTAAATGGAAGTTTCCAATGTTCAATCTTTACATTATACTTTACGTAAAGTTGTAAGAAAGTCAAACACCAACAATGAATTTTTTTTTGCTGCTTCTTTCAGTTCCTTTTTCCCTCTTTACAACATCAAAACTTTAGCTTCAACAGTTTAATTATGTGCATAATAATTAAGGAATTGAGGGTTTCTTCTTTTTTTATCTCGTCTTCTTTTCACACTTTACTATGACGACAGTGAATTGAAGATGGGAAGTCGAGAAAAAAAATTCAGATTTTCTTCCTTTTTTTATTAAAATCTGTGGGTTAAAATGTTTTCGTGTAAAAGTCCCTTCCATTCTTTTTTTCAAGCGTTTTATTGAATATAAAACGGCGATTAGTTCGTGCTTCATAAGAATTAATGTCATGGCAAAAACCAAAAAGTTCCTTATTCAGTTTTGACGGCTTTCTTGCTCAGATATAAAGCTTAAGAAGCATTCTAAATAAATCTTCTTTCCATTGCTCTTTGATACGACTCTTCCTCACTAGACAGTCTAAACTCACAGATATTTATCTAAGAAGAATAAGAAGAAAGTTTTTTTTTGTGAAAAATGATGGAAAAATTGTTTGCGGCTCAACGTGTGTGTATGTTTGTCGATGTGGTGTGTTTGCAAATTTTCCTTGACATACAGAAAAAAGAAAGAGTTCAAGCTGGCGATGATTGATGGAAGATTATGGATTTGAATGGAGCAACTCGACACAAAAATTGCTTTCACATCAGGGGTTTGAGGGTATCTGAGAGTTCTACGAAGTGATTTATTAAAAGACATTCAATAGCTTTCTGACATTTTATTGCTTTCTTCTTATTGTTTAGATTTATATGTGTGTTATAATTCATTTTACTTCGTCATCAAAAAGACGAATCAGAACTTCTTATGAAATTGATATTCGATAAGAGATATCTACGTGACATGTGGGTGGAACAAACATATAGTTTTCATTTCATTTTAACGTATCATAATTTTCGAAGCGTTTGATGCAAACAAATCAGAATTAACGAAGGAGGTGACTTGATAAGATTATTATTGCAAGTAACTTGAATTGTATTGATGTTCTTTTTGTCAATCTTTTCACATTCAATCTTTCACCCAAATACAAATGCCTTGCGATAAAGTTTCATTTTCGAAGTGATTTCTGTCCATTGACATCATCAATATGAACTGTTGATAAAGAATTGTAAATATCTATGATGTAAAGTGGGAACGGAAGGAAATTGAAGCGAGAAGAGAAGAAAAATTACTGGAAAAAAAATCTTCACTCCATTTGATGACGGGAACGCATACTTGATCCTAAACAAACATTTACATTTTCCCCTTCAATCATCGTAAGCACTTGAACTGTAAACGATGTTAGATGAATGATGTATTGGCTTGAAAAGAGCGATTAATGAGTTTTTAATTGGAAATGTAAACACACTTCAATGGATTGGCAAATCTTTTCCTTCATCTCTGCATTTTGCTTTCCTTTTCTTCTTTTACTTCATCGTTCATTGAGCATCTTCCACTTTTACCCTCGATAAATTTCTTTCTTTTGATGATGCTCAACCATTGATTGTGAAGTTTCTCTTCATCATCGATTTGAGTTAAAGAAAGTTCCACTTTTTTATTGATAGATTTCCATAATCGTTTCTATCATGAATAAAACTATCAGTAGTAAATTTAATATTCATGATAAATCATTTGAATAAGTGTATTTATTATTCTCTTTCTTTTTTAAAGTTTGTACAATCAACTACACTTAACAGAAGAAAGAAACTGTAAAGAATAAGTGAAGCTGTAGGCAAGAAGATGACAAGAAATATGATTCAAAAATCGATTAGAATTTTGCTGCTACAATTGCTTGGAGTAGCAATCGTGTGTGGTTTGAGTGTTGCTGGAACTGGAAGTGCTAGCGGTAGTATTATGAACAATAGTCTTAATCCCTATTCACCATCGTCAAGTGGATCATCAACAACAGCTCCATCGATGCTCGAAACATACTTACAAACGTTTCCATTCAATGAACAACAAAATATCCTAACGACTGTTTATCATGCTTCAGCGAAGCATCAAACCAGCACAATGGGTGTTGAGAAAGAAAAGCTGACAACATCGAGTGTACCGTCGTTCAGCTCCACCACCCACACATCAACAGAAACAACTCAGAATTTCTCTCCAAACCAAAACACACAAACGCCATTTATCATTTCAACTGGCTCGTCAACATCCGCATCGTCTTATCCCTTGACAACAGCGAACTTATCAGAAAATCCTGAACAACCAGTTCTTATTTCCACTGGACCCATTCTACTAGGATGCGGACCAAATAACCGTGAAGGAATTGGAATTCAAAAAGCTCTAGATTGGCTTCGTGAAAAACGTGTTTCAGATTACGGATGGGAGAATGACACACATATGGTGATTCTGGCAAAGGAGGTGAGTTTTATTTTATTCATGAAGAGAAGAGACGAAATGGGAAAACTCTTTTATCATATTCGAGACAGAAACATAATTGGAAAAGCTTCTCATTCGATATTTATATGAACGAGAAGATTTAACACCCACACAATAAAACATTAATTCATTCAATCAATTCTCAATCTCTCTTTCTAATCTCTAAACGAACAGTCTGAAAGTCAATTCAATAACGTGTCCAATTTTTATCCCATTTCTCTTCTTCACATTGATTTATTGTGAAAACATTAGCTTTCTAACGGTCGTGAACCAAATGATTCCGATGGACACTTGCAAGTAATTTCCGATTTGGAAGACATGTTGTCGATCAAACAGATGGAAGTTGACATTCTAATAATGCTCGACAAACATCGTTCACCGATTTCAAAGCCATTAGAAACGGACCGCTTAGCACGTTATATTTTGTCATTGGGTTCATTGTGCAAGGATCCCAGACGGTTTTACGGCCATGATTTAATCACACTTGTGCAACATCATGAACCGACACAAGATGATGAATTTGCGCTCGCAACATTAGCAGCTTGCAGCTCTGCTACTCATGTTAGAAAGCGTCAAATACGACGATTGTTGGACATTGCCAGTGGGGAAATCACAAATATTGGTCAGTAACGTCAAATTTTCTATGGTAAATGATTTGTGTGAGAATGAAAACTTTTTCAGATACAATGGCAATGGTTTTACTTGCATTGCGATGTATAATAACGGATCATCGCCATCGGCATTTACAACACTTTATTAGAAGGCCTGCATTGGGATTGGCTGGTCTCCAAGGACCACGAGGTAGTTTTGGTTCCCTTCGAAGTACAGCACTTGCAATGCAAGCACTTCAAGACTTACAACTTGACAGTACTTCAACATACAATCGAACAGCTGCATCTAAGTGGATTTTAGATCGTCAAAGGAATGACGGTGGGTGGAGTGAAGAACCCTTACAAGATGGTCAAGATCCAACTATTGGAGTTGGATTAACCGCCGATATTATTTTGGCTTTAGGTTGCAAAGGACTTGGTAAAAATGAAAAAGCTTTAAAATATTTCTTAAATTATTTAAAATTTTAATTAAAGGTGCCATAAGAGCTTTACAATGTGATCATGTCGTTCGAGAAACAAATGGAAATGGAGAAAATCATGAAAATGGTGGAGAGAAAATTGCACAACCTGTCGGCTTACCTTCAACATCAGCAGAAGATACAGAACAGAGAAATGTTTCTTACACGTATACACTTTGGCTTGAATCAAACATCACTGAGATTTATTCACTTCAACTTGTATCTTCGAAGAACACAAGTTTCTTCAAAGCGATGACGCAAGCAGCTGATCAAGACTCAAGGTGATTTCTTATTGAATTATATATAAAATAATAAAAAGAAAAGTTACTAACAAACTTCACTCGTCTTGAAGGTTCTCATTTGAGGCTCGCGAATGGCCCAACGGCCATTACATTCATACACTTGCTGGCAAGAAAGAAGAACCAACATTGTGAGTTTCACTAAGCGAACAATCAAACAATGTTCGCGCAAATCCCTAGCGGCATCATCAACGTTCATTCTCTTTACGCTTTCTATATTTACAGATATCATTATTGGCTTCTTTATCGCTTGCCCGAATTTCCAGATCCGGAAGCAGCCCCAGGCAATCAATTAATAGCGCCAGTTGGTAAGTTTCCCCTTGTTTTCATTTTCCTTTGCTTCAAGTGTTGTGTTGAAGTGTTGATGAGGGTGAAAAGTGTAGGCGAGAAAGTAATCTGCCTATCTTCACTTCCATACTTAAGCTCGACCGACCAAAAGATGAAGAAAAGTTTTTGAGGAAAAGAAAAACTTTCGATTATCACTAAGTCTCAGTCGTTGCTTATTTATTCATATAAAATTATCTATCTTCGTTTTCTCTTTTCTTTTCCTTAACCAGGGGTCGATGAACTGATGGTGGAGGATGGTGAACATTACTTGTATTGGTATAAGAAACTATAAATGCTGCAACATCTTAAATAATCCAACAAATTTGGTGAAAACGAAGAATGAAGAAGTTTATTTTGTTCTTATTTGAGTTTTGTTCAATTTAGAAAGCAGGCTGAAGAAGCAAACATTTCACTTTCTTCACGTCTTTTCAATTCAATATATTTACTTCCCATGTACATGACTCAAAAGAAATGCCAAGGATTTGATTTGTACCCTAAAAGTATCACAAAGAGAAAACGTCAAAGAAAATTCTATCAGTTTGGTTATGAAGTTAGAATCCGGCAAGACGGCGATTTTTGTGTTGTGGAATTGAAACGATTTTTGTATTGTCATTTTATGTAACTTTTGTGAATGATGTCAAGAAAGTTTTCAGAACCGTTTTTAACTTCCCTAAGACACGAGAACGAATCTAAGTGAAGGGTTTATAATCAAATCAAGTCACCAACTTTAATCATTATATTTAAATGTGGCTCTTAAGATTGCGTATTTAGGACGATGTTCTTATGAAAATTTTCAGAAAGATTACAATAAATAATAGTTAAAGTTTGAAAGCATCAATTAAAGCTTTCATCTTGAGAAAATCTTATAAGCTTTTGAAATGAGGATAAGAAGATTCATAAGATGTGAGATGAAGAACAAAACCAGAAATTGACATCATTTACAAAAGCAGCCCTTTTAATTTAATTTCATTCACCAAACTTTTCTCAAATTAATCTTCAGAGGACCCTTATTTAAAAGTTGATAACCATAAAGAGGAGCTTTCGTTTATAACAGTATAAAATTTATATCTTTACAAAAAACAAATGTAAGAAAGTTAACGAATAAAAGAAAAGGCATAAATTTCATTTTTATTCTTCTTTTTGATAAAAAGCTTCTTAGGTTACTTAAATTACAATTGATCAAAAGTTACCGGGATACGAAATGAAAAATTTATAAAATCAAATAAAATTTGTTAGATAAAAGCTTTTGTAAAAGAAAATGAATGAATTTCAAATGCAATATTTATGTAATTTCAATTCTTATTTTTCCTTCTTCTTTTCAAAGATATTGATAAAAAAAAGTATTTTAGGAGAAAAGAAGCGCCTGAAGCGATAAAAAATGTATTCAAATGGTAGATGAGACCAAACAAATGGAAGAAAGCTTATTCCATGAAAATGTATCGTTATGGTGTTGACTAGTTACGATTTTTCTAAAGGCAAAACATAAAATTGAGAATGAATCCTAGAAGGTGGAAATCTCGTTATACAATTTATTGGTAGCCTCCCGAAGCATTATTTTCTTTAGCTTTCCTTCTTCTGTTGTATAAACTCGTAGACTTATAGACTATAAGAAAAATAAGAAAAAATTTCTGACTTTGGTGTGACGTTAAAGCAGGTATAAGTAGTAGAAATTCTTGAAAAGTGACTTTATAGGAAGTTTTTTTTCTAATAGTAAATAAATGAGACACATACTCACATCAACCGTTAAAAGAAACGAAAACTGAGAAGAAAATTATATTTCAGTAGAGTGTTTAAGACATTACCAGTAATTTATGTTTGGAAGACTAAGAAAGAAAACATTTTTCAATTCAGCAGAAATCTTTTCTCATAATGGGATGTTGCATTAAAGTTTTCTTGCACTGTAACTAAAGAATTATGATTATCATCTATGACAAATGTGTACTTTTCAAAAGCTTTCTTCAAGCATTAGAACAATACCAGTGAGAATGTGCTACAAGAACCTTTTGAATAATAAAAAAAAAATTAAATTGATTTGGGGAGCAAAAACATTGAGAAATAAAAAATAAAATTTAGCGCAAAAAAAATTAAAAAGAGTTGAAAGTTTTATTGAATTTAAAGATTAACTTATAGATATGGATTATCAATAAGCCCATTCCCTTCTAATGTTTTAAAACATGAGATTAGCTCGTCTGGAAGACAAAACTCGAGTGGGAAATCAAAAAGGATTGAAATAATTCCTTGAATTGTTTCACTTCTTTTATTTTTTGCTTTCTTTTTCATTCCCATTTGAGATCGTCTGAGAGTACAGACGAGAAATGTTGTGTTAAAGTAATTTATGTTCAAGATAACTACATAAGTTGCAAAGAGTAATACCTACTACGTTTAACAAGCAATCACGCGATGCATTGAAAAATCTAGGAAAAATATTTTAGGAAGCAAAGCTCGTCTTTGTGTTAGATTTGCAATGCAATGGCCAAATTGTTTTTAAATGAAAGGAGAAAAATATACCGATAACAGTTGAAGTGGAAGAAAACATTTTACTTATCGCATTGAACTTTACGTGAGAGATAATAAGTAGTGATTAGGATAGTCATTTCTTTTTCCTATCTTTAATTCAATTTGTTTTGACATGAGGACTTAAAAGAAGATTTCAATTCGAAAAGTCAACAAACTCGCTTATACACCAACGTGTACAGTTTCTCAATGGGATCTTAAATAACTTCAAAAAATCTGTCATGCTTCTGTTCTATGATACTTGACATTTCGATTGATCCCAAGTGTCAATAGTTGAAGTTCAATATAAATTCTTTTCAACAATGATTGTGATTGAAATCAGTTTTTCAGCAAATTAAAAGCTTTCAAAAAACTTTCTTGATGATTGTTAAGCTTTTATTATTTGCTAAATGAAAATCTCTTAAACATTTATTTAGATAATAGATGCCTAATTAATTATTTATTCCAAATTTTTTCAATTTACTTAATTGTTAACTCACTTGACATTGGAATAAGAAAGTTTTCTTATCAAAAAGTTTTCCTTCAAATTAGATGTATAATTAAAACAGAAGTTTTAGTAGACTATTTCATCACAAAAAATCAAAAGTTTCTGTAATTCACTCCTTTAAAAGAAAATTTAGGCTTCTGATTTTTTCGTAGTCTATAAATATCTGAACATTTTAAATCCCAAGAAAAAGACTTTAAGCTGAATCGAACTGAAGTCAAAAATAATCTCTAATTTAATTTCATTGTATAAAGCTCGAGACATGAAAGCGAGAATAATTACATAAAATATAAACAAAAAACTGAAAGCGAAAATAAGGCAAAAATGAAAATATATAAAGTAAATGAGAAATTGCAGCATTTTTATTCAATAAAATTTTATTTCAGTTGGTAAATTATGGAATTTGATTGGGATAGGATAAGTATCAATTAAGTTCTTTCAAAAAGTTATGAAAATTATGTAACGGAAATTTATATTTTAAATGATTGTGGATTTCAGTCTTGTAATGTTTGACACCCTTTTCACTGATTTGTTTTGATTTTGTGATAAATTTTAGAAAGAAAACTTCTATTTTGTAAAAAAATGTCATGCTGTGCGTGTTCAGAAACGCCTTCGAGAATAACCAACTTATTTAAGGATGATAATTTGCTTTCCAAATTTATAGAATTGACAGGAATTTACGTAAATATTCAAAGTACATTTTTTATTTTTGATATTTATTTAATTCTACAATTTTAGATAAACTGCAACACTTTCATTTGTGATCCTTGTGTTGATAAACTTCTATCTTACTACATTTTCAAAGAAAAATGCTTAGAAATTTACGAGCGAACCAATGGAACTGAAATCTTTAGTTCAAGTATCGGTGAGGACATAATCATTTATGACAACGATGAGGAAGAATACATTGACTTCAATCTCTCGACTAAAAACAAAACCACAAATAACGAGTATGACAATGAAAGAGAAAGTATCAATTCAATTGAAGAGAAACCAGAAGACGACTTAATTTTCAAATGTCCATCAAAACGAAAAAATTATTCTAAAGAATTTAGAGAAGAAGTTATTAGCCGAGCAAATGAAACAAGCAATCGTCAGGCAGCAAGAGAATATGCAGTCGATGAATCAAACATTAGAAAGTGGATAAAGCAGGATGGATGCAATTCAAATATCAAATATGATTTAAATCATTCCAATGAAATTGAACATCTCGAGGAAACTCATTTGACCGAATATGATGTAACAGCTGACAACGAAGAGAGTGAAAGATTTGAAACATCATCACGACACATTAAAAATCGCAAATCGTACTCATCAAAACAAAAACTTGAAGCTGTTAGTTATGCTGAGAAATTAGGAAATCGAAAAGCATCGAAGCTTTTCCATATCGACGAATCTTGCATTCGTAAATGGCGTAAAACAAAAGATCTCTTGATAAAAATCAACAACGAACGTGGAACAAAGCGAAAACCAAATCTTCATTGGCCAGAGTTAGATGCTGAATTAAAAGCTTGGGCGATAAGTGAAATAAATTTAGGAAATCGAATCAAACCAGCTCATCTCAAAGCAAAATCTATTGAACTTGCTAAAGCCTTCAATTTTCATGATTTCAAAGGGACTTCTAGTTTTATCTTCAAATTCATGAAACGCTATAATCTTCCCAGTCGTGAAATTAAACAATCAATAAGTAGTAAAAAATTAATAATCCAAAGATTGAAAACACCTTGAAAACTTTATGAAAATTAAATAAAAATTTAAAATGCTAATTAATGAACATTGTTTAAATCTCGAAAAAAATAAATTAAAAACTTTTATCTCGTCTTTGTTACCCAGTAAAAGAAACTTTATTGAATATTTTCGATAATGAGTCGAACAATTATAAGAAAATTATTATTTATCGTTCATCTCCTCCCAGATTCAATTTAACATTGTCATGAAAAAACTTTCACCAGGAGGAGATGCAAGCAAATATGACAATTCATGAGGTTCAAGGAAGATTTGAAAGGATTATGAAATTTATTCTAACTTTTCCTCGATCGTTTGTTGTTGTTGCTGCTGCTGTTGGTGATAATTATTTTTCTGCATTCGATTACGTTGCTGACCTTGGCGTTTATTTTGATTAAAGTTCTGCTGGCGATTGTAACCTTGATTACCTCCTTGATTTTGTCGATTGTAGCCACCTTGATTACGTTGGAAGAAGTTCGGCTGTTTGGCTTCGAAAATTCTTTCATTTGCATCGACTAAGTTGGTGATTTTGTCAGCCAATTGCATCGACAATGCTTGAAGACGTGATGGTTCTGAACGATGCATAACGACAGTCTCTGTTGGATCATCAAGTGAAGCCATCAATTCTTCATTAATTATCATCTTACTGATAATTGAGTGAACTTTCAATTTGGGCAAATCGTACATTTCCGACAAATATGGAACACTAATTGATCCATAAACATTCGAATATGTGAAAAGATAAGTTCGCAATGATTCTTCCTTAATGAACTTCACCAACATTTCACGAACACGATCAGCTTCGTAGAACAAATCCCAAACTTTTGTATTCATTTTCTTGTTGACAATGAATTCAGAGCATGCCTTCCATTCACCATGACGCATTGCTTTTGATGCAGCAACGACATGTTCACGCATTGATTCTGGGGGACCAACAAGTGATTGACGTTCAGATGATCGCAATTGCTGATAGAAAGTTTTACTGGAAAAATAAAAATATTATTAGAAAAGAAATCGCAAGATGCAAGAAAGTCTCATTGCATGCATCTCCTCGTCTTATCTCAAATTCATCTCGTCCCAAGCCTTTTTAACATCAATAATAAATTCTCATGAATGTTCACATTATTGGGACTTGGAGAAATTTAAAACAAAATAAAATTTCTCACCTTATCATACGACGACGAGCATCAAATTCATGTGCAGCCATGTAAGGAATTTCTAAAAGCATAGCGGAGACTAAATAAACGCATTCTAATAATTCCAAATTGATGTGCATATGGAAAGGCATTTGACGTTGTTTCTCGACTTTTTCTTGTTCCACGCTGCGTTCATGTTGACGTTGTGGCAATAAACCTTGTGCCAATAATTCTTTAGGCTTTGTTGTCATCATCAATTCAATCAGACATTGATGAGCATCTTTGATGTTACCTTGACGGAAAGCACACAATCCCAAGTTGGCCATCATTCGGTTGTACAAGATTTGCGTTGATGGATCCGAATGTTGAATTGTTTCTTGTAAATGGCTCATCAACACTAAATCACGAGCTTGGAACCAATTGTCATGAAGTGCATGATGAAAGATATGCGATAAGATTGCTCTCGTTCTCAATCGATCAGTGTTATCGTTAGCATAAATAAAGTGACATAATTTCTCCATTTCATCAACAGATGTTCGATTTTCAAATTGTCCTTTCTTCTTCTTCAACACGTTGGGATCAAATTTATAATACAAATGATCAATTTTACGTAAATAAACGCGGCAAATCTCCAAAGGTGTTCCTTGCACTTCAACGTATTTCAATACTTGTTCGATGAGCTTTGTGACTGTCACTTCATCTTTCAATCGTTCAACGTAATCATTGCTATGTGGATCGCATTCCTTCAATAACTTAATGAATTCATCGTCTAAACGTTCAACAGCAGTCAGCACACATCCACGTAAACGATATGGTTTCGTTTCATATTCCTCGGTCTCATCGGTAATCGATTCCGACAATTTAATGTCGTTGAGATTAACCAACAGCAATTTCATTAAATCTGCCATCACTTCAAGTAATTTGCTCCAATATTCAATTTTCATCGGTTCAGATATCTTCAAGTTGTAATCGAATATTGCTGAAACAATATTGAAACGAATTTTAACGGCAAGTGCTGCTCCCAAGTTGTGCTGTTCAGCAATTGTTTTGAGTTCATGAAGGAATTCAATTTGAAGTTTTCTGTCGGTCTTCTTCTTTCCACGATTTGACATAACTTCATTAAGTTTACTCAACACAATGTGAATATCAATTTCAGCATCTTTTGCGAACATTTTGGGTTTCTCACTCGCTCCATATTTGGGAACGGTTTCCCATCCACCTTCATCGTCATCTTCAGGCTCAGCGACAACTTCTTTTCTCGGTCGTGTCAATTTAGGCTTCTTCTCACGAGCTTTTTCAGGCTCGTCCTTTTCGGCTTCAGTTGTTTTCTTCAAAAACTTCTTACGAAGATCAGTTGGATCTTCGTCTTCTGAGCTGGAAGATGTGTCACTATCAGAGCCCCAATCCATTGAATCATCAGATTCTCCATCATCAGGTTTAGCTACTTTCGGTTTGATTTCCTTCACTGTTACTTCTTTCTTGAATGAAACTGCTTTTGGCACTTCAACTTCTGAGTCGGAATCTTGTTCAACTGCTTTGTCCTCTTCATCATCTTCGTACTCGCCTTGATCAGGATTTTCACGGAACTTCTTCATTTCACTTTCAAAGTCTTTGATGTACTTTCGGAACTTTTGTCGTAAAGTTCCAAGAGATTTTCCATTATTCTTCGACATGTTTTTGCGTCCATCTTTGTCTTCCCATGTTACGTTGATGAAATCTTCAAGCTCAACAATTGATCGAATCACAAATCTTGGAATGATTCCTTTCTCCTCTTTTATGATGACTGGCTGTGCTTTCGTATAGGCACGTGTAAAGTCTTCAAAGCTTGATAAAATGCTTCCAATATCTTTAATTTTCCTATGATTTCGAATACTTTTTATAATGTTTGTAAGTTCTTCATATCGCTTTTCTTTTTGCGATCGAACAACACGCTTGACATCTTCATCGTCGCTGTACTGTAAATATACATAATTATATTATAATTTATTCAAAATTTCTTCCTTTATTTCATGAACTTACAACAACAACTTGCTGAATTGTCGGCTGTGATACTTTGTTAATTTGTTCATCCTCACTAGAACTCTCGGAATCACTATCCGAACCACCGGCAAAAAAGCGCGACATGTTTCAACTTTTGTTCTCTGAAAGATGAATAAAAAATGATTTAAATTTATTTTCACTGAGGTTATCGAGTCGAAGCTGACACTTGGCAATTTTTTTTTCTTCAAATTTTCAAATCAATTTATTTAAACAAATACAATGAACTGGTGGAAACCTTCACTTAATTTTTATTATCAGTACTATGTTTAATCAAAAGCCACTATTTTTATTAATTTTACCTTTGTAATAACTTTAAAGTGTTGAAATACGATAAAATTATTTTGTCAAACTCGTGTGAGACAAAAGGGATAAGAAGCTTCAGCGAATATTTTCGAAGTAATCAATTTCGAATTAAATTTTCGAAAATAACGATAATGAATACCTAAATACCCACGCAAAGTTGTTTATCAGGCCGTGACAAAATCACGGAGTAACAAATTTCTCGGTTCCACTTTGTATGGGAGGTCAAACCCGCGCGAATACACCAAAGCCGGAAATACTGGTACATCACTTACACTGGTCGAGGGACCGATTTTTTCGTTAATTTATGATTCCTTGTAAAAATGTCCTGTATAGCATGTGAAAAGTACGAGAAAAGAATTACAAATATTTTTCGTGATGAAGAACTTCGTGAAAAGTATGAAATTTTTACAGGGTGCAAGGTAATTAATAACTTTTTTCGTGAACAAATTAAAGAGGGTGAATTTGTTTACCTTTTATTTTATTTAGATTGTTGTCGATTCCTTCATCTGCGATGGCTGTATCGAACGACTTGAAATGTCTATTGCATTTCGAAGAAATTGCAGAGATATTTATCGTAAACTCTATCCATTATGGATACCAAATGATGAAACATTACAAGAGGAAAAATCTGAGAAAAATAACAAAAACGTTATCGAACTTCTCGTGATAGAAGATGAAACGAATCATTGTAAAGAATTTTTCACTGAACAAGTAGAAAACAGTGGAGAAGAGCTTAAATACATTTCAAACATAGATGATAACTACAGCAGCACTGAAAATCAGGAGGGAGTTGATTACGAAGACGTTTATGTTGAATACATAAATGAAAGAGAAGAACCAGAAGAAGTAAAATTAAGGCCGAAAAGAAAGAAAGCAGCAGAACCACCACCAAGTGACGGTGATTCAAAAAACAGAAAATCTTATACCGTTGAAGATAAACTCAACATTATAGAGTTTGCCGAATCAATGAACAATCGTGTTGCAGCAAGACATTTCAATTTAAATGAATCATCTGTCCGTAGTTTTAGACGTCAAAAAGAAATGCTTTTAAAAATGGATCCTACAAGAAAGACTAATCGAAGAGCTTTACCTCACTGGCCGAAACTCGAGAAAGAACTTAAAAAATTCGTTGAGGATTATCCAAATAAATTTGGTACGAAAGCCAAACTCAAGGATATAAAGCAAGAAGCGATTAAACGTGCATCGGAATTGGGTATTCAAAATTTCAATGGATCAAATTCATATATTTTCAGATTCCTCAAACGCAATGAGCTTCCCTCAGCTTGTCCAAAACCACGAAAAACGAAAATCTAATTTTAATGAATGAAAGAATAAATAAATATAATTGAAAATTAAAAATTGTTTTAAGTGTTATGTTACGTAGTTCATCTAGGAAATCGTTAATCATGCATTACAAAATTCGTGTAAAAAAAACATAACAATAAAGAGAGAATTCAGCAAGTGTACAGCAACAATAACATGGAAGTTCAAAGAAAGAAAAATTATGAAGGCTTGAGGGTTAGACATATTATTTAAAATAAAAATAAAAACATGCTAAAAATCCATTGTCATACAAAAGAACCGTCATTGGCAATTGCAGAAATTTAAAATGTAACTTTTTGTTTGTTCATTTTTATTCAAAAAAGTGACTTCGTTCTTTATAATGTTCACAACTTCAATATCATTTTCATTGAATTAGGTACTTACTTACACTTCGTAAGATTTAATCACGCTGTCCTTTCAGTTTCTGTAAAAATTTCTAAATAATTTTCAGGGCCTATTCCTGAGAGTTCTCCAATATCTGCAATGGCACTACGTACGGTACCATCCAAATCATATGCGCATTGAAGAACGTTGCGCAATTTCTTCAGTGAGAGATGCTGCAGCTTCGAATGTACATCTATCTTTAATGGCTTTGATAGCATTATTTGCATTCTCATAAATGGAAGCTGTATTTGCCTGAATAGAAGCACACGGGTCTGTGACTTCTTCACACCTCAGAGCAGCATCTTCATGAAAAAAAAGAATTAAATATTTGTTATAAAAATTAAATTCAATATGAATTACCACCAGAAGCAATGACAGCTGCAAACAACAAAAATGTTAAACTTTTCATCTTGAAGTCAAGTGAATTCTATGATGAACTAAAGACAATGATGCTAGTTGAGTAAAAACTCTTCCTTTTATTTAAAAAATTCAGGCTTTTTTGAGAAATTTCAATGAGCTTTTTAGAAACTTTGATAAAGTTCACTGATAGTTTCAAAATAATTTAAAGATATTATTACCAAGGTGACATTATCATAAAGATAGAAAACACAAACTGTGCAATAGAAATTATAGCAACCATAGATTTAAATATTTTTGTAGGTAGATACAGTGGAAGCCCGTTAAGAGAAACACTGAAGGGAGTCACAATTAACGNGATTTATTTAAAAAATTCAGGCTTTTTGGAGAAATTTCAATGAGCTTTTTAGAAACTTTGATAAAGTTCACTGATAGTTTCAAAATAATTTAAAGATATTATTACTTACCAAGGTGACATTATCATAAAGATAGAAAACACAAACTGTGCAATAGAAATTATAGCAACCATAGATTTAAATATTTTTGTAGGTAGATAATCAAGTCCTTTTATTGAGATATCTATGAACAATCTTTTTTAACTTTTTATTAAAAAAATTATGCTAAAATAATTAAAGTTTGATTATCTACATATAACTGCACTTTAAAAAAAGTTAAGGGCTTTAATCTGAATATGTAGCTGAAACTTAAAAATAAATGCAAAATAATTTAAGGAGAAAAATATGTTTTTTTATTTATTTCAATGCTCTTATTTTCTAGTTCACACAATTATTAAAATTTTTACACTTTTGAATTCTGAAGTTGTAGGTAGTTTTCTTCATAAATATTCCCACAAATCGTCATCAAATTTCGTTCATGCAGTAAATAATTATTCATCCTGCTCATGATAATTTATTTCTTTTTGTACATTTTTTTTTGTTTGGTAACCATTTTCACTAATTTTCTTTTATTTGATTTAATTTTGAGGCACTTTGATGAGACTCAATATTTTATGGCTTATCAAAAACTAAAAAGAAGTCATGAATTGTTACTAAAACTATTTGTATCTAATTCGTTAAATTATCTATGGCACCTAAAAATAAAATATATACCAGAAAAGAATTTAGTTAAGTTATTTAATTAAACGTAAATTTTACCACCACATAAATAATTTTCTTAAACTTTAAATTTAAAATCAAATGACAAAATTATTCAGTTTAATATTCGTACAATTTTGTCAGAAAGAAGAAAATGAACTAAAATTTAAGAATTCTCTTACATAAATATAATTAAATCAAATTATTTGGTTAATTTTGTTTTCTCGCTGAAATTGTCTCAAGCTCCTTGAAAAACATATTAAATTTGTAATTTTTATTCTGCAGCAACTCACAGCCAATAAATTGCGAACGTATGCGATTTTGACATGAAGCATCAACTATTTTAGCCTTCGACTGTTACTCCTTTCACCATTTTCGAAGAATGCTGATGTTCGTTGGCGAGTTGCTGGCTTTTCAAAAGTTCTAGTTGCTATCACATTTGTCGTGGTAGCATTTGAACGTAAACTTCGCACTTCTTTCACTGTTGAATTAAGCTTCGTCGTGGTACATTCGACTTCTTTAACTTGAGCGCTACGTAAAACACGAGGCTTAATCGAAGCTTTGACTTTATCTTTATCAGATGATTTATTTCCATTGTCTTTTGTGACAATTTTCTTCGATCCACGTTGTGAAAGATCTGTTAAGAGATCAAACTTTTTTATCGTCGTTGTGCTAGGCTTTTGATCACTTAAAGCTTTTACAACTTTCCTGATATTTCGAGTTATTCGACGATGCAACTTCTGCTTTCCGATTGCCTTCTTAACACCTGTTTGTACTGAAGCATTATCGGATTTCATTTTCATTCGTTCAAACTGACGTGTCGCATAAAATCGTCCAGTTGATGCAGTCACTTTCTTCCTTCTCACAATCTCATCATTATTTTCCTTATTATTACTTTTCACTGGTTTTTCTCTAAATTCTGCTTCATTCTCAGATGTCTCCATATCTTCACTTTGTATTGTTCTGTCATTTACTTCATTAACACTTGACGACGATATTTCAAAGATTTGAATTGAATCATCACAATTCTCACTTTCCACTTCTTTTGTCTCTTCCACCGCCACATCTTTATTCTCAATCTCATCAGATTCTTCATCAGAAAAGTCCATGACATCAGTATCAGAACCAGAATCATTCTCTTCTTCTTCTTCATTGTGTAAAGCTTCAACTTCTTCAGGTGTTGGTCGCAAATAATTGTAACGTTCCATTGGCTTGTAGACCGGCGCACTTTGTAAATATCCTTGATGATCATAAATATTCGTGTGAAGCGATGGAAGTGGTTGTTGAGTTGGTATCGTTGGAACTGGACGATAAGCGTAATGAAGTGGCGGATACGGTCGCAATGCCATATTTTCATACATCTCACGATGCTGCTCGTATGTTGAATGATAATTTATTGGCTCGTTGGGATTTGCAAGCAGGAAATTGTTACGACAACATGCTTTCACAAAGGCACTTTCATTGCTGCTTGCTTGATACGTCAACGCTCCCGACTCAACAATGTTCTGATGTTGTGCATGTTGTTGCGATGTTGACGCAACTTCGTAACCAAATGGTGACTCATATGAATTATAACCATTTGAATAATGATGATTTTGATGAGATCCCAAATATCTTTCATCTAAGTTTGTTGTTACTGGTTGATAGAATTGATTATCACCATAGAATGCATTTTGTCGTGTCAATCCTCCACTGTAAATGTCAGGCGTCATGACATAATCTAAATTGTACGCCTCGCTTGTGCTATAATCATAAATAGTTCGTGCACTTTCATCTTCGATTGTTGTTTGTTGGTATTCAGTGTTTGGTGAACGACAAAATTTAAACATGTTCCGTTTATTTGGTGGATCAAGCATGACACAAACAACTGAAGTGTTGTCAGCTCTTAAGCCATTGCTTCGCCATTTTTCTAAAGCTGTTTCAACGAGAATTCTTGATGGATTTCGCCATGCATTAATACCGAGTTTAGCATTGTGATCATTGCGACGTTCAGTTTCATAGACGGAATCAACAGAAAAGTCAGGGTCAAGTACATTCCAAAGACCATCACTAGCAAATATCAAACATCTGAAAGACAAAATCATTAATTAAATTACTTTAAAATGTGACGAACTTCAAAAGTTACTTGAATGAATGTGCATCGACATCAATGACATCAACATCTGGTTCTGGTGACACGACAAATTTTTCTGTTTTGTAATTATAACTCCACAGGTCACCTAAAGAGCGTGCAACAGCTAAGAAGGGAACTTCTTCAATGCGGGTGTTTCGACGAATTGGACCTTGATGGGGGTTCTTCGGACGATACCACACAACACGATGAATTCCTTGTTTTTGTTGAACTTTCCCTCCATCTGATTCAATTCGTGCAAGCTCGTCAGGATTTTCTGGTTTGTGTTCAACTGTCAACGGTTGAGATATCCATTTTCCACCTTTTGGATTTGTTCGGCCTAAAACTATTCCCGAATCCCCACAATGTCCAATGTATAGTTTTCCTTTACGTAGGAATGCAACACTTGCCGTTGTCCCAGCAGTACTTGGAAGTCCGCTTGCAGTTTGAGGCCATTTATCTATTTTAAAATTAAAAACATCAAACATCAATTTATTTTAGGATGGGCCAACATAAAAAATGTTTTTCTTTCTTTTTTTTTTCTTTTGAAATCGAAAACGAGAAAGCAAAGCATGTTGTAACGTGCAATTGAGTTGGTCGGTGCTACAAACATCATACAAATAGCAATTCTTTGTTAGTGTGTGTTATGTATGGCAATGAAATATAAGAGAGTGTTAGTGGAGAAATAATAAATTCAGTGGCGTCAATTTATGATAGTTTGATGAGTCATCAGATTAATTCAAGGATAATAATTTATGACAACCATTTGGAATATTTATTTGTTTTAACTGGAATTAGTCATTTTCTATAAGATAAATATTATTGTTATTATTTTATCCCTTGAATTACTACAAAATTTATCGACGCCACTGCACTGAATGGAATAAGAAATCGCGCTCTAAACTATTTTCATATTGGATTCAAATCAAAACAAAAACAAAGCAAAATATTCACCCAAATCTTTCCACATTGCCATGTGACATTCGAGGAAGCCTTTCTTGATGGCATCTAATACGTCTTTATCATGGTTTGACCAGAATCCAGGCTGATCGACAATATAATTCATTAAATGATTCTTCGCAAATATGCTTGCTGTATCACCCCCATGCCTGGAATTGATTGAATTAATTAAATATCGGAATATTTAAGATAACAAGAATATTAAAAATTGTTAAATAATAAGAGAAAGTGGAAAAATCCACTTCAATTCTCTTCGTATAAGGAAATGAAAAGTTATTTCCGCTTTTTACCCATCGAATATTCCAAAGAATGCATAATCCAAATCCTTTCCATTATCTGATTTCTGGTAAGCAACACTAAAAGTATCTTCCATGTACTTTCTAGAGCCTGTGAAACACATTGTAAACAACTTTTCGTTATCTTTTCTTTAGAGAAAGCTTAGTATGATGATTATCTTACCCATGTTGCAATATGCAGTAACACGGAGTCCAATACGTTCATTACTTCCGTTTTCTGTCTCCATTTTATATTATTTAAACATCTGATCTATTAATTAAACTCCGTTTATCAATAATCATTTACAATATTATGAGATGATGCTTTTGGCTTTGCTGGGATTACTCCATTGTATGTGTAACATAAAAGGATGTTCATTGTGTTTCAAGGTTCATCGAAGAAACTTAAGATATCAAATGGAAATGATTAATTATGCAATTTGATGTATAAAAAGCTAAAATTCAATTTTTAATATTGTTATGATGAAATTGTGATACAAAGCTTATAAACGCCCCTAACGATATTCGAAGTTGTCTTCTCATGAATATGACGCACATGTAAAAAGTTTCCTAAAATTGCGCTATTTTAAACCCCGCGTTAATTTTCTAAAATGACCCGGATTAAGCTAGTTTTTCCGCGGACCGGAAATTCAACTTTTCATACAAAGTGAGCAAAAACTTTTTCCGGGTGTGATAAATTCTCCGGGTGTGATATTTACACTCTCCACCTGAAACTAACTTACTGGTGCGCAGTTTTAGGTGAAAGGAGACCTGAGTTTTAAAAACAATTCTTCGCTCTCTTCTTTTACAAATTATTAATTTAACCCGTGAGATTATTCATAACTAACAATTGCTTAATGAAAGTGATCTGATAATAATTTAATAGTATTTAGTTATTTTATCCCGTGACGAAAAGAAATCCAATCCTTGATTTTCAACGAATTTCATAGACAAAACTTGATGGAATTTGATATTATAATATCGTTCAATTGATTAAAGCTAGTGAATAGGAAATTATTTCGTTTTATTTAAACTAAACCTCAGCAATAAGCACAGTGAGTATTGTTCAATTGTTAGTTCTAGAACAGTAAAGTGGTTTGGCTGTTTCATAAAAAACAAATCTTAGACAGAAAATACAAAAAAATCGATGAAAGTTCCGCATAGCTTTACAGAAGCTTCTTAATCTTATTCAGTTTATTTTCTAAATCCAATTTATGTAGTTCGTTCTTCTGTCTATGCACTTGCTCATCATCAGGTTTCGAAGCGACATACATTCTTGTTGTTGTAGGGTGTAGCAAGTTAAATGTGCTCAATTGTCATTCAAAACTGATCTCGTTATCGATGATGATTATTGATTAGACCAACGGAGGAATTCCGTTTTATTTTTAGGTCAGTTTTGTATCATCGTTAACATACGGGGAGGTGAATTTCTTTATCATATATGCATATGTGTCGCGTCAGAAACTTAATATGTATCTCTTTCTCTCTCACAAGAAACTAAAAATATATTCCGATGTTGCAGCTATGAATTACGATGATATTTTTACTTTCTTTTCTTAAGGTTTCGTTTGGGATTCTGATCGAAATACAATCGCAAGATTACATCTATTTCAAGTCATAAACTCAAGCAGACTTGCGTAGCAAAGTGTTGTACAATTACAAATGTTTCTTATTGTGTTTCACTTGTTCCGCTAGAAGACTTTTCTATGTAAAATATTTAGATCTAGACTTGAGCGAACAAAATTTATTGTCGAAATCACCTGAGCATGCAAATGTTATGTCATTAATATAAATTTATTCAAAAACTTTCTAAATCATTATCCTAAAAACATTCAAAGAACCATAAGCAACAGTTTAGTGCAGCAATAGTAATTTTCTTCTCTGCTTGAAATACAACAAAATAAAAACCGTTCTTACTATTTATTGAATTTGGCATCATTTTTGTGAACTTTCTCATTTCCATTTCAATTCAATTAAATCGAATGCCCCTAATTGATATACCTAATTTATAAAAATATTAAATTTTACAGGTGTACACCATACAAAGTTGACAAAATCAAAAAGTTAAAAAAAGCCAAAGATAACTCGATATAAGAAGTGATAAAAATAAACAAAAGTTCAAGGAAGCAGAATACAACAGAGTATTGATTAAATTAAATAACCATTGGAAACAAATCATCAGGAAGCTTTTAATCAAATTTATTAGGATTACAAATGTGAGTATACCGGTTTAAGTGATTATTATTTGCCCAAGTGAAAATATTTCAAGCGAGTTAATTAAATTATTTCTAAAGATAATCCTTTTTGAAAAATAATGAAAATGTTTAAAATGCAAGGAATAAACTTCGTTGGCTTCAGTAATTGGGATTATTCGAAATAATCTCATAAAATTGTATAAGAAAATTTTAACGTATAAATATTCAAATTATAATCTTCACTTATCTACCCCCCGAACGCATTGAGCGGGGCATGTTGAATCAGTTTATTTTCTAACATCCCGCAAGTCGAGACTTGAATTTTATTTCTTCTTCATTTAATTTTATTTATTCGCGTTCTTTAGTTTCAAAAGGTTGAAATCATTAGTTACTCTATTCTTTAGTCAACTAATTATCAGTATAAGTGAAAAAAAGTGCTGAATGAATACAATTTCTTAAAAATACTGAAAACAAATACCGTGGATTAAAAAGTTGGTGGTCATTGCAAAAAGAATATTAAAAAAAAAAATTTTATGAGAAAAGCTAATACCAGCGGCGAGACGAATTACAGCTTCAATGAAAAATGTAACATTTCTCAATGATTTCGTATTACTAATCGAGTTTTTCTTCATCATCAACACGTTAATTTCAACAGAAAAAATTTATGATTCTAAGAAAAGTGACAAATGTGTGTGAAGGTTTGAAATAAATTTTGGGTGAAATATTGCAACAGAAAATAAAAAAAACAAATGAACAGAACTACTTTGCATTGTTGTTGTTCTGGTGACGAAAAGGAGAAAAATGCAAATTTTTGTTTTATGGATCTCTTAAAGGGTTCCTGTGTGTGTTTGTTCTCAAATATCTGGTTTCATTCGTCGCACATAAAGAATCTCAATTTCACCGTCTCGAATGAAATATAAAAAACTGGCAAGGAATTTAAAAATCTTCTCATGACAGACTAAAATATTATTTTATTGGGTTGATTTGTTCCTATCTTAAACTTCTTGTGTTTGATTAAATTTTTTTTGAGTGGCGTGGTTGATATTCGCTTCTGTGATTTAAAGTTAAACATGAAATATTTGACTTTCAACGTCAATTTGCTCTGTGTATGATAAAAGAAAAAGAAGTTCAAACAAGACGTCCTTATAAGGATTTTTTTCTATAAAAACAAATTATTATTTACCGACTCCATCACGGAGCTGTAAGCAATCATTGATGTAGACTGAGATGAATTCGCTTTTTTATTTCCCCTTTCCAACAATTATTTAAATTAACCTTGACCCTCGCCTTAACAAGCTCATGAAACAAATTTTATCATCGAAAAATCAAATCACTGACATTTATGCATTTCGAATCGAGATTTTTCTCGACATGCTCTGCGGTCATAAATGTAGTAAAACAGTTAACTTGCTTCAACATCAAGCAAAAAAAAAATTACAAGAAAGATATTGGGAACGTGCTTCTTTCTCGTTTATTTATGATATTTATATGTAAGATTCTGCGTTGTATTGATGGGAAAACGATAAATTTATGCATTGAATTGAGGAAGACTTGTTAATAAAGTCACTTGATTAATTAATTTCTTACATGGTTCATCGATTCAATTACACAGAACATTATTAGATTCTATTCAATATATTTTATTTTTCATGAATTGTCTAATAAATTTAATTGGTAAAGAATTGCAATTCCATTGATTGCTTACTACATATTTAACTTTCATGCCAGCCGCTTCAAGCTAATTCAATTTAAAGAATTTATTTGTTCTCTTTTACTCTTTTTGTTCAATTCAAAAGTTTGCTCAATTCGTGGCAAACGCACAAAAGTTTTTTTTTATTATCATGTTTGTAAGACCTAAAATACTCGAGATAAGATAAGTTCGTTTGCTGAACAACGTTTTACTTGCTCACTAAATGCCAAACAACAGCTTTTCTAATGATTTGCAAATAATCGAAGATGCTATACACAATAGACAGGCCAATGTCTTCATGACGCCTATAGAAAGTATGCGAACTAACTTTGGCAAAATGTGTGTGGGCAATTTGACCGGATAAAAAGCGGGCAAACTTAATTCGTTCTTCTTGAAGCGGTTAAAAATGTTTATTTTATTGTATTCTGTGCGTTGGCTGTAGTCTGAATATTACACGATGGTAAAGTCATCGTCTGATATGTAAATTGATGGAGCGGAAGATTCCTAAAGTGTCGCAAATTGTTGTCTTTTCCATCAATATTATAAAGTAATGTCTTTATCAGGCGCCGCGCCTTTGTAGCTTTAGTTTCACTGTGCTGACGATGTTGATATTGCCTGTGTGCGTTAAACGTAAACAAAAAAAATATTTTCTACATTTGTGATGTCACTGCGCGATTTCAAATTAAAAATCAAAAGAAGAAGAAAAGCTTTATCAGCAATTATGATTTTCATTTCTCATTAAGTTTTTTGACACAGATTTAAAATTTTTATACTTTATGATTTGATTAATAATTTGTTTCGCTTGTGATTCATACATTGACATTATAAATCTAAATGCTCCGCTTGTATTTCATGTAAATGTATCTAGAAATGATGAAGGCCGTGTGCAATTGAAGATCACGTTTGTTTTCGGTTTAACGCAAGTTCACTCATCGATTCAATCGCTTCACGTTTCATAAATCCACCGATTACAATCCTTAAATGGTCAATAAAATGCGAGGTGCACTTTGCAAATGACATCCGAAGGCTAATCGTGATTTTAACTGGAAAATTCTTTTCCGCTTCTTATTTTTCGCTGTGGTTGTGTGGAAGTTCAGCTAACTGATGATCAACATCAACAACATTCATTACCAAACTTTTTTTTTGTAATCACTCAAATCGTAACTCAATTGAGTAAAATTTCACATCAATTGGTTCAACATAAAACCGAGTGAGAGTAACGAGAATGGAAGAATTCATCAATTTAATGAGTGATGATCCGTTATGAATCTTCATTCTCATCTTATTCATTATGTTTTTTTGTGTGTGAATGAGAATATGATGATTATGATTGCAAAAATAAATTTACGATGCTGCTGATATAACTCATGCACAGCAGTTACTAACATTCAACGATGAGAATGATATCAAAGACGCTGATTGATGATGAAGAAAAAATACTTAAAACGAGAAAGAAATGAGAGTTGAATTGCACAAATGTAATAATTTATTTCTCTTGAAGTGTACGTAGAAATGTCGGTAAACTGAAGAAACTTGTATAAGAACAAAAGAATCAAAAGAAAAAATAAAGTTTTGAAATATTTTCTTGCTGGGCAGTGAAACATTAATAAATAAGCATAAAAATGATAAAGTTAAAGTCGCTGTTTCGTAGAGGACAAAGTGGAAATCCATCTTCGTCTTCAAGTTCATCGAAACAAGTTCATCAAATTTCTCCAGCACATTCCGTTGGTATTAAAACATCAGCTTCGTCTTCAAGTCTTGACAGAGTTGCAACAGCGAATTCTGGCAGTGCTTCTGCTGATCTTGGAGCGACAAGAAAATTGTCAAAGAATCATAAACAATCATCGAAGGATAAGTTAAATGATTTACTTCGTGTTAGTTCCAAAGAGAAGATTTTTGATGAAAAGAAAGAATTAAAGAAGCAACAGAAACAACAAAATAAGCAAATGCAGCAAGTTGCAGCTCAACAATCTTCTAACATTCATCATCCATCGTCTTCTTCGTCAGTTCAAACATCAGCTGAACCACGACAAGAACGATCACATCCCAAAGATTTCGACTCAACAGCATTTAATGGAATGCAAGATGTGAGTTCTTTACACTTTTAATGTCGTTTTGTTGTTGTTTCTGTCACTCATCCCACGCTTTATGTAAACCAAATTAGGCGAATTCTATTAACAACCGTCTCGCTTTCAATTGAGTTTTTCCTGTCGACCCGGTTTTTATATATTCTCAATAATAAATAAGATCGTGAGAAGTTGGTGACATTCGTGGGCATTTTTTTTCTCTTTTTTTTGCGTTGGCGACAGAAAATTGCATTAAATTATTTTTATTGCATTTACCAGTTAATTGAATAATTTTACACTTTTTACATTTTAAAGATAAAACATAAACAAACGATGCAAGAATTGCGTCAGTTGCAACATGAAAATTCAAGCTTAGAACTAAAAATTCGTGAGCTTTCATCATCACACAATGAGATGATTCAATTACGCAAAGATGTTCAAAAGTTACAACAAACAAACGACATGAACAGCTCGAAGTTGAATCAACTTGAGGAAGAAAACGAATCGTTAAGAGATCGACTGAGAAATGTTGTTCAATCGCCACTTTCGGATAATGACAAAGAAGATTCACAACATCGAATGCATAGCTCAGCACCAGCTTCGATTGCACTTCCGAATGTAAGAATTTCTTAAATAACATTCAAATAGATTTAAAATGTTTAAATTATTTCAGTTTATTGGTAATCATGAGTCGAGTGAGACGCCATGCACGACACCAGATTGGGATAAACAATCATCAAGTAGCGAAGTTTCTGTAGCTTGTCTGCAAGATAAAATAATTCAAATGGAAGAAACTCATTACTCGACCAATGAAGAACTTCAAGCGACACTTCAAGAGCTTGCCGACCTACAAAACCAAGTATTAGAATTGCAAACTGACAACGAAAGACTTTCAGATGAGAAAGATGTGATTTTTCAATCACTTTGTCGTCAAACTGAGAAACTTGAAGATACGAGAAGTCAAGTTGAGACATTACAGAAACTTCTTTTACGTGATCCCGATCAACAAGATTCAGCATCATCAGAACGTGAACAGAAGTTGGTTGATTTGTTGAAAAGTGCACAAGATGAGCGTGAAAATTTATTATTGAAGCTTGAAGACTTAAATTCTGATTTGAATGAAATGAAAAAGTCAACAGAGTTGTCGAAACAAGTGAATGAAAGGTTGAAAGAAAGAGTAAGCGTTTTGGAGTCAACAATTGATGCATCAGTTGCTGATCGAAAAGAAATCGAACGTGAGTTGAGTAATGCAAAGGAAGAAGCGTCAGCAAAACAAATCGAAATCAGTCGCTTATCAACATTACTGGATAACGCTCGCTCAAAGATTGATGAACTTGAACAAGACAGAGCATTGGGTGATAAATCAGATTTAGGTGAGCTACTCGACATCGCTCGAAAGGAGAAAGATTATTTAGAAATTGAAGTTGCGACGTTACAAGAACAGTTGTCGAAGAGTCAAAATGAGACACAAAAGCTTCGCGACAGTCTTGCTGGTGTCACTGAGGAATGCAAAGTCACTAGAAATAATGCAAAATGTGCTTTGAGTGATTTAGAATACAAATGTGAACAGTTGAAGCAGGAAAAATCCAAATTACAAACTGATTATCAATTACTTAATGACACAACAAGTGAACTTCAAGTAAGAAAATTTTTATTGATGTTGTTGCAAAGAAATTTATTTGATTTAATTAAATTTACTTTAGGTTCAGAGCAAATGTCTTGGTGAAGATAAATCTCAACTTGAAGCTCTTTTGTCACAGACGCAATACCATCTTGGTGAACTTGAACGTCAACTTACTGAAAAATCTGAGAAACTCGAGGAAGAAGCTCGCATTAGAAAGCAGGAAAATGAAGAGTGGGAACAGTTTCAACAAGATCTTCTCATTTCCGTTCGTGTTGCAAATGATTTTAAAACAGAGGCTCAATTAGCTCATGAACAGCTTGCATTGGACAACAAACTTTTACGTGAGAAGATTCGTGGCATGGAGACACAAGTGGACAAATTAAATAAACGTAAGTTGAACTTTTCTTTTTCTAGAATTTTTCTTTCTTAAAATTTAAAATTAAAACATAAAAAAATAATAAAAAATTAGAAGAAATTTCCCAACCGGAAGTCGTCTCAGAACAAGAGACTTCAATGCATGATCAAGATGTTCAAAGCAGTAATAACAACAGTCATGATGAATTTCAAATGGAAATAAATCGCATGAGAAATTCTTTGACTGCTTTGACATTGAAAAATTTTATGTTTGATGGAACGGTGAAAGAGCAAAAAAAAGCTGAAAAAATTGTCACACAAAAAGTTGAACGACATGATTTGCCACCGAAAATTGTCACTGAAACTTTTCCTAAAAATCCTGAATTGTTGGCAAGAAATGTTAGCAGAGATGAGAAATTTGTCGAAGCTAAAACTGAGATTGTTGAACCTCTTGTGAATGTTTCTGATCCTCCTGTTGTTAAACGAAGCTTGTCGAAACATCGAAAAGATCCAACAAGAACACAAAGTAATTTGATTGATCCGAACGATATCGTAGCCGCTTTAACTGCTAGTCAGGAGAAGCTTGAAATCGATAACAAGCCAAAGATTGTCGATACGAAACCGAAAATTGTTCGCGTTCATTTTGCTGAACATGCCAAGCCTGAGAAAAAGGTTTTTATTAAACAACCTTCTCGGGACTCCGATGAAGTCGCTTTGATTAATAACAATAAAGAAACGAGTAATAACAATGAACTACCATGGCAAAAGAAACATGAATATCGAACTGTCACGCCTTTCTTCAAGCCAAAAAATAAGGCAAAAGCAATTAGCGATGAGAATGTTTCTGTCGACATTAATTTTCGTCCGATTGAATTGAGTCGAAGCATTGAAGATGTAAACCAGGAAATTGTTAAACCTGTTCCAATTTTTGCTTCGAAAAGCTTTCAAGAACTTCCAAAAGTTCGTGAATTCAAACCATTTGATGAGTTTCAGACGAAGTCGTCAGATGATTTGCTTCTTGGCAACATTGATGGAGCTCGAAAGCCTGAAAGTAAGCGGCATAAACTTATGAGAATTCGAAGTACAAGTAACAATACTTTGAATCGGTTGAGTGATCAACTCGTGTACGAGAACTTTCATTATGACATTCCCGAAGTCAATTCAACGACTGCTGATAATTTCATGAGAAAGAAGGCACCACAACCACTGCCAAGAGTAATGGATGAGAACGGAAACAACTCAATTCGACAAAGCAAAACAATTGTTTACGTGCTTGACAAAGAGAAAGATGAATTTATTCTCGAGGAACCAAAATCGAATGAAAACTTATTTGACGATGTGTATGAAGACGTTTTATTGCGTAATAATGTTAGCCGCGATACCGACTCTTCAATGTTTTATTCATTGATCGATAGCCGTGATGATTGTAAGTGAAATTAGCTTTCACAATCAATTCAATTATGGGGAAAAAAAGGTTTCGTTTTTATGTTCAATGTTTGCTCGTTCATTCGTCGGTTTTTTTGGACAAAAATTTATGCTTTTATGTTGTTTCTTTGTCACAATTTTATTAAATGTTTGAAATGTCTTGCATATGACTGAAATGTAATTTTAACAAGAAAACTATTTGAAATTCTTTCAGTGGTTGCATCATCGAACGAATCACAACAATCGATACTTACAACAGTTCAACAAGAAATGGCGCAACGTCGAAAGCAGAAAAACAATGGAAATGTCATCAAAAATGGAACAAACGGAACTGTCGTTAATCCAATGCCACTTATGATACGTCAAGACTCGCGATTATCTGTGAAAAGTTTAATTGAAAGTATTGAGAACACATCGAAGCAGAGCAAAGGATCGGGAGGATCGCAGAGTGGGTCGACTTCAAGTTTGAACAGTTTAAGTGCAATGGAGCAACCACAGCACGACGTCAAATTGCTATCAGCGACAGAACAAGAAAAGCAGCAGAAAACTTTGAACAATAATTCACTCACGAATAATAACAACAATTTGAGTGGCAATAATGTGAATGGAAGTCAGAAGAATCGAGGTAGGTCGCACGACATGATGAGGTAGATGATTTTGATGGATAACTAACGGTTGGTTTGATGGAGAGAGCATGACAAGAGCATGATCGGTTTGCTGCACTAACTTCTTCACTTTATCGTTTCAATTCAATAATTTCTTTTTTTCTTTTGATTAGATATCGTGTTATTATTTTCTCCCTTCTTTTGTTAGTTCTTGATTGACTTTTGAGTTGAACAATAAAACAGAGTGAAATCTTTTGTTCTAAAAACTACTAACAATTTAATTAACAATCAAATTGATTCATCATGAATTTTTTTTTTGGCAAATAGATTTTGCCTTGACTTGTGACATGAGGCGTGAAATTTTGTTTTGTGATATTGGCAGCTTCAAATGGACGTGACAGACTTGAACTCAAAAGTTTTATCAATTAAATGTAATATTTTTTTAATAATCATGAAGTTCATGATGGCGTCATTTTGTTGTTGAACTTTTTTTTTGTTGTCTAATTATTTATTTAATTTGCATGTTTGAATTTTAGTAGAAAGAGTTTCTTTGTAATTATTTAATAATTTATTTCTATTTATCCTCAATACAGCAACAACTCCACAAAAGAACGATGATCAATTTTATTCATCAATCTTATCTTCACATAATCTTAGTAACAAACATGATTACGTCAGACGAAACAGCTATGGAGATTTGAGTAAGTTGAAGTTAACAAAACAATTGTCATATTTATAAAACTTATTATGTGATTTATGTAAAGGTGAACGGAAAGATCCATTGAATGCTTTGGTGAAGAATGGGGGCTCGAAAAGAAACGCTTTACTTAAATGGTGTCAAAATAAAACTGTTGGTTACCGAAACATTGACATCACGAACTTCAGGTGAGATTTTTAAAGTTTGATGAAAAGTTTGAGAATCACTGTTGTGTATGTTTTGATGTTTCAGTTCAAGTTGGAATGATGGTATGGCTTTGTGTGCACTTATGCATTCCTATTTACCCGAAATGATTCCATATGACGAGTTGACACCCCAAGATAAGAAGAGAAACTTTAGTTTGGCATTCTCAGCAGCTGAAAAAGTTGGAATTAATACAACGTTGGTAAGTTTCAGAATCACTGACTTTAGTCATGAAGCTTATTTACTTAATTATTTTAATTTTTATGTAGAACATCAACGAAATGTGTCAAATTGAACGTCCAGACTGGCAATGCATCATGGGATATGTCACAGAAATTTATAAACATTTTGAAACTCAACTTTAAAGAAACTTCAACTTTTAACTCGCATTTTTCTTCTCATTAAATATTTTCCACTATTTTATCGTTGAAATTTAGCATTTAAATGTTTAAGAATAAGATTTTTGTATTTCTTATCTAACTTTTCAGACTTAAATATGCAACTTGAAAGTTTTTTTTTCTTTACAAAAATGAATGAGAATCAATGAAATTTGGATGCCTTAAAGAAAAAAAAAAGATGAAAAAACAAAAATAATTTTTATATCTACGCATTGTAAGAATCGGTTGAAGAAAACAAAATATTTTTTCATATAATTCGTTTCCTAATCTGAAAAATTGACTGAAGTTAAAAATTAAATTTTTTCATACTTATTACGGCAGCGACATCAGAAACAGTTGCAACTATTTAACATAGGGTGAAAGTACCTTAAACGGTTACAACGAAAATGAGTACCTATTGTGGTAACAAACCACTTTGAGTATGATTTTCTTCGCTATTTTAAATCGGTATGGCTCAAAATTTTTAACAGAGGTGCTTTGAACCTTTAGCAACAATTATGCTTCTTATTTTAACTACGTTCTGCCCTTCATTTCCGTAAAAATCGTTCGCATTATTTATACCTCCAAAAATGGAATGAAAAAATAAGCGACAACAGGCCAAAACAGACAACCTGCAAAATTTTTCGCGGAAACAAGCTAACTGAAGACGCAAAACGGTTTGTTTACGTTTTCATATATTTTTAACTAGAAACAATGTTAAATAAAACACAACAATCTTCCTACATTAAATCAATTTAATATATTTAATTGTTTTTATGGCTGCAGCTGATGTTTTTGTTTTTTGTAGAACATTTTTTTTAGTCTTGCATCTTGTAACCACAATATGTCCCCATCTTGTAACCACAATATGTCCCTGATGCAAAAGTTGTTACCACAATATGTCCATGTTAGACCTTTTTTAAAATCCGTATTGTAGCTTAATTAAGCAACTATTTCGGAAAGTTTAAAAACAAAAAACTGTGAAAAGGATGGTAAAGCCTACTGTTAAAAATTCGATTCTCAATTTTACTTGAGGACTGTTTTATTAATTTTTTAAAAAAGATTAAAACCTTAAGAGCTTAATTGTAACCAGTCTGTTGCCATGGACAAGCGAACAACTTTGCTTAAATNTCTGAAAAATTGACTGAAGTTAAAAATTAAATTTTTTCATACTTATTACGGCAGCGACATCAGAAACAGTTGCAACTATTTAACATATTTATAGACAGCTCCAAATCTCTAGTCAAACAACAAACGATTTTTAAGTGAATAAAACTAATCGACGATCGTGTGTAAAAATGCGAATGGTTGAAATTAAAATAACGAAAACAGAGCTGAAATTTGCTTTTCATTTTAGATTATCTAAATATTATTTACAAAAAAGAAAAAAAATGAAATTGCATCAGTAACTTTTTGAGATATCGAAATAAAAGCATTATAGAGACTGAGTAATCAAAAGGTTTTTTCCATTTTAATTCTTTTCCAGGGTTGATTAAAATATTTTAGCTCCTGTCTGTGTATTTTCAGAAGATTTCCTATAAGAATTTTTAGATTTTTTGTATTACCAATGAAGTCGGTATTCTTGTACAAGAAACTTGTGTGGTAACTTCTTTTAGGCTGCGCAACAAGGTTTGCAGTTTTCATGTACAAAAAACTGGTGTGGTAATTTGCTTTCTGGAAAAGATTAAAAGTTAAAATTTTATGAATTTTGTAGATAGTTAATCATCAGAAGCATCAAAATAAAAGGAAAAAACTTTAATTTCTTCTTTTCAAGTTTTATTTATTTCACATTTTTCAATTTAAGCTTTTTTTCTTCGCGTTATGTTTCAATAATTAAATCCACTAATTTACCTGGACACGAGATAAAATTTTGTTAATAAGTTGCTGACATCAAAAAATATTTCGCTCGAAAATGTTTCAATTTGTTTAAATTTTTAATGCACTGAATATTAAGACAAACTGTTGCTTGAAATTTTTTATTAAACTTTTCTGATTTCTTTCTAAACGCGAGTGGCCACTTTTAAAGGCACAATTCATTAAATTTCAATAAAGCATTCTTGTGGATTTCTTTTTATTATTCTTTCCTTCCATAACATTTTGCAGCTAAGAATGATCTATTCACATTTCCAACTCTTTTTTTCTACATTTCTTTTATTGTAAATAAAATTAATAAAATTATTTAAAACTTTGAAGACCTTAAAGAACAAGAAAGTTAATTATTAAATTTTACCATCTTAAAACTATATTTTATGTTTTAAATTTTACAGAACATCTACAGCCAAAAAGGAAAAAGATCTGTAAATGGAACTTGAGATTCTTTTTCTCTTTTTTTTAAATCATGACTGTTAAGCTTTTCTTACTTCGATCTTTCATCGAGAACGGCAGTTGCATAAAAGCAATCACAATTCAGAACGGAATTTTAACTTGTTTAATTCAATCATGCTTTAGGTAGTTATTTAGTTATCGTAGTTATTTTTTAGTTGTAAGCGATAAGGGAAATACTTTCATTATTTGGTTTCTTGAATGGGGGGTTGTTCATAAGTTTTGTAATTTTCATTGCTTTAACACTTAAATATTTAGATATATTTTGGACATTTCCTTTCAGGAGTGATTTAAAGTTACCTAAGATTCGTCTGAAAATTTGTTATTCAACTTGCAAACTACCCCCAAATATTTCTATTTTTATGGTTCATTTTTATGATAAATAATTTCCATTTTTTTTCATTAAACATTCAGATTTTTTTTATGTATTTTTTATTTTGACTCGTAACAGACAATTTTACGGCTTTTATGGAGATTTCTTTTCTAGATCGTCATCTTTAAACTTTTGTTTTCTTTTCTTCTTATTACTTTACACATAAATTAAAATTAGCAAAGCATCTGAACGATGAAAGTTATTTTTTTAAACACTTTTCGATTCCATCCAAACTATTCACAAAGATGTTATCATCTCAATAATCTTCCTTTCAATTTGTTTCTCTACTTTAACTTATTTCACACTGCCTTAAGCAAGTCGTTGCAGGAAAATCATCGTTAAGAGTCCACATATCGTGCTGCTGATGATTGATGCTGAACTTGTCTGATTCTGTGACTCGATTGAATCTAAAATGAAATATAAATTTAGTTTACTGAAGAAATTTTAAAATTAAAAGACTTGAAATATGATTTGAGAGTTGAAAATGATATCTGCAGAATCTATTTAGATAATTAAAATAGATTTATCTATTATAATTTATTTATTTATTTAATTTTTTTGAAAGGGGAAACTTAAATTGTCGGTTAATGAAAGATAAGAAAAAGAAATAAACCATGTTTTATCAGCAATGTTTATTTAGTGGCGATAATTAGTCATAAAAATATGTTGGTCATATATGTCAACTTAATTAGAAGCTCAAAATAAAAAAAGAGAAAACTTTAATTATTTCCAATTAAAAGCCAATTTTTCGGTTCCGTATCAGGATCAACATAAAATATCTCCATATATGCTTTTGATGTTGATGACTTGCATATGAAGTGATTAGTTCATTAATCTAAATCAAACGACTTAGAGCGTCAAAATGGCGAAGAGAAATTAGGCGAAAAATTCAGACATGGTAACAAAATCTTTTATCAAAATTACCTAACGTTGAACTCTTTTGAGGCGGATCGGTAAAAGCTACGAGAAAAACTTTAAAAATTGACACATTTTGCATTGCGGTTTTCGGCGGGAGATCAAAAAAGGACGAACAGTAGATAATTGGTTTGTTTTTTTTTATGGGAAATAAAGTCAAACATAAAAAACGCAAATAAAATAATTAAAAAATATCAAATTGGGGACGACACAATTAAGCGGATTTTAAATTAACAAAAACAAATATTCAAGGATAAAACAATTTCTTTCTTGTCGTTTCTTAAATTAATCTTTTAATTAATTACATTTATTGAAATATTAATTTGTCGCTTACCTTTGGGAATTTTAATTGAAGTCACATGTGCAAAAATATCATCGGACCAGCTTTCAGTATTTCGAGCTCTTGGCGTGATGTCCCATTCGCCTTCATCCATCTTAAATGAAGCTTGAACTCTATTCATAAAGAAAACAGACAGAAATAAAAATGTTTTAGTTATTATGAATTCGACAATGATGAATTGTTAATTGACGATTTGATGGGCTTGGTCAGCGGTCACTTTCTTCTCAAAGCGACTATGAACATTTCCTATCTTTATTATAGTTTAAATTTCTATTTCACATTGTTATTGATATAAATGAAATGAAATTGAATGTTCTAAGAGTCATGTCAAATGCTTTTTTAAATATTTCAGTACTTAAATGTTAATAAAACAATTTGGGAACATTCAAACTTTCAAAACTTATGAATGAATCCATTCATTTTAATTTGCAATTGTTCTGAGATTTTCAATTGCATGTCAATTTTGCTGGATATAATTAAATGATCACTTTATTACTTACTTCCACTCGCCTGGTCTAACTTCATTACGGTTGGTTATTTGAGCGCTTTTCCGTTGCCATGGATCCTATTAAATACCGAAAAACTTCAATTAAGCAATAAAGTTGCATTGAATTGTCAATCGCTTCACTTACCTCTTTATTACGATATGTAAACTCCATTTCGGTCAATGGCTGGCGACTCTTAATTATCCAATCTGTGTAGACAATGTTATTGATATATTTATAGCCTTCAAATTTAGCTGGTGCTGGTCCTAATCCAAGTGTAACGTTTTCTCTTCTTGTACCAAGTGCATTCTGAATGTTGATTAAATTTAATTAAATTTCATTTAAAAGAAGCAAATTTCATAGAAATCTCACCTCAACTTCACATTGATACATCATGAAATCACTCGAAGTAACATTTTTTATCAACAACTTTGTACGATCGTGATGTTCTCTCATGTCATTTTCGATCTTATATTTGTTATTTTCATGAATCTTTGTGTTACCTTTAAGCCATTTAACGGAAATTGGAGCTGGGAATGCTTTGTACAGACAATGAATTTCAATATCGTTGTACTCTTCTCCATTGAAGTAACTTTGATGATGCGTAAAGAACGGTGCATCTGGAAAGAGATTTTTCAATTGAGATATTCTCCAAACGATCGTCTAAAAATAATAAAACTTACATTGAACGTCAATCTTGAAAGATGCTTTGAGATTTCCAAGCTCATTTGATGCTTCACATTCATAATCACCAGCATGACGAGCATGAAGTGTTCTAACAATTAGAAGTCCCTCACTATCAACTTTCAATTCATGATCTTTTCCTTGATCTAAGATCGTATTTCCATTATGAATCCACACAATTTTAGCTTCCGGACGTGCTTTTGCAATATGACATTTAAATCTCAAATCTTTTTGGCCTGCTTTATATACCAAAGTTTCACCAGCAATATTTTCTTGTGTATTGACATTATGGCCAATTTTAATACCACGAGGTGGGCCGTTAATTTCAAGATGAACAATCGTCTCATAGTTGACTTTATTCTTAGTCAAAATTGCGCGGCATCTAAACGTTGCATCATCGAATGGGTTTGTGTTCTTGATTGTTAGAGAACCATCTTTCTTCTCGAATTCTATCCGATCTTTCCATTCTCCTACAGTGACTTCACCTGAGATGATGATGCTTGATTCGTTATACCACATGAAGAACGTGTCACTATCGAAGTTTTCACCCAAACATTTCAACTTGATAGACTTTCCCACATCAACTTTCTCAGTGTAGCCTTGCGTCTTGTATTGTTTGACATCTATACTGCTTACTGTTGACTGTTTCTTATCTTCCGATTCATTGTAGTCATCTTCATTATAATCGCCATCTGACCCATCTTGAAGGTAATCGTCATCATCTTTACTTGATTCCAGTGGACTGGAGTAAGCTAGAAAAATGTGAGAAGATCTTTCATAAGTCACGATGTAACATGATATAATCAACATTTATATAAAAGAATTTCTAACAATCCAAACAGTTCTTGAAAACTGTAACTAAAACGATAACAAGACACGTCATTTATTGCAAAATTTTGCCGCCTTCGCAGCAAAACGAAAGAATTTGAATAAGCAAATATCCATAACAAAAAAAAAACTGCTGACATTCAGAAGTCTCATAAAACAACTCCATGTCGCTTTCCTACATTGTGGTATCGTCCATAAATAAATATAAAAGTTTGAAAAATTATCGTACTGGGAAAGCCATGCCGAGTGGGAAACAACAAACAGAATGCGAGAATGAGTATAAAAGTTTAATTAACAACGCGCTGTTGTCGTTAAAGAGAGAATTTGTCAACTGTTTGAATAATTCATTTTGAGGTTTTATTCAACCGGCATCGATTCTATCCGACCGGGTGTTAATTTGAGTGATCCAATTTAAAGTTGCTTGGTTTTAATCAAAACTATGTTTGTTAATTGACGGAGAAATGGGATTAAATGCTGTATGGTTTAGGCCTATCAAGTGAAGGTTCTTCTGAATTGAAACAACAGCAAAAAAACAAAAAATGAATTTCAATTATCACAGTCGAATGATTTGTTCAAATTTGGAAGTATCTAAATATCTAAAACGTTCTAATGGAACTCAAACGAACGCAGGTGCGTATACCAAGCACAAGTCATATAAAATGTTCATTAAGTAGATATTTAGTTAGGTAACAACATACGGCGAGAGTGAGGGAGAAATGTTATGATTTTATGGTTGCTTTAATTCATGAAGCTTGACGATGGATGTGGGACTTTGTGCTTAGCCTTTAAGCAAATTTTATAGCACCGAAGCAAGCTGACTTCTAATGTCTGTCATTCCGTCTTGCAGCACCCTTTTGGATTGCGTTTCGCTCGCTGCGCTCACATTTATATCTTCATTAATAATTCCAATGGGCACGTTTTAATTAAATTCTGTTCTCGACTTTGTCTAATTCCAACTTATCATCGTCGTTGCTTTTGTGTGAGAAAGTTTCAACTAATCGGCTTAACATTTTCTCATCTAGCTATCTAACTACGCGGTGTTAACAAGAAAAAGAAATGCAAGTCATTGCGACTATACAACTTGAGGGAGTGCTTTGTTGCTGTTCTAAATTGTCACGCCATCTTAACCTAAGCGATATCTTCTTTTCATTGTGATTTATTATGAAGTTCTAAAGACTTTCATACGATAATTATTATTTTCATTTCTGCCCGCACAGACGTTCCGCTTCAATCTGGTGAATGGGTGAAAGAGAAAAGCAGAAATGAAAAGAAATTAATCCATCTTTAATAGGCTACTCCTTTGTGATCTTTTTAATTTAAAATGTTCTTTGCGGTCTTTTTTGAAACAGACTTTTATCATAATTTTTGCTTCTTCATACCACTTTGTAAGTAGAATGAGATTCTCTTCCCTTTCTTTCCATCATTACCTCTGACTTTATTTAATAAGAATAGAAAAGAATAAAAGGAAAAGTCTTAAAAGCCCCGAACGATCTGATTATGATGAAGTTTTGTAACAAAGAAAGGTTAATCACGAATCGATGATGCGCCCTCGTCTATCATGATGAGACGTAGAAAAAGTAGAATTCAATTGATGTTAAAAAGAGCAATAAAAATAATCTACAACAGATCATATGTTAATGATGTCAGGTTAAATTTATGTTGTTTACTTTCCATATTTCTTAATTGCTGACGTGACTAAATTTACGATCTTCCACAAAGTGGTTAACAATCGAAATCATAACACTAACAATGAAAATGGTTCAATGAACTTAAAAACTTCACAACAAACTCTGATTAAGCTCGATTTATATGAGAATTTTAAAATATTTTGATGTTAATTGAAGCCTGAGAAAATAAATTCATAACAGCAACGCGCCAAAACAGTTTCAGAAATTAATTAAGCACATTTCATGTTTATTAATTTACTTCCTACATCAGAAGTCGCTTCTAAAGTCTTTCGTTTTTATTACGACCGACCGGTGTTGGGAATTTTTTTCGATAGATATTTCTATTTAGAATATAATTATTACTTTATAAAGAATCGGCCATTGACAGTTGTTGCCTGAGTTGGTTAGGGTCCATTATTGAAACAACAGTTCCATGACCCTACTGACACTGCTTCTAAATAAATATTCAACTTGAATTCAAGCAAAAAGAAAACAAAGATTCGTATGAATTAAGACAGAAGTGATTTCAACGAAATTATAATCTTTAAAGTACAATCAAAATATTTAGACATTGATTTGATTTCTTTTGATTAACATGCACGAATGAGAGTTTAAGTTTCTTTTTTCCCGTTTAGCAGTTGTTGTTCCTTTCATTTCTGAATGTTTTAATGATCGATGTTATGAAATAAATAAATTACACAAGTAAACATTACGCTTAGAAATGTTCTCGAAGTTTAAAGTCGTGTTGAAAAGACTGAATAAATTGTTAAACGGATTCTAACAGCAGAAAATCACATGATGGTCTTAGATATGTAGATAGCTATCGGCTGCTATTCCAAAAATGTACGTAATTCGCTATGAATTCATGATTCATACTTCATCGCTTCGCTTCTATTTATTTGAAAGCTTTTTAATTTCCTTTGATTTCCGATTACTCGATGGATGAGATTGGAATCAACTAAGTAAGACAGAATAAACAAAAAAGAAGTTTCATTCCAAAAATAACGTTATTTGGAGTCGAGAATACAAAGCTATAGTGTATACAAACAATTTAAAATATCAATATTTCAATCAACATAAAATTGAAATAACTTTTTATGCTTCAATTTGGGTGGCGTTTGTAAATTATGTAACACGATACTTTTTCATTATTTTTTATAACACTCAAATATGTATTGAACATATTTATAAGCATAGATATGTGAATATGTTGGAAACATCCAATCATGAATTGAATTTGTGACATAATTTAATAGAAATTTAATTAACGACAATTTCCGTGACATCTTTCGCATTAAATCGTTAAGTTTAAGTGCAACCACTGAAGATCGAAAGAAGTTAATATTAAAAACCGGTTGATGATCGAAAGCATTTGAGAATAATTTTGGTAAATACTTTTTATGCTTAAATATTTCTGAGTATTTGCTTGCTCGTTCGGTTGCTTGCAGGCAGAGATCAATTATCGAGTGGCAAAGTACTCTTGTGAATGAATTATTAACCACGAAAAAAAAATGCCTGAATACATTAAAAAAATTGTAAATTCATGAAAAAGAATTTAAAATCATTAATCATGTTAGAATATTGTGTGGCTTTCGGTATAAAATTGTAGACTCAGAGTGAGAATCAACTATCAAGTGAGTTTATAAATAAATAAAATCTTCAATGATGAGACGCGTGCAACATGTGAATTCTTTGTCAAGTGATTTAAGATGAATAAGGCGACAGTTTCCTTTTGTTTGAGAATTTTGACAAATGATTGTTTTGTTGATGGCTTCTGAAGTTGAAAGCTTTTTCATTTCTTTTATTGATGACCAAACAATCGATTTTTATTATATTCAAGAGAATACCGACTTCAAATGAAAGCAATGCTGAGTTGCAGGTTCTTAATAAATAAATTGATAAAACGATTTCATCAATAAAAGTTTTCTTCTTCACAGTCGTTCAGCCGACTAATTTTCCATCAATAAATTTCTTTCATCGAAAGTTCATCAAAGACGAAGAATCTCTTCAGTTCTTTGTATTTTTCAACCTTATGCACTTTTCAAACTGTTCAAAGGCTATTCTTTAAATAAATCTTTTAGAAAAATTACGTTTCAAGACAAAACAAAAGTTGAATAATCTTTTCCTACTTTCTAGATACGACGATGTGAGTTAAATGCTGCTCAGACACTCCCAAAAGACTCATTTCACTCGTTGCGTGAAAAATTCTTTTTATTTCACATAAAAGTCGAATAAATGTTCAACAAGACATTCTTTACGAATACTCCTGAATGTAATTAAAAAATAAGATATTAAAAAAAATATTATTTCATTTCAGAATCTCATAAATTATCTTCATCATAAGAAAGAAAAGGAAGAAGAAAAAGTTTGATTTAATTTCTCGATCGTCAAAAGCCCTTTTGCGACTTTGTTTATATGTAGTCTCGGCGGAGTCATTTCATGATGTTCGATTGAAACGTTGAGGTAGGTTTTATGACTTTTTTTTCTTAATGTTTGCTTATAGTTCTCATTTTCTTTCGTTGTCTTCTTTGATATCGACGCACATCTTTTATAATAAATCCAAAACCTGATTCTTCACTGCAAGATGACCTGCAAGCCGGTTTTATTATTTGAAAATATTTTTGAGTCAACTTGTGGACGCAAAAAAGTCAACAAAAGAACATGACGATTGATCCATCGTCGAGCATAGTTAATCAATATTCAATCTAAGCTTCCATGTTCACTATTTTCGGGGCTTCAACCAATACCACACATTAGCGTTTTATTACAGGTGTAAAATAAATGTGTTTTCAATTCCAAAACTATTCGTTCATTCACTGAGTCACTGAGTTGTTTCCATCAAGAAACCGACCGTTGAAAAGAGAAATAATTTCCATAATTTTAACGCTTCTTTTTCACCGCTACACGACACGGGCTTTAATACTCACTTTTTTGGGATCTTACGCTTGGATAATATTTCACCCAAGATAGATTCTTATCGAAAAGAAATTCGTTTTAATGGCGATTAATTAATTTGAATAATTAAATGAATAAACAACTCTGCGTTTGAAATGTAGCATGTCAATGATAAAGTAGTGGAATGCTGTAACATTTATCGTCTAAGTTTAAATTTATGCAATATTTATTTGAATTCAAGAATGTAGGGAGCAAACAAACATTGAAAGATTTTTAGATTAATTAGCAGGTCGGTGAGATTGAATCAACATACTAAACAACCTTCGAACTTTAGAAGAAAAATTAGATGAACGCAGTTATGTTCGTCATCCGCGTCACGATTTCTTTTAAAACAAGGAAATTGATTTCCGCATTCAAAATAAAGCAAACTTCTCTTTGCAAAGAAGGGAAAAAAGTTTAATTTGTTATGAAGATAATATTTCACTACGATCATGATTTTATCATCAAGCAATCTCTGATTATTTCCTGTCATTAATGATGCCAAGTTTGAAAGAAAAAAACTCGCGACATTCCCACAGACTCGCAATTTTTCATTCTCGCTTTCATCAATGAACTGCAACCAATTCAGAGCGCTGCAAATTGTTTTCATTGCTAAAAGACCATGAAAGAAAAAAATAACTTGAATGCTGCAATTCTACTGCAAATCTTTAACACAATATTTCTTATTTTATATTCGCTTTCCCTCTCAATTCCAATAAAATTAACAAAGCATTAAAATATGACTTTTACGGCTCACACCCACAAAATTTAGTTCGATTTAAAAAATTCTTTAGACTTATTTGAGGTAAACGATCGATGCGTGTTTTAGAATAAAAAATTAATTTCTACTTTACATGGCGAGCGTCTGTTTGCTAAGCACTGACATGAGACGATTGTCGAGATCTCTTTCACTTAGCAGTGAACAAACTATCGACTTCATATGCATGCTGACTTATCTATCATGCTTAAAAGATTGCTTTCGACATTTCATTTCACTCTTCTTTGTTTTGTGTTTCATCTCGTCGGTCCCACCACAAAAAAAAATTATTCTTTTGATTAATCTTATGTAAGTATGTTTGTGTTGGAACGCTTTTCTTAAGAAATAAGAACGCAACATAAAAAAGACGAATTTTATTCATTTTCTCAGAGCTGCTTTGCTTTTCGGGATCAAAAACATAGCGAGATTGTTGGGAGGTCGCATTGGGTCAAACTGAAATAAAGAAGAATGCACGAAGGGGGATCGTTTTATATTTTATTCATTTCTTTGTTAATCCGATACGATTTTGGAATTAGTCCCACAATATAACATAACTTCTAAAAAAATATATTTAGAGAGACAATCAAATTTATTTACGCGAATACTTTGTTGTTTATTTGAATTTTGATTCTTCCGAGAAAATAATTTTATTAACGAATTTGCATTCAATGCTTCAAGCAACAGGCGATAGAATTCAAGAATATTTCTGCTATATATCAATTCATCCACTTACGAAGCCAATTTGCATAAAAGAAGAAATAATATTAAGCGAAATTTGAAGCAAATAAAGTCTGTAACAGAAACGAGAAGCTTTTTTTTATAAATTCAACCTTGATAAATCATAGAAAGAAAAAGCATAACAAAATTTGTCAGCAACGATATCGGAGGGCTTCGAATGTCGTTGGTTATCTAAATAGAAAAGAAAAATAAAAAGGTTCGGATGTCCTTTCATTTGGGTATGGCATCACCACGTGCAATATGAGCCGTTAGCTGAAAAAATCGTTTCCGTTCACGCGATTCTCAGAGTTTATTTTAAGTTGATTGGAGAATATTTTATTGCTCTTATTGTAGTAAGAATAACTATGTCATTAAATCAAAAGAGACAGAAACAAAGGATTGTTTGGTAATTACGTAACCGAAAGTAATAAATTTTCTATTTTTTTGCAATTTTCTTAATGCGTCATCGAGGCTCGACAATCTCCGAAATATATTTACGATGCTTTTAAAAATGAAATTTAAATTCAATGTTTCTAACGCCCAATAAAACTTAAGATTATGTTTTTCTTCTTCATAACCGAGCATCGCTTTTAAGAATATATTTTCGAAGATGTTGAACCTGTGACGACCAAATTTTAAAACGAGCATGAGGTTTTAGTGATATCTGAAGAAAAGCCGCGCCCTTACAATTTACTTATTCACTTTCGTTCTATTCTTTTTATTGTTTTCCAAATTCTCATATCAACTTCAACGTCAACTTGACACGCACACAATCATACGATAAAGTTGTAAACGGAAGAAAAATTAATAAAACGAAAAAAGTTGAAGGAAACTATGTTGAGGTTTCAATTATCATCGGACGTTTCAGCAAACCCAATTGGCTACGCTCAAATTACAGTAATTTGATTAATTGCAGTCATTTAAGGAAAGTGTTATAAAACTATATAATTAATTATAAATGATTCAATAGCGCGAGCATATCTTTACGGTTAATTCGTTTCGATCATTTCATATCATGCATCAGAATTGAGTTATTGAAGTTGATTTCAAGCAACATTCTTGCCTTACATTTCTTCGAGGCGAGTAAACATGTGACCGGTTTCTTCTTGTTTTAAAATAACTAAAATAAATCTATAAACAAGCGCGTCTCATAACTTCCGCCCATCAGTGAAAGTTTAAAAAGAAAATTATTCATTGAATTTTCTTTGGAAATTTGTTTTCCGGAACTTGCGACAGCAACATCTGGATCATGAATGATTGTAGTCGTAAAATATTTGTAATGGAAGAGAGAACAAGAACAAGAGATATAAAAGAAAAGTGTTCATAAGTTGATTAAATTAATTTAATTGAAGTTAAAGTTAAATTTATAGGCGCATGGAAGTGGAAATCCAACATAAAATATTCTTTCAGCTTCTCTTGTTTGTTTTTTTATTTAACTTTTCAATTGTGCGTGTGTTTAACGAACACATGGTTTGTTGAATTTTCCATTCTTTACATTTTTGATTCCGTAGCTGACACATGTTTTGACTATGGAAATTGAACATTGTTACATCATGATGAGAATTACCAAAAATAAAAATTTATTATTAAGGGGATGTTGCGGATATGACGTGAAGATTTTGCTTGTAGAATTTAATAAAACATTCTATGAAAATAAATATTTTGAATGTAGCTTTTTTATTGACGAAATATCCGCACACATCACCCACCCATCCAGTAGATCGGATGAACTTCTGTTTCGATAACGAAGAACAACAAACAGTTTTTTTATGGTGGTCAGTAAATGGCCCGACAAGATCTGTTTCCAGAAAAACATTCCAAATTTGCTTTGATAACAATCAGCAATCGAAAATTTTTTAAACGACCCCATGTTGACCAGATGCCGAATGCGCAAAAATTATTTCGCCTTTCTGATGTTTGAATGTTGCCAAATATTTGCTACTCGAATGGAAATGAACTTGGCCTGTTCATAATTTGTACATTGACATGACGAAGGAGTTCTTAGTGTCGTTCAAGTCACGGTGGAATGAAAAAATGATCGTTAAATATATCCCCATGCAGACCTTAAATATTATGTCATTTAATGACTTGGCGTGGGCGTTTTTATGTTGCGTAGCATTTTTCTACTTCATTTCTTCATATCACTATTCGATTGACCTCGACGAAAAATCCGTAAAACATAAAAGAATTGTGTGTGTGGTGGTTTGACGGTAGAAATTAGACAAAAACCCTTCTAATATTTGTAACTTTTAATACGACTAGTAGCTATTATAAAAAGAATGAGAGAAATATTTCTGACAGTTTCAGGGAGAAGCTGAAAATATTGAAAATAGAAATGAAACATTTGAATATGACATGATATTTGTTTTAAGTTTTTTTTCTCTTATTTTATGCAAAATTATGCACATCGGAAATCTTGCTGCTTCACTGTGTAATGTTAATCGATAATTCTTGTTAGATAAACTCATGAATTTTTCATTGTTTGCAACATTTCTAAGGAGTGAAACATTCTGTTATACACGCGTCATTATAAGCGTTCGTGACAAGTGATGTCTAAATGAATGGCTTAGCAAACTAAACATCAGGAATAAGTTAGCATTTTTACGAGTCATCGTGTTTAAGATTGCACAATGCAAACATAGCGAGCTTTACAATTGCAATTACTTGCTTCTTACTTAACCATCACAATCATTACTCCAAATGTTACAAAGAGTTGTTCCCTTTTTATTTATTATTTTTCGCTTATTCTTAATCGATTTCATGACGATAAAACGTTATAAATATGCGCACTTCTAGGGCATAAGAGCTTGTAGCAAAGTATTTATCCAACGCTTGTTATTTTTCAAACAGTTGAACATTGTTCCAGTAAATATTTAATGTTTGACATATTTATTTCCACAGTTTGTTCGTCACTTGTTTGTAACTTCCAACTAACAGCAAAGAGAAAAAAATTAATTCAGAATCCACTTAAGAGTCATGAATATGTATCCAAGGCTTATCGTTGTTGCAAATCTTGTTTTTATGAACTTTTATGCAATCAAAATTATTCGCTGATGATGGTGAATGTTGAAGTTGGTCATAAATAAACATTCCAAAGTGTCATTGAAAGTTATTTATTTAATAAAGCTATCAATAAAAATAAGATTGATTCATAAGTTTCTTAATAACTTGAAGAATGTAAATAACTGAAGGTATTGAAATTTGAAATTCTTTATCAATTGCGAAAAATCACGATGGATATTTGCATTTACACAACTTAAAGTGTGACCGGACTTTATGAAAATATAGCCGAGCTTACATTTCTGTTAAATGCTGTAAAAACTTATGTTTAATTAAGTAAATTTAACGTCAGCTTTCGAGTATCGGTTGATAGATTGAAATATTTACTCGTAAATTTGAAACTTTATAACTTAACGAGCATTTGATTGCGGTTTTCACCTTGGAGCTTCCAACAGAAGCAACATAATGTTCATCCATTGTGTCTAACGTGAAGATTAAAAGCCAGTTTATGAAAATAAATAATTTCGGACAGTAAAACTTTTCATTTCTCAAAAAGCTGTCGTATTGTGAAAGAAGTGATTGCGTCATCATTACAATGTGGAACTAGACGTCAGTCACAAATAAATCTCTTAAATCTTCGCTTATCCCTGCTAACAAATAGAGTAAACATTGATCAGTCCAATCTCAACGTCTTGTGTAATATTTTCAACAGTTTGAAAAATAATACTTTAGATCTTGCGAATCAATTTATAAAGATTTTTTTTCTAAAAGTTCTCGTGATGATCTAAGCAAATATTCAGCTCTAGTTTATCCTACCAACTACTCTGGCTTCTTATTTATTTTGAAAACATTAACTAATTACCTTCTTTAATAAATCCCAGTCATAAAAAAATTCTCGGATTATTTTAGTTATCTACAGCAATTATTCTCGCTATTCTAATCCCTAAAATAAATCATCCACCCCACAAAGTTGAAACTATCTGATCGACTTATAATAAAAACTATTCGCGTGCATTAACTGTGACGGCTTAAAATAAATCATGAACTAACAACTAACCAACTAAATTCCCCCTTTTCAAGTTAGTTAGTTTAATAATTAGTAATTCTAGGATGTTTTCAACTTAATTAAAATTGGCAATGAGACACCGCTAGGTCATTATTTTCCCTCATACTTTTCTCTGACGACATTTACATGCCAAAACTTATTTTAGGCGCGCTTCGACAGCACTTTCTGACAGCCAAAAAGTCAACATATCAATCTCAATCGAAAATTGCTCATCAATTATTCAAATGAGTGAGTGAGTATTAAAATGAAATGTAAACGAATAATAATCAAAGCTTTACCAAAGCCTGCGATTAATCATAAGAAAAACAAATTCTGTTTACTTTTAATTCAATAAAGTTGAAGTCATGTTCGTGTTTAACGTGCTATGGTCAACTTTGGAATAAAGTGTGATAAAGGTGGCACAACACAATTGCTTAAATATTATAACAAGACTATAATTAGACAAATCGCATTCGCATCATCTACACGCTTCTTCATTCAATAACAGCGACTTTTAAGTGGATACAACAATAGAAACGTTTAGCTNTAGATATTAAAACCGATAACCGAGAACCGATAACCGGATGGTTTTTCCGGTTATTTCGAATACTAGGTTAACCGAGATTTCTTCCGGTTAACCGAAAAATAACCGAAATTAGCGAAATTTACTACTATTAAAAATTTTTTTCGCAAATTGTTTCGTTTTTTTGATTGTTTTTGGCTAAAAACGAATTAAAGTTTAGTGATATGCATTTTTTCCTTTAAAAATAATTTATTGTTGTAAAATTCTTTAAATGTTAAAATCAAAGATACTAAAAGCCAAAAAATCTTTTTTTTTGAAGTTTTTGTATATTTTTGAGTCAGAAGCAAGCAAAGTGCAATAAATGTATCAGGGAAAGAGTGGAAATATGCATAACAAGCATTCTTTTTCATTTTTCATGTTGAAAAATCAAATTTTCATGACTATTTTAAGATTTCGGTTAACCGTAGGTTAACCGAGTTTCTCTGTTTCGGTTACTAGGTTAACCGGAATCTGAAAAATACCGGTTAATTAACATCTATAACTATAATTAGACAAATCGCATTTGCATCATCTACACGCTTCTTCATTCAATAACCGCGACTTTTAAGTGGATACAACAATAGAAACGTTTAGCTGTTCATCCGTAAAATTTGTTCATTCATAGCTTGCATGATGATATCAGCAATTGTTAATTATGTCATCGAATAGCTCAATTGTTTCGCCAACAAATGATTTGAAGGAAAGGAAATCATGATGATGATTACTCGAATGAATGAATGTTCAATAATTTTGATATTGATTGATGATCATTAGTGAAATATCTTAATTTTCATTTTAGGTTATTGCAAGCAAGATTTTCGAGATATTTTTTCTATTAAAATTTGTTAAAAGCTTCTCTGATTTCGCAAGGCATATTAATTAATCAAAAGTCAATGAATTTAAAAGCTTATTCATCCAAATCGTCATCTTTAATCATAATGACAGTGCGGCTGCATGAATGAAACTGAAACTAAGACTTCTCCTAATGACATTGCATTTATTAATATCAGCGTGACACCATTAACAATCATTCATCATGCAATTAAGTCTACCATTGACTAATTCAAGATTTTTACGATTTATCAACTTGGTAAGAATGAATATGACTTTAAACATTTGTGCGATCATAAATTTTAAAAATANAAAATATTATACAGATAAAGTGACGTCTTCTATATAAAAAATTAGTTTTAAATATATAAACCCTCATTACGCCGTCTGAAGGGGCTGGGCCGAATTAAAAATGATGCAACTTGACGGGTATTCTTCTTAGGAACATTTGTTTCATACATGACCATGACATTCGATGGTCATATAAGAAGATATCTAATAAAGACCGCTCTCTGAAAGAAAAGTTTCCACTGTGCATTGACTAATTCAAGATTTTTACGATTTATTAACTTGGTAAGAATGAATATGACTTTAAACATTTGTGCGATCATAAATTTTAAAAATAAATTGAAAGCTTTTGAGATTTAATTTGTAAATATTTTAAATTGATCACTGATATGAGTTGCAATTAAGCGCCACAAGTTTTGATCGAACAATTTATTTTTTATATGTTTATAGAATGACGACTAATAAGTCAGACTAAATTTGATCGAATCAGACGACATTACTTGTTCCTTGTGACTCACATTTTCTCATCGAGCGACGTCAAGTGTTGCTGACATTTACATTCAATTTTTCTTATGGTTTCAAAGCACCACAACGCATGCAAATGAATAAATTGTTACTATAAACGCGATAATTGGCCGCTATGACTTATTCGCTATTTTTCAATGTTATTTTTATCTACAATTGTTGATATATTAAATATTCAACCACACCAATAATTTATCAAATAACACCGTTCACATCTCCTAAATAGCGAAAATCAACGGAATAAAAGCTCGTTGAAAATGTTGATGACCGTTTGCGAGAAGGCACGAATGTGAGTGTCTCATTATAATTATTTTTACACATAACCATTAGAATATGAACGGACTTTATTGTCATTCATATAATTATGTCACACAATTTAAGAAGCTCTTACTTGACAAGGCCGATGAATCAATAAAGACGGGGAAATGCGTAGCTGCTGGTGACTGTTGATGGAAAAGTAAATATGAACGTACGCGAAACATCGAATGTAAACAATTTCAAGCAAACATGGAAAAGATATTTGAGGAAGCTCGAACAGCTAAGGTATGATGATGAAATATTAACCTTCGGAAAATGTCACACGTCATTGATTTTCTTTTCAATCATCAATTAAAGTTAAATTTATAAAAGAAGCTTCAATAAGTAAAGAAGCGATTAAACATTTAAATCACGAAACACAAAAATACAAACTAAAACTTTTTCTGGGAATTTCTCTGTCATTGCATTCCCAATTTTCTTTCTTTCTCCTCACAAATGATTCACTACACAAAACCGCTAAGAAAACAAATTTCTTTAATTAAAATTCGCGGCTGTGTTTATGCGCGGTTGCTTTATTATTCACGCATCAACGTCGCATAAATCTTGTGACGATATGAAACAAACATTAGAGTTGAACATAATTTCACTCCACAATCCTCGTTTATATTTCATTGCGGAACATGCTGTAGGATCATTAAAAATATTTTCGAGATCAAGAATCATAAAAAATAGACAAATATGTAAGTGACGTCGTCAGAATGCTTATTTTAACTATGCATGATCGTGGAATTAAATTTCATTTCACGTTTTCTTTCAGGATTGCTTTCTTCGAAGTTATTCAATAACTTCACAGACCTTAACTTGAAATATATGCAGAAGAAGACAATAACATCATTGACAATTGTTTTGTCATCGTGAATAGTAAATTATCAAGTCACATACTTTCAGTTTTGCGGTCGCAGCAACGTGACATGGGCGCAAATTATGTTTGAAGATATTCGACATTCATTCAAGATGAGTCAAAAGATATTCAAGAGTTATTCTGTCACCACTCGATCTCACAATAGGAATGATCTCCGCTTGAAAGCATTAATTTCCATTAATTATGCTAACTCGTGAAATTAACATCTTTTGTTCCGTGTTCGAAGATTTTCGCGCCTTCAAGAAAACTTTTTCTAATCTCCATGTAAAAAATGTTTACAACGTGGGTGGACAGTTAAGAAATTACAAAAACTTTTTTCTTTTCCTTTTTGGCAGCAGTTTTATTCAACAATTTATATTTTCGAGAGATTTTGATCGCGATGCTTGCATATGTTGCAATAATTTATGTGTTGTCTTACTTACTATGTTGCATATTTAAATGAAATTGCATGGTGTGGATAGAAACATTTGCGATCAATGCTCAAATGATTTTTTTCAGCGCGTTTAAGACTAAAACAAATAGACAGACATTGGAATGTCGTTGTAATTTGTAAAATGTTATTTTTTCTTTCGCATTTTTCAAGAAAACTCGCAGACTGGTCATTCGCCTCGGGACTATTAATATCCACTTTTACGTAAATGAAAAAAATTCTTGTCGACATGCGACGAAATGTTGAAATTTATTAAATGAACTTCCAGCTGCTGCAAAGCATCGCACGAGACTTGATGATTGAAATGTTACAGTTTCATTGAATTAATGAGTTTAAATGCACTGAGCGACATAATGGAAATGCAAACTGTTACGATTGCTACTCGCTGATAATATGATGAAGTGGGTAGACATAGTGACACAGAAGCAAGGCAAATCGAAACTTCAGCAACCTAAATTATTACAAATGGCTTTGTGGTGGAGTTTAATTCAATGAACTATGCTGTGGAAATTTTTCTTTTCTTCTTCTTTCTGCTAAAAATAGTTGACGTTGTTGATCGGAGAGAATAACAATAAAGTTATCATAAAATCATATGTGATAGAAGCAAGGACGCATGTTCAATGAATAAATTCATGTCAACGCCATGAGATATGAAAACAAAAACGAAAGACTTCTGACGACGATGCACAATAACAAAGAAGAGGAAGGCAAACAAAATATTATTACACTCAGTCTGGCGACGTCAAGAAGTCTGGAGCATAGTTGAGTTCACAAGTGAAATCGATTTTTCCTCCAATTCAAGAGCGGAATTGTTTGCGTTCCCATGTTCGAATTTGCTGTTTTCCATTTTCAAGATTAAAGCCAATAATTTTTGAAGGATTTTTTTCCTTTTTATTGTCGGGTATGTTATTAAAATGCACTTTATTGGATTTTTGGGTGAAATCATCAATGGAGTTACTTATGAGATTAAATTTTGAATCAAAAGAGAAGTTTCGTATTGGTTAATGGATTTGCTACCGAATATCATTTAAACGAGAGAGATTAAATACGAATATCTGACACGTCAAACGATAATAAATAACATGAAAATATTGGAAACTATTTGTGACCTTATTTTTAAACATGTGATAATATTTTATAGGATTGGGTGAGAGATTGTTGGCAGTGGAACTAAGCCGTTAATGAGATATTGTTGAAAAAGTTTATGCAAGGTTGAAACGAACTATATTTGATGCTCTTCCAATTTCCACATTTTAATGGTTTTTACATGAAATAATTTTTCCCCTTCATCATCCTTGACCTTATCTCAGCATTCTTCCTGCATTTAAACATTTCTAGCATTAAAAATAAAGTTTAATTACGTATGATAATCCAAACAGAGAGTTCTGTTGTTTGAGGGTGAAATTATGATCATCTTTAATCTCATGTTTAGTGAAATTAAGTCAACAATGAAATCTTATGAATAAATCTCATTGTGATTACATAAACTACACTCAACTCTCTTCATTATTTATTTTTCGGTTAAGGAACGGTCGCATAGATGATGCGCAGAGTTCAACTCTCAAGTATGTATATTTATTCAAAACATAATGCTGGGTAAACTATTTTTATGTTGTTGGTGTAATAAATTATGGATGACTCATAAAAAATAATCGGAGTTCTGAAGACATTCTTTACTTTATCGAAAAAAAAACGAAAGAAAAGAGTCGAAAAAGATAAAGAAGCGAGAGTTGATGTTGTTCTTTGCTGTCGCGTTTATTGTGGGGAGATATTTTCGAGTCTAGCGAGCATGAGAAAACAGTGACACTCGAAGATTGACTGACAATTTAATGCTGTGGCGTGTCAAATTAGTATACGATTCTAACTTCTTTTGCCGGTGATACTTTTTCTTTTTGTTTCTGATTTTCAATTTGGTTTCAAGCACTGATATTTTGCGTTTAAATATTGATGCAACGCAAGAACTTGAAGTATTGTTAGACATACATAAAAATCATGTCTTTCATTTCTCAAATCCCATTTCAAGCATGTTAGTTTGAAATCAGATGAAATAAGCGGCGAAATAAAAAGCGACAGAGGCCAAAAAGAAAATAACTTGCTACTGAGTTTATTTATTTGAAAAAGAGAAAAAATAAATGTAAAATTACGATGTGCTTATTTTTGTTTCGATCGCTTTAACGTATTTTCTCTGACCTAAATTTTCCTTCCCGAATTATAGAAAAAAATGCAATCGCGTTCACATTTCACGTTTTTCCTATTAGCGATGACGGGGAAAATCTGGCGAATGCCATAAGAACTTCAATAGCAGTGTGAATGATGATTTTTGTCACAAAAGTTCACGATCAATCTTCTGTCACTTGTAACATTTCCCCTTGCGGTGAGCTTCATACAAGTCATAACTTTTAAATACTTCTTTGATCATTTACAAAGTCATTAAACTATAATAAGAAAAGCCACACGTGGCCATTAAGAGTCATTAAAAAATTGTGACCATCTTTATAAATCAATCCACAAAATTTCTTAATTCGAAACATTCGGTCGTTTTCACGTCGATTACATTTACATGAAAGTATTCCCCAAAAAAAATAAATCCGCTTCAAATCTGCTTTTAAGTCACAACTCAATGGAACGAAGACTGAAGAAAAAAAAATATAAAAAGTGTAGCAAGAGGTTTAATACGCAACAAACATAAGGTGAACGTCTCCAATGACATGGCTCATTAAATCAATTTCTCACCCAAGAATGTAGATAAGTTGTAATTGTGCATCATGAATAGATAATGAAGGTTGCAGCTGGTGAAACTGTTTACAATCCTTCGGGGCTCAATGAGCCCATCATATTGTGTTTGCTTCACATTCATTGTAATCTTAAAATGCATTCAAATAATAAAAATAAAAAATAGAAAAAAGAGAGACTATGAAGTATCAAATTCCCAATTTTTCTTCAGAATTTGAAGCAAGAAAAACGATTTCATGCAAGACACAGACAGACAACAAAAGGCAAAAGGTGCAATGAATTCTGAAGATCCCCGGCTGCGGAATGAATTGAAATCCCAAGCAAAGGCGGGAACGAATGGCGACCTTAGGTGAACAACATGAAAAATCTGACTGTTTCTTAAATAATCATTAAATGACCAGAAATTCTCTTTTAACAAGTGATGTTGTTCCAACAAATCTGCTTCGTGTAATACTATTTTATTCAAATATCTTCTGGTATCTAAAAAAACTTCATTTTTCAACCAAAAGCAAAAGTCCAACATGCTCATAAACATTCCAAGTTAATCTCTCTCATTCAACATGAGAAAACATTTCTTTTGTGTCTATTTGTTTTGTAATTTAAACACCCAGGTTACCGACACAACATCTTTTGGTTACAGAGCAGCTCCATTTGTGAGCTGGATTCATAATGAATGTTCCATGGCTAAGTGAAGGAAATTTACACAATGTTGATGATCATCAAACAATGTCTTTCGCTGTCGACGTCGAAAGAGAAATGGTAAAGCAAACAACATTCCATTTCTACTTCCTAAGCCGAATCAACGGCACCAGATGATGATGAAGATGAAATCACTGATAATTACTCGGCTTGCATTTCAGTTTCACACTCTCGACCCTTATTTGGTGTCAAATAATATTCTGCAGCTCTTATTATTACTTTAATTAACTGCAAATTCTCTTCTGGCTTCCGTTGGGATCATCGTCGTTACCCTTTTTACTTTCTTCATAAATAGCAAAAATTTTCTTTCCCATTCAATTGAAAGAAATTTAAAAACGTTTTGAAGTTCGAACTGAAAATGCGATTATTAATAATTTATGGGATTCATTTAATAAAGCCTCTCCCTAAACGTGCACTACACGCTCTCGATCATTTCTTTACCTGCCATGAGTGAGTGCATGTGTTCTAAATATGCATTTTCATTCAGCGATTAACAATTCTTTCGTTCTTCTGGTTTTATTTTTATTTTCTTTTGACTTCTTTACTGTTTGAACAACAATTTACTATGGTAACTATCATAGAATGGACATTACTAGCACTCATACACACACATGCATGAATGAATATCTCAAGGTGAACGCAAACTGCATACAAATTTTACGATGCCTGATGCATATCATGACGTTCACAAATGGCAGGTAAACGGAAAGAAATGCTTTCGTGTTTTCCAACAAATATTATTTTTTGTTATTTCTTCCTTTCATGTTTGATTCTTAAACATTTGTAAGTATGTTGGTGAAATAAGTTGAGAATAGCAAGGACTAATCAAGGTATTGGCTGTTGCACCTTTTCATATTCATTTCCTTTTTTTTCTATGTTGAAGAGAATTATCGAAAGTGTTGGAAGCAAGAACGGTTTTTTATGAGTGCCATAGTAGATGATGGATCTGCGTTTGGAATCTTTGTTCTCATCTCTTCTTCTAACCCTGGCAGATTCCTTTTTTTTTCTTGTTGCCTTCACACAATTTCCTAGAATGCAGATCTTTCCTTTTCATATTTTCATCCCTTCGATGTTAAATGAGAGATAAATTCACAGCATGACTACTTGTAGATGAAATTAAGAGGCAACACACATCAGCCATTCCAATCAAGCGAAAGCGCCAGGTTTCTTCACTTGAGTCTCATGACGATGCAGAAAATATTTTCAAGTTGTTCACTTTTTTACCTATTTAAGTATTATTTATTTTCAATGAGATTCTGTATAAATATTTGGGTGGACATCGAAGTGAAAGGAATTGTTTAAATGTTTCGTGTTAACTTCTCGTATTTTCTTTCGTTTATGTATAAAGATTAAATTTCTATTTATTAACTTTCAGAATATCCCCTCAATAATACTTAACAACAATTTCTTTCCTTTGTAATCGAGAGCTGCATTAAATTAGAATTCTTCGCCCCTCAATCTAAATAGGTACATAACATTTAATTCGATATATATTTGTAAGTTTTCCCAAAGCGACATAAATTGTTCTTAAATACTTTGACACCACGAAATTTTCATAATTTCAATTTCATCCCTTTTTGTCATAATTTTGTTTCCTTTTTTTTGTTGAGTTATTTTGACGGTTAAACTTGGTGGCGCAAATGTCGATTTCGTGGTGGAAGTTCCGGATGAAATTTTCAACCCTCCAAGTTGAAATGCTACAACAAAACAAAATGAAAATATTTTCAAAGTCACATCCCGTCTTTATTTATGAATTATGTGATGCGTGCGAAAAGATTGTTTTTCTGTAAGGGACTTTAATGACCTTCATGCTCATAAATTAAAACAGAAACCAGAAAAGTGTTTGATGCTGTGCATGCATCTTTATTTGTCGTCAGAATTGCATAAACTAGAAAGTTTCGAGTCATCTTTCAACATTTTCCCATGTCAAGGGAGAAACCTTTCGAGATCGAGAGGGAATCTGCTCTTGAGAAGTCGTTCAATCGATCCACTTAAAGTGCACTTCATCTTCATAATTGTAGAAACATAACTGATGATCTTTTCTAGGTCTGGGACTTATTTGTTGTAAAGCGCCCGCACATTCCTTAGCCATTCATCAAGCGTCGAAGAAGACAGCCATTTCAATTAAAAAATCATATCAATTGAAGTTCTGTTTTCTGATCGTAATCAATCCATAAAGGCTGGTAAAAAGAGAACAACACGCGCTTAATAAAGTACGCTTACGATTAATGCTGCCATAGAAATGTTCAATCTTTCTCTGTCTGTCTGTTTGTAAATTGTAAGTTTGTATATAAGTGGATAAATATCATATAATGAATTGAACGACAATCAATTTCTCCCGCTCTGCAAACAAGAAAGTGTCTTTAACATTCTCTTCAATGAATTTAGATGATTGCATCATAATTTTCCCCATTCATGTCGATGACTCATCGTCGTCTGTTCTCGCCATCGATGACAAATCATGGAAAAGGAAAAAGATTTTTGTGTTCTTCCCCATTCTTAAAAAATTGTTGAACCATTCCGGGTCATAAATCATTACGTAGTGAAAATTTACATGCAACTTGACATTATTTTATTTGGGGCAAAGAATTCTTTTTCTGTTCCGCCCTTCCTTCTGTTGACATGCAGCGATATTTTCCTTCTCATTGATAATCAATTTCATACACAACAAATTTTTCTTCATTTTCTAATGCAGTAAAATACAAAATTTATGTAAGAAAAGCCATCGTCAGTTCATTGAACCTTGCATGATGTTGATGATGTTATTGTTAAAGTCGTCATTCACCCCCATTTCATCCATATTTCATATTCAACAAACAAATGAGACATTTGCTGACTTCGAATGCAAAAACAATTTTATTGTTACAAGATAATTAATGGCGAACGGGCCTTTGACCTTTTACTTCAAATAATTTTTAGAACATACCCGCGACCACTTATCATGATGTGGAATACGCCGGAGAAACGTTTTTATGCCTCTTCATGGTTGAGAGATTTTTTCGGCTTGACCACGTCTAAAAAAATTTATGTAAACGTTTTCCGAAAGTTTCATTGCTTCGAATTATCAATTCTAAATTAACAATTCAACGATAGTGCGTGAAGAAACCGAAGCCATGTCATCACATCAAGCAATTTGTTTAAAATGTTCTTCATCAGTTTATCTTTAATTCGCAATGAATGAATGAATATTGATTACTGTACAATGAATATGTGTGTAAATATTTGAATTCTTTTTCATTTGCAATGACTCATTACGAAACGATGACTTCGCTTAATATTCAAAGAGTTGTAGATGAGACCATCAATGATTAATATTCATTTCACTTCGTCTACCAATGAGTTGACAAATCAATTAGACTGAGATGAACTCATACATGACTAAGGTGACATTAAATCATGGGGAACTTTATGCTATTGCATGCTATATAAAAAGGGAATTGATTTTACTTTCAAAAGATTTACGATTATCCAAAAAGTGTCGAATAGAAACAGTCGAGAAGATTTAAAACATTTCAACTCAGATTGTTTGATAGTTAACAAAGTCGGCTTGAAACAGAGACAACATATATTTATAAAGTCATATCGTAGACATTAGTAAAAGAAGAAATTTTAATTAAATTTTCCACGCCACTCAAACATTAACAAAAGACCCTTCGTTTCGTTCTTGGAAGATTAACTTAAGTTTTCAGTGACTTCACGAGAACGTTATCAACCATAAACTTGTTTTCCATTTTTACAAATTATTCATAAAGAAAGTAATTAAATTAATTCAGTTGATTACAAAGCGTTGTTTTTAAGTCAAACTACTTTGTTACTTAAATGAGCTCTAAAACCTTCATACCGAATTCCGATCTAACTTGATCTGAATTACAAATTTTAATGAGAAGATTAAACTTTCAATGAAATGATTTCATTTCGATGCATTTGGAATCTAATAATTCTTCTTATCGATTTCAATAGATTTAAAGTTCTGAGTGCGAGAAAAATTGAATTTACTGAACTTTCAACTTGTCCCATAAAATTTTTAACGTCACACAGCATGAAGAGATTAATTATTTTTCTAATGGATTTTTAATGTTGTTTGATGCTTCGCTACGTTCAAATATCAAAGAGAGAGTGTGGAAAGGCGACTACTCAATTGATTTCACATGTTAAGTCGCCAATTATGTATACAAGAATGATTTTCGAATGTGTGTCGATCGATCAACATATTTCTGTAGCCAACAAGATGTGGAGCCGTAATGATGACTTAAAAACAGCCACCTTGAACCATCAAACAAAAAAGAGCCAACTTTACCGACATAAGATCATGCAATAAAATTCCACTGATTCTCAACAAAGAAGAAACACGTACGATGTGGTATGAGGCAAAGAAATGATTGCCAAAAATAACAAAGCATCATATTGTGAGGACTACGAGCTTGTGTATCAAAAAACCAGTAAAATGAATCTTTTTTCATGTTGAGGCATGAACTGAACAATCGAACACTCGTAGTCTAAACAATTCTAAATCTGAAGTCAAAAGATTTGTTTCCATAAAACTCCTTCTATTTAAAGATGCTAATTAAACAAAAAATGTAGGAATTGTTGATTTCGATGTAAACAATTTTTGACAGGTGACGCGTTGTACAATCGAATCCCTTTTTAATGAGAAATTCCTTTTTTAATGAAAATAAAAATCGTGTCAGTTGAAAATTAAAGGAAAATTTTTCATTTCTTGATTGTTATGTTATTAATTTATCATTAAACTTTGATATAACAGAAGAGGGAGAATTAATTAATTGTTCTTATGTTGCCTTGCTTCGAGTGAAACTGAGAAAATTTCTTTGTCAACCGGAAATGCAGTTTTCTAATTTCCGTGAAATTCTCACGTTTCAGGCCCGTGGCTATTTTATCGTAAGCTGTTGAAATTATACGTGAGATTTCTTACAAATGCCTTTCCTGCTTTTGCACTTCTTATGTTTATAATAATCTCAAGTTTTATTGCTTTAAGCATCTCGTGAAGTTCAGAAGGAGGAAGAGAAACACGCGAATAAAAAAACTCATCAAATTATTCAATGGGACTCTTTGACGCTTAAAATCACTCAGACATGTGTTTTCCATATTTCGATGCTTAGGAATGAGAAAAATGAGAAAAAAATTGAAATCTAAACAAAAAATAATTTTCAAATGAAAAATCATTATTTTGAGCTTTTTGGCTGGGGATTATTTGAGGTTTGGAGGTGTCCGACGTCGAAATCTTCTTATTTAAGTGTTCAAGTTCGAGGTTCGGAACAATAATTCAAATTAATGCTCGACTGATGTTTCCTCAAACCGCAAAAGAATTTCTTCTTCTTTTCATGTTCGATTTTTTTCAGTTTTCCTCAATTTTCATTTTGTTTCCATGTTGTCTGAATAGCATATATGCTACTAAGTAGAATGGGAAAGAAATGGCAAGCCTTGATATAATTAACCAACGAGTATCAATAACTTATCATGAACCGCAGGTCAAACCAACAGACACTCCCTCAAATTCATTTCAAATTCCAGTCGAGAAAATCTTGTTATCATGAAAATGAGAAAACAAAGAAAGACAAAGAACGAAAGTTAATTGGTGAAATGATAAATAGTTTTAATAACAAAAGCCACGCAAGGTGGGGAGAGTTCGGCGATGGCCGAGGATTAACAATTTAACACAACAAAAATCGATTTACGGTTTTCCAATCTTTGTCTTTTAAGGTAAATGCTTCAATATACAATGATAATGAAAAGTCCGTAACTAAATAAATATCATAAAAATTGATTTTAGATAACATTTTTGTGAAAATGTTGTTCACAAGATTACGTCACTAATTTAACACATTTCCATTTCAATGTCATGATCTGCACGCCTTTTCAAGTTGACGACATGACATTAGAGACAAAATACTTTGCCTTTCAATCCTTTTTTGTGTTAACTTAATTCGTGGTTAATTTCACATGCGAATTTGCGGTTGAATTTTAGGTGTGGATTTATATTCGCTCTGATTTTTTTTGTTCGTCATAGATTATGGTTGGGTTCGCGGTGGTTAAAAACTTGTGTGTGTGAATCCTTTTTTTATATCGTGACATATTTTGGAAGTTAATTTTTTCCCACAATTTATGAATTCACATTTTCGTTTGAATGTCGCACATGTGTTAAATATGATTTCAAAAACCGTTGCAATTTCGTTTAATTTATCTTCACATTTTATGCTTGGTAATTAAAGTAATTAATTTATGAATATTTTGTTGACGGGTTTTATGCAGAACTTGAATTTACATAACAACATAATGATAGAGATTGAAAAACGTTTTTACTTTGCTTGATATCGATTTGTAATACTCCGTGAAACTCGAACTGATCGTGATTTCCTTTGGAGTTGAAGAAATAAAAATAATTTTTTTTTGTGATGTAAATCACATCTCAAGAGGTTGAAAATAATGAAATCTGAAATTCCAATATGAGAAAAGAAAACAAAAAATCTTAAGATGAAAATTGCTGTTTTAATATTTCTTCTGGATTGTTTTTCATTCTCTTTCATTCCTTTTGAGTTTTGCTTAGTGTCGGATGTTTTACATCTCTCAAACAAAACACGCAATGATCATCTCTTCTCAGCTCTTCTTCTAATGAAATATTTCTGCTAAGCATATAGAACTATGTAATTCAACATTAAGACCTCGTGTAACTATAGTTTCACTTAGAAAAAAAAATGTGTAAAAATAGCACTTTCGAAACATCGCAAATATGAAAGGAAAAAATCCGATAAGTCTTGCAATATAAGCATGTACATAAGAACCTTTTCTTGCTGTTTTTTTTTTATTTTTGTTGCTTCGAAAAATTTTCATTATATCGCGAATTTTCACACTTCATGTTTTAACAAAGATTCTAAGAATGAATTGTGGAACTTACCAAACTGATTCGTTACAACAGATAAAACCATTAATCCAATTAAAATTTTCATTTTGAAGTTAATTTCTTATGTTCTCCTAAGATGATCACTAATAAGAATTTGAGATGTCTTCAATATTTTTCAATAAATTTTAAATCAATAATTCGTTTCACTTGATTCGCCTTTCTTCTTTTTCTTATATCAATTCAAGCAGCAAAAATTTATGCTCAACAATTCTTCTTCTTTTTATTTCTTTAAAAACTTCCTATTTTATAAGAATCTTCTTTCACGATAAACACGAGCGCGATGCTTTCTGTTAGCTGTTCACTCATGTACTGACTTGATGAATGAAAAGGAAGGAAAAATATTTAAAGATACAAAAGTGGAAAGTGGAACAAAAGCTTTTTAACGAATTTTTTTAAACGAACCGGCGCGCTGTCAATGTCAAAAAGTATCAAATGTTAGCAACCTCTCTAAGTTTAATAAACAAAAATTTAAACTTGTAAAGTTCAACGAACTTTTATGAACATAGTAAAGCTCTTAATATTTTACCATCGAATCTAAAATTGAATATCAAAGACACCAGGCAGAGTTGGTGATTGTGCTATTCACAATAGGATTTCACACTTTTTCCGTATTTTTTTGTGTTTCCTCTTTTTGCAAATTTTGTTTAATTAAGCTCCAAATCGGTTTTAAAAAAAGGTCAAACATGGGAAAATTGTTCAAGCAAAACATCAGCTGTAGTCTTAAAATAATTCAATAATCATGAAAGGTAAGTTTTGATTGGTAACCTATTGTTAACAAAATATTTCATCTAAATATTTTTCTTTCCTATAGATATATAAGAAAGCATAATGAAATTTAAAAAAAATAGCATTAAAAAAGACAGAACTATATACATAAAGAATTCAATATCTTCCTACCTATTTGTTTTATTTTAAATTAACAAAAGATCATCAAAGCGTGAATTCTTCAAGTGGAGTAATACATAACTTTATTATTCCTAGAAAATTTTTATGACAAAAGGATTAGTTTTTTCCTTTAGGAAGATTTTTTATATATTCCTTCATATCCGCTATATCATCCAATATTTGTTTAGGCGCCATAACTACTTTACTAGTAGTGCCACAGACCTGACACCATATATGATTTTCTTTTAAATCTTCCTTCTTGGGGTCATTCATGATATTTAACCTTAAAATGTTTCGGAAAAATATATTCCTTTGATATAGATTTTTGATGTTTTCTAGATAAAAATGAATGTTTGTGTAGTAAATTTACATTTTTCAGGTAAGTTGAACTTACATGTAAGTTATTACTTATAGATGATGCAATTTAGTTAAGTTTAAGTGATGATAAATGAATTTTAACGAATTCCTGCACGCCTTGATTAGAATTTTTCACACAAGATGGATGCAAGTGCATTCAATTAAAACTGTTTACCTCTTATTAGTGTTTGTGTGATGATGAAAAAATTGTGCATGATGATAAAAATTTAAAAGTCGTTAAAAAATTGTTTGATAAGAAAATGGTAATTCCGAACTGGAACAAAATTCCTAATAAAAATGGAATCATCAACATTACAGAATATGCAAAAGAACACAAGAATTGAAGAATCAACCACAGTTATTAAAAATTTTATGGAAAAACTTCTTCACAAATGTGTTTCAGAGAATAATCAAACTGAGTATTATATTAAAATAGGAAACTTTAAGATTAAAACAATTTTTTAATTAATGAAATATTTCTATTATGACAGTGGAAAGGTTTTGTGAGACTGATATCCATAACTCATGGGAAAACAAAAACACTCTTGACTGCCTTGATTTGATACAAAAATCTGAGAATGAAAATCAAATTAAAAGCTCGGAATATGCTCTACCTCAAATAAACCTGAAATTAAGTTAAAAAAATTATTTTATGTAATAATTTCGAATTTCCCGCTGTATTATAAAACCGTCATTGAATCGTCATTAACAATCAATAATTTTCGCTAACCTCTCAAACTTGTACCTCTGAAACTTGACCAAAACGCGATAATTTCGTTAAGAAAAATAGGAATAAGTCAGGTTTAAATACCTATAAATAAATTAAATTGATTAAAAATGCAACAAAAGAAAGGAAGCTGGTTAAGTGTCTTCAAAAACATTTATCATGATGAATTTCAATGGTAAATATTGAGTGAAATTGATTTTTTTTAATAAATTTGAAATTTAATAAATTTTTATTTTCAGGTCACTCGTGAAATCAGTCGGTGCTTTTATTCTTGGAGTAAGAATAGCTAAAGAACTTGTAGGTCTTGAAGTAATGCCAGCAATTCAAGCATAAAATTAATCACCTTGAATATAAGATAAACGACATGATAATAAAAAGTTAGCATTTAAAAGTTACAACAAATATTTCCTCAATTCTTCTTCGGGTGATAAGACTTTTCATTTATTATGAAATCGTTTAAATCTAAACATTTATATAATTGTTTGTATCAAAAGAAAAAGGTTACCATGCGTGTTTAAGTGCATTAAATGTGAATTTTCAAATGTTCAGCTGTATTCGCTTTCCTGAAAGAATGCGAACAGATATCACAAGATATTTCGTCGTTCTCATCATCGTTATGTTTTGTTTTCTTGTGATTCTTCAAAGCCTTTGGTGATGTGTAAGTTCGTCCACAATCATCTTCGTCACAAATATATTCAGGTTCTGGTTGAACAGTTTCAATTTTTATGTGTTGTTGAAGACTTGCCGATCTGCGTTCTTTTCGATCAGTATGAATTTTTGTATGTTCCTTTAGTGCTTCAGGTGTTTTGAAGTTCATCGTACAGAATCCGCAATCTATAATAACATGTCATATTAACTTTAAATTAATAAACTTTTATTCATTTCCTTACCAAACGCAAGATAATCTTTGTGAGTTGCCTCGTGTTTGTCCCTGTTATCAGCTCTTGTCAAGACTTTTTCACAATATCTGCATGGAAAGCCTTTAACAGATGGTTTCTTAGGTGCAGCTGTAGCTTCAGTTTTAATAATGACTTTTGATGCTTGTTGTAACGGCATAAACTTCAGTTTCTTTGGAGGCGACGATTCACTATTGAATTCACCATTTCTCATATTTTCACGTTCCAGTTTTCGTTTTTGGTATTCCTTGAGATGTGAACCACGTTCATGTTTACTTCGATTACTGCTTGACTTGAAAGCGCTTGAACAAAATGCGCATGGGTATGGTCGCTCATCAGAATGTACTAATTAAAATGATTTTTTTTTATTTTTATTGTAATCAGAATAGCAAAAAGTTTATCTCACCTTTTTGATGATCTCTTAAGCTACTTCTTGATTTAAAACGGCTACTACATCCATCTTGTAGGCATTTAAAGATACGTTCGTCACCATCTCCACCTAACAAAATGGAGTTAATTACTGTTACGGTTGCTGGCATCTCTTCTTTCACAGCTACGACAACAGGGGCAGGTAAAGGCAAGTTTGTTTTTAACTTTTCGTCAGTTTTATTGAGCTGCTTCTCAGCATTTAAAGACTTCATTGCATTCCGCTCTAATGAGTGAATGCGACGTTCATGTTTCGACCGATTGCTGCTTGATTTGAAGGTTTGTTCACAAAAGTGACAAGGAAAAGGGCGCTCATTACTGTGAACTGAAATAAATTTGCTAATTATTATTTGACCTTCGTCGAATGATTAAAACACTTCAAACCTAGATAATGGTCTTTAAGGTTTTTCCTGGCTTTAAAACTGCTGACACAACCTTCTTGTGGACATTTGTAGGGCTTATCATCTCCTTTATGGATTTCCATGTGTTCTAAGCAAGTTTCTTTAGTTGGAAATTCTTCAAAACAATATCTGCATTTTGTATTATCACTAACATCCAACACACTGAGTGACACATTACCCAAACAAACTTCTGGTATGAGCAAGTCATTAAGATTTAAGGAATCGTCTTCATGAAGTGATTGATCCAGCAATGTATCAAGACATGCGAAGTCGTCGTCATTGTGATTCTCATTGACGTGATGATCATAAACATTTGCAAATATTTCCAAGCATCGTTTCTTAAAATTAAACGAAACTCGAAGCTCGTCGTGACATGATATACATATACCTTGTGTCTCGTCAGCCTGAAAATTAGTTTATCCAATTATTCTTTTCCTGAAATTTTCCACTTTTCAAAATAATTCTGAAAATTCACCTGAGATATCTCTAAACAACATACAAAGTTGAACATATCTAATGCATCACCTTCAAGGGATGCTTCTACAGTGTTCGTTTTTGTATTATTACATGCTATGCACCTTAAATTAGTCATTATTTTACAACTTTTCCAATATTTTGATTCATTTATTTTTACATGAATTGTTGTTGTAAAATTAATTCGCTAAGTTGCCACCAGTGTCGCGCAAATGAATTTCATTTGCGGGAAATTTGAATTTTATTAAAATCTTAAAAAATCTGTTTATGTTGATAAAATTAAAACTATGGAATTAAAGTTATCATTTTGCAGTCATTGATTGTTGTTTTCTGTCCTTAGTAATCAGAGTCTTATAAGATTTCTTTTAATAGCTTGAAAAATCTTATTAGATATTAACAACTTTTGAAAATTCAAATTAAATTCACCACACATTGATAATTTCCCCTCAAAATGAATCATTTTGATTAAATCATCGACACCCCCTTGAATCTTTTGTTTACACCCCCCTGAATGTTGATCGAAAATGCACAGGGTTTTTGTTTATGACGTCTCGAGATAATTGCCTCGTGCCCCGACGGTTCGCGCGGATTTGACCTTCCATACAAAAAACTGGTTTCCGTGTGGACAATTTTTTTCCGTGTGAACATTTCGATGACAGCGCCACCAACGATTAAAACATTGAATTCACCATGGAAATTTAAATTAATGAATTAATTTCTTTAGTTATTTTTTATAATTTTAAAGCATAATTAACTTTCAAATTATCATTTAAAATATTTGTAATGAAACGCCATTGATTTTAGTGCAATTGTCTGTTTAAAGTCATCAATGTTAAGTGTTTTTGTAGTGAAATTTTAAGATTTCTCGAAAGTGCCATTTAACAAAAAAAAATTAAAGAAATTTTCAAAACAAACAAATCATGAGTCGTGATGAAAGTTGCGATTGGTATCATGGAAAGATATCAAGAGTTGATGCTGAAAATATATTGCTAGAAGGTAATTTTGTCGAGCTTGCGAAATAATTTTTGTTTCACAATATTTTGTTTTGTTTGCTTTAGAGTCTCAGATTAGTAATGCCGATGGAATTTTCCTTGTTCGTGAGAGTTCATCAGCAGAAAAGAATTATGTATTATCAGTATATTATGACAGTCAGTTCTGGCATTATCAAATTCAACAACACGGTGAAGATGCTTTTTTCTCTATTGATGGTCAAATGCCGATTCATCATGGATTAGAAGATCTAATAGATTACTACAGAACAAGTGCAACAAATCTCTGCACAAAGCTCAAAAATTTTGTCAAGAAACATCCACCACCAATCGAAGCACGTCGTCATGGCAAGCACAATCTTCTTCACCGTGCAACGAAACACAATCATTTGGATGTTGTGAAAGAAATGTTAAAGACAAGCTACAGAAATCTCGATGCAAAGGACGAGTTTGGCATGACAGCCGTTCATTTAGCATGTAAGAATCGAGTCAACCCGGAAATTATGAAATTGCTAATTGAGCGAGGTGCAACCTTGACCAGTCGCGATTCATCCGGAAATACTCCATTACATGTAAGACATGATTGGTGTTGTTGAATATAAATGAATGATTAACGGTTTGTTTTTCACTCTTATCACTTAAAATAGTATGCCTGTGAAAATGAATGTTTAGAGATGGTGAAGCAATTGGTGTTCGCGAACAAAAACTTGATTCAGTCAAGAAATAGTGAGACAGGCTTAGTACCATTGCACTATGCAGCGAGAGTTGGAAATCTTGAAATTGTGAAATTCTTGTTATCTCATCGTGCTCCACACATGTCACGCACATCACTTGGACTTTTTCCTAAAGATTTCGCACCACGTGAAAGTGGAATTATCGAATATTTTAACGAATACAAACCTTTGATAAATACGTACAGAAATAAATGGGATCATGGAACGTTGGATCGGAAAGGAGCTTTTCAATTGTTGTTGGAGAAACGAGAAGAATTGTACGAGAAACTTCGTGAAGAATATCCTTTAGGAGAAAATCCATACGTCAACACGAGTAAGGAGAAAGATGAATTAATATCAGGACTTTTTTTAGTGCGACTTTCAGAACGTCACAATGGTTACGTCATTACGATGCTAGTTAATGATGACATTAAGAATTATCGTATCGAGAAAGATGTAAGTATTTACACATGATTGATATATTGATTTTGTTCACTAATGAGTGATTGGAAATGACAAGTCAATAAAAATTTTGTAATTTATTCATCACATTGTAGGGAAAACATTTGTACATTGATGATGGCCCTTACATGCAATCACTGGAACATCTTATCACTCATTACATGGAGTTTGCTGATGGTTTGCCTGTAACACTTCGTTATCCTGTTGAACCAAAGCCACGACCTCCAGTACCTCTCATCCCTCCAATTAAGCGCAAGTCACTTGATATCTCACCAACAAAATCAACCTTAAGCACAAGCCAAATAAACAACGAAAACATTCCAACCGAAAGTCCAAATAAATCAAAGTGGATGAATAGTTTGCCGAATATGTTCACGAGAAAGAAGAAACAAGGACGTGGGTCGTTGAAGGAAGGAAAGCCTGGACCTGATAATTTAGCTGTTATAAATAGCTTTAAAGATCTCTCTTTCTCCACGGATATGCTTGCAAGTGAATTAAATCGAGATTCTTACGATGTGCCGCCTTCAAAGAAGTCTCTTGACCCAGCTGATTATTTTACAGAAAGTGACAAAAATCTGGGACGACAATCGCCAATGAAAGATAATTGCGTTGAAGAAATTTATTTTGTTGATCCACCACCAATAGAAATGGAAAAGCCCGAATGGAGTCAACTTGATGTTGAACTTTACGACACACAAAAGAATTTAATGAAGGAAGTTAACAAAACAACGGGAACAAATTATTATGTGTCAATGAATGATCTGAGACTAGAACAAGAAATTGGAAGCGGAGAGTTTGGAAATGTTTTACGTGGCATTCTTCGTGTTGATGGAAAGAAAATTTATGTGGCAGTTAAGACACTTCATAAGGAACATTATCAAGAGAATTTGTCAGAATTTCTACGAGAAGCTTCGGTGATGATTAAACTTGACAATCCTTACATTGTTAAATTAATTGGAATAACAAAAGGTCCACCACTTGGTCTTGTTCAAGAGCTTTTACCATTGGGATCACTGGCAACATATCTCGTTGAAAACGCTCAAGACATTGAAGTCAAAGATATTAATTTATGGGCATCACAAATAGCTCAAGGCATGGAATATTTAGAGTCGAAGAGATTTGTTCATCGAGATCTTGCCGCGAGGTAATTAATTAAAATATTCATCGTTAAATGTCACAAACATGTCGTAAACAAATTGCAATTTGGTTCGTTTTCAGAAATATTCTCTTAGTAACAAAGACACATTCGAAGATTAGCGACTTTGGATTGTCACGAGCGATTGGAATCGACAAAGATTTTTATCAATCGAGTACAGGTGGCAGATGGTAATTAACATTTCATTATTTACGATTAATTTACTACTTAATTAATTATTTATAAAGGCCGCTTAAATGGTATGCGCCGGAAAACTTTTTTGGAACATTTTCTCATGCGAGTGATGTTTGGAGCTTTGGAATAACTCTTTGGGAAATTTATTCGAAAGGTCAGTCGCCCTATGGTGACTTATCGGGATCAGAGGTGATGATTTCTATTAAATTTCTTGAAATCTAATTTATTTAATTTAAATATGAATTATGAAAAGGTGAATGAACTAATCGAGAAAGGGCAGCGTCTAGCCAAACCGGAACAATGTCCAGACGACATCTATAAAATTATGACCGACTGCTGGCAGTATCGTGATCGTATGAGACCCAACTTTCAATTTCTCGCTCGATTCTTCATTAACAGTCTTTCGACGCCTGAAAACATCAATGAAGAAGTAAACGAGAATGAAGAAAATGAGAAGCATTCAAACACTGTTTACGTATAAAGCACAAGCAATTTTATTTCTATTTTATTTCTGTATTATTACGTTTTAGATAAAAATATTTACGAGTAAATGAAATAAATTTTATTTTTTTATAAATGAAATCATGAATTGTTAATAGCGGAAGATATTTATTATATAAATATGTAGTTCGTGTCATAAATTTATTTAATTTTTCTTGTTTTTCTCACTGTGTCATTGCAACTGTTACATACAGATCGAAATCTTATTTATGCAGTGTAAAGAAGCCGAAGATGATGTGATCTTCGTGGATGTCGAAATTATGTAACTTTCTGGAAAATCAACATCTCATTGCTTTTATAATTCATTTCCTTTAAATAGGTATTACAGCATTATTGATTCCAAGATTGTGAGTAACGTGATTGAATCTTCTTTAATTTATATGTTGGTAATTTCAATTTTTTTATCGATACATCTGCTTGTGGAATAATTTTTAAAGTGTGCTGAACATTCTATTGACAAAATTAAACAAGACGCAAAAGTTTAATCATCCTCCACTGCATGAAGAAACAGAACTTTTATATTCCAAAAGCGTGTGTTTAATTTATTGTGACAAAAATGTTCAAATAATGACAGCTACACACCTCTACTTTAAGTATCTGATAGCAACCACCGACTTTTCAGAAAAAGTAAACAATGTGATATTGAAACTGAATGTGGATTCTACATGACTGACTCAAGGGAAACAGAAATTTTATAATATTAAACTTGGAGCCTTGTGGCTTAAAAGTTCCTTGTCGATTTTAAAGTTTGATTAAATATTTTGTCAGTAACATTTATGGCATGAAATTTGAGATTTCATATTCCAAGATTCACGCTAGAATACTTATTATGATAAGAAGTTAGTATTTACAGTGAACTCTCGTTATAATTACCTCTCGTTACAATTTTTCTCTCGTTATACCTAATTCCTTTTTTTCCGGTCCCTTCGAAAAAATTATAACGAGAGTTCACTGTAATTGAATAGCAATATGCATTAAATGACACTTGAATGTATGTGCTTGTGTGACATAAACAACTGAAGTTGATGCTCAATTCTTAACAATTCTTGTTTAATGCTTTTTATATTTCATTATCAATAATTCCAGAATTCTGTATACCAGCAGAACCAAGGATGGACATTTTCGAACGCTGATTTTATAATTTTTGTAATGTCAGGGATTTATTCATACACATAAAATATTTTTTTAATGTCAAAAGGATATTTTCTTTGTGTCGGGGCTATTTGTCGTACTTGTGTCACATATCGCTTTTGTTCTGGTGTACATTTTGTACAAGTTAGAACTCCGGGATGACCATGGGAAAAAGTTAACATTGTTCAGGTACTTCAATCTTTACACAGAAAGCGTGAAAATAAATTACCTACTAGAATAAGTTGAATAAAAAAACGGAATTGATGAGTTGCTAATACTTCGTTTTCATTAAAAATTGGCACAAGTTGATCGACTCTTTTTATTTTCCGCAAACATCAAGCAAAAGCACCTAAATAAATATGACGCATTTTGACAGACGATAAAGTTTTAATTCATGCACTTGGCAATAAGAAAATGCATATTCGGAAGAAAGTATTATTTTGTTCTGAGGCTTTCATATGTATTTCAAACAGAATCCTCTGAGTATTTAGTCTTATTACAAGCTGTTTGACTCTAATAACGCTTTAAAGGCTCAATAATCCAAAGCTCCAACATTTTAAAAATGAATTTTAAGTTTCTTATTCTTGTATTTGCAGCACTTTTTGCTTGTGGTAAGTTAACAATAAAATATTTGAAGCTAAAATAGTTCATCGCAAGCATGGATTTAAAATTTTCCAGCGAGCAGCGCAATAATCACGAAATGTGTGCCAGGTAAGCAATTCTGTTCATTTGCATTTTTCATTTAAATTACCTTTAAATGTTTTCTTTCTTAATTGAAACTTTTCAGAAATTTGTTCGTTGCCAAAGAAAACTGGGCCTTGTAGGGGTGTTTTTCGTCGCTGGTATTACAATGCTCAAGCTAAGGAATGCCAAGCCTTCATTTACGCTGGATGTTATGGAAATTCAAATAATTTCTTAAGTGAAGAAGAATGTCTTAGTACATGTGGTTAATTTCAATTAGGTAATTTTAATGTCATCTATCGAAAAAAAATAAAATAAAAGTTTATTCGGTTCATATGGAGATTTTTAGATAAATTTCAGGACTTTTTCTACCTATTTGTTGGCTTCTTATTTCATAACAATTTTAGAGCCACCTATAAAAGTTACAAAAAGTGATCAAAATAATTATGTTTAGATACTTCAATCATTTCACAGAAAGCGAGGAAATAAATTACTAAAATAAATTAATCGAAAAAATGGAATTGATGATTATTTTTCAGTAAAATTTGACACGAGTTGATCGATTCTTTCAGTTTTTACAAACATCAAACAAAAGCACCTAAATAAATATGACGCATTTCAACTGATGATAAATAATTTTTGATACCTTTAATTTAAGCACTTGACAATGAAAAAATTCATGTGCAGAAAAAATATTATTTTGTTTTGAGACTTGATCACCTGAGTATTAGTTTTATCAGAGTATTACAAGCCGTGTGACTCTAAAGACGCTTTAATATAATCAAGAGCTCCAAAAGTTTTAAAAATGAATTTAAAATTTCTTATTCTTGTATTTGCAGCACTTTTTGCTTGTGGTAAGTTAACAATAAAATATTTGAAGCTAAAACAGTTAAATGGAAGCAAGAATTTAAAATTTTCCAGCAAGCAGCGCAAAGATCAGGAGATGTGTGCCAGGTAAGCAATTTAGTTCCCATTAGTCAAATGTTTTTAGATGTGATAAGTCATGTGTTTAAATATTATTAATTGACTAAATTTTATGAATTTGACAAAAATTTTAATTTCTTAATCCCTGAAGATGAATTAAAACAAATTCAAAACTGGTCGGAAGAAACAGCAAAAAATCGCTTTGTTTTTCATTTATAAATTCTGATTAAGCCACTTATACGATCTTCAATTTAGTTGATTTATTTTTCCATTTAAATAATCTTAATTTTTTTCGTTTGTACAGGATATTGTACGTTGCCATCTGAAATGGGACCATGTAAGGCTGCTCTTCTTCGCTGGTACTTTGATGTTGAAACTAAGACATGTCAAACCTTTAGTTGGGGTGGATGTGGTGGAAATTCAAATAAATTCTTAAGTGAAGAAGAATGTCTAAGTACATGTTAATTTCAATTATTTTTAATGTCATCTACCGAAAAAAATATTGAATAAAAATTTATTCCGTTCATATGGAGATTCTTGGACGAATTTTAGAACTTTTTCTACCAGTGTGTTAGCTTCTAGATTCATTCCAATTTTACAGCCATCTTAAAAAGCTGCAAAAAGTGATCAATCTAATCATGTTTAGATGCTTCAATCATTTAACCTTAAGCGAGGAAATAAATTACATACTAGGATAAGTTGAATAAAAAACAGAATTGATGAGTTGCTAATATTTCTTTTTCAGTAAAAATTGACACGTGTTGATCGACTTTTTAAGTTTTCACAAACATCAAGCAAATGCACCTAAGTAAATATCTATGACATATTTTGACTGACGATAAAGTTTTAATTTATGCACTTGGCAATAAGAAAATGCATATTCGGAAGAAAGTATTATTTTGTTCTCTCATATATATTACAGACAGGATCACCTGAGTGTTTAGTCTTATCAAAATATTACAAGCTGTTTGACTCTAATAACGCTTTAAATATAAAGGCTCAATAATCCAAACGTCCAAAATTTTTAAAAATGAATTTAAAGTTTCTTATTCTTGTATTTGCAGCACTTTTTGCTTGTGGTAAGTTAAAATAAAATATTTGAAGCTAAAACAGTTCAATGGAAGCAAGAATTTAAAATTTTCCAGCAAGCAGCGCAATGATCAGGAGATGTGTACCAGGTAAACAATTTTATTCATTTACATTTTTCCATTTAAATTTCCATTAAATGTTTTTTTGTACTTGAAACTTTTCAGAAATTTGTACGTTGCCAAGCGAAACAGGTGATTGTAGAGCTGTTATTCTTCGCTGGTATTACAATGCTCAAGCTAAGGAATGCCAAGGTTTCGTCTGGGGCGGATGTGGTGGAAATGCAAATAAATTCTTAAATGAAGTAGAATGTCTTAGAACGTGTGGTTAATTTCAATTAATTTTTAATGTCATTTGCCAAAAAAAAAATTGAATAAAAGTTTATTACTTTCATATGGAGATTCTTGGATAAATTTCAGGACTTTTTCTACCAATTTGTTGGCTTCTCATTTCATTCCAATTTCAGAGCCACATAAAAGAATTGCATAAATTAATCAAATTAATTAAGTTTAGATATTTCAGTCATTTCACTTAAAGCAAGGAAAGAAATAAGCAGATCAATAAGAATTAATACAGTGTTTTAGTAAAGATTGACACGATTAAGTGTGTTCTTAACATCAAGCAAAAGCACCTAAATAAATATGACGTATTTTGACTGATATGAAACTTAATTTAAGCACTTGGCAATGAGAAATTTCATGTATAGAAAAAATATTCTTTTGTATTCAGGCTTGATCTTATGAGTGGTAGTTTTATCAGAGTATTGCAAGCTGTGTGACTTTTAAGACGCTTTAGTATTCAAAAGCTCCAAAATTGCAAAAATGAATTTTAAGCTTATTGTACTTGTACTTGTACTTGCGGTACCTTTTGCTAGTGGTAAGTTAACAATAAAACAATTAATAATAATTCAATTCAAGCTAAAACTTAAAATTTTTCAGCATGCAGCTGCATGGGGGGATTTGTACCAAGTAATCATTTTAATTGATTTAATTTTTCTATTTAGAATTTCAAAATGTTTTGTTTCGCATTTAAAACTTTTTAGGATATTGTGCGATGCCATCTGCAATAGGTCGTTGTAAATCTGCTTATTCTCGCTGGTACTTTGATGCTCAAACTAAACATTGCCGACCCTTCAATTACAGTGGATGTGGTGGAAACCCAAATAATTTCCCAACTGAAGAAGATTGTGTTAAAACATGCGGTTAGATAATTTCAAATATTTTTTACTGTCGTTCACCAAAAAATTAAAAAATCTAATTAAAATTATTTATTGAAACTTTTTAGGATTTTGTTCGTTGTCATATGAAGTTGGAAAATGTCAGGCTACTTTTACTCGCTGGTATTATAATGCTAAAGATAAAAAATGTCACACCTTCACTTACGGCGGATGTGGTGGCAATTCAAATAATTTCCAGAATGAAGCAGATTGTATGAAAATATGTGGTGAATATTAAATATTTTTTTATTGTCATACACCAAAAATCTTGCCAGAAATAAAGGAAATTAATAAAAGTTTATTAATCTGGAAAATTTTTAAGAGATTTCATTACTTTTTTGTGCTGCCAGTTTGTTGGCTTCTAATCTCATCATAATTTCATTCCAGTTTCAAAGCATAAAAAAGATTTCTGCAGGTATAGCAAATAATCGATTAAATTCAAATGTCCTTGTAAATTTATTTATGATTACGTCTTAACTTTTCGTTTACAGAACTCAAAAACAACGACACTTGTTTTTAATCACTTTTGATAGCAAATGTTTGATTAAAATAATGACTAAATTTTAAATAAATAATTGGAGATGGGGAAGCTCCACATGGGGAGCTTCAAATTATGCTAACGCATAATTTTAAGTTACTCCGGCCGGTGTGGAGTTTCAAAATATGGTGGACCTCCTCACTCCACGGACCTTCCCAATAAAATATCATAAGAATTATTGAAAAAAAACTCTCTCTCTCTCACTTTTTCTCACTCTCACTCTCTCTCTCTCACTTTCTCTCTCACTCTCTCTCTCACTCTCTCACTCTCTCACTCTCTATCTCACTCTCTCACACACTCTCTCTCTCACACTCTCTCTCCTGTCACCACCACCTGTCACCACCTGTCACCACCTGTCATTATCACCTGTCACCACCTGTCACCACCTGTCACCACCTGTCACCACCACCTGTCACCACCTGTCCATGGACCTTCCGACTGTCCATGGACCTTCCGACTGTCCATGGACCTTCCGACTGTCCATGGACCTTCCGACTGTCCATGGACCTTCCGACTGTACATGGACCTTCCGACTGTCCATGGACCTTCCGACTGTCCTTGGTCTTCCACTCACTCTCCCACACGCGCACCGATCGTCCTATTCAAAAGAATTCTCGGAAATACTCTAGAAAGAATTCTCAGAAAAATTCCTGATAAGAATTCTCAGAAAAATTCCTGATAAGAATTCTCAGAAAAGTTAACAAAAAAAAAGTTACAGACAGACAGACAGACAGACAGACAGACAGACAGNAAGTACAGAAACTGTATCGAATTCATTTGCAGTCAGGTCCTGTAACAGTTGAGAACTTTGCGCATATAAAAAAAGTTTTAGAATGATTTTCAAATTTATTTTGAATTAGAATGAAAACAAAGCAAAATTGATGACACTTTTTTAATTAAAATTGAAACGATCAAGTATATTCCTCGCATGAAACAAAAGCACCTAAATAAATATGACGTATTTTGACTGACAATATTTTTTTTAATTCAAGCACTTGGGAATAATTTTGATCATGGGTTTGATCATATGTAAGAGTATCTAGTATTATCAGAGTGTTACAAGCTGTGTGACTTTTTAGACGCTTTGCTATTCAAAAGCTCCAAAAAAATTCAAAATGAATTTTAAGTTTCTTGTTCTTGTATTTGCGGCACTTTTTGTTCGTGGTAAGTAGATAAATAAAAGATTTGAAGGTAGAATAATTCAATGCAAGAAAAACTAAAAAATTTCCAGTAAAACTTGAGAAAAAAGGTAGAGTTGTACCAAGTAAGTATTTTATTTGATTTAATTTTCCTTTTAGAATTTATAAATATTTTGTTTTGTTATTGAAACTTCTCAGAATTTTGTAAATTGGCATCTGAAATGGGACCATGTGAGGCTGCTTTTACTCGCTGGTACTTTGATGTTAAAACTAAGAAATGTCAAACCTTTACTTGGGGTGGATGTGGGGGAAATCCAAATAACTTCCAAAGTGAAGTTGAATGTCTTACTACGTGTAGTGGATTGGGATTCTGTGCGTTGCCATCTGACGGGGGACCATGTAAGGCTTTTTATTCCCGCTGGTATTATAATGCTCAAGATAATGAATGTCAAACCTTTACTTGGGGTGGTTGTATGGGAAATTTAAATAATTTCCAAAGTGAAACACATTGTAATAAAGCATGTGGTGAATTTTAAATATTGTTTTTAATATCATACACCAAAAGCAAAGAAAAATTAATAAAAATTTATTACTTAATTTGAAAAGTATTCAAGAGAGTTTTTGCTACTAATTTATTTATTAAAGTTTCATTCCAATTTTACAGAAATATTCAAAAAAAAGTCATCAAAAATATTTAAGTAAAACTTCAATTTCCACGTAAATATGTTTATGATGACGTCTTAACTTTTCGTTTTCAGAATTCAAAAACAACGACACTTGTTTTTAATCATCCTTCATAGCAGATGTTTGATAAAAATAGCGATTGAACTTCAAATAAATACCTATTTCAGAAAACATAAACTGTACTGAACTCATGAAAATTGTAAAATATAAAAACTGGAAAAGAATAAATTCATAAAAGCTTATACGAATTTAACAATTGGATTACTCTAAAGTTCTTCAATTCGTGTGGTAATTATTATGTTCTTATAAGACCATGGAACAATAACATTCCGAACATTAATTAGGTGTTGTATCGTGACAAACCAACTGTTTCAATACGAAGCTTGTAAAAACATTTCGTATAAGAAAAACTTTAATTTCTATCACAACTTCTTCTTCTTTTCTTCAAAACAACTTCAAAACAATTTCAAGAATATTCTTTCAATGAATAAACACTTTATTCCAATCACTTATGAATTTTCATCTAATTCATGGTTAGTTGCCCGCAGGAATCAGGATTAAATATTCTGAAGGTAAATGAGTTCTATAGAGGCAGATTTTGGAAATTTTATTCTCGAAAATGTAAGATTTGTCAAAAAGATTTGCAAAGATGGCATCAATACGGAAACTAGGTGAAAAGCAAAGAACTTCGTTATTAACTTATTACATAATACTTTCATAAACTAACATGTTTCTAGATGCTTACTTTAAACTGTCCATAAAAATGTCTAAATCTTTTTATTTGTTCATTTTTCACTTTTATACTCGTTGAAATGCTTTTCTGATTATTATTATCGTTGATAATGAATATTTTTATATTTACATGGTTTAATTTAAAATACATAAAATTACTTCGGAACGCGACTGCTTTTATTTTCTTTCGATGGAAAACAATCTTTTTATTTCCTTTTCGCTGTTTCCATTACATTACATAAGTAAAAGTTGGGAATTTCTTGATTAAAACAAGTTTTCTTTGGCGTAGACCGATCGCAATGTTTATTGATGAAAGTCGATATCAGAAATAATGCCATTTTTAAGAAGAACTAAATAATTTTGATTATCGAAGTTTATGCGGTAATAAACGAAAACAATCAAATTATTGAATTTAATGCAACAAAGTTACTATCTAGAAACGTACTTTATTTAGCGAAAGGTGTAAACAACACGTTGTTAAGTCATCGAATTGTTGATGATTGTAAGACATTTAAAATGACTCACATAGCGTTCGCAACTAACAAGTCATACCCATCTCCACATTTTCTCAGTGAAAGTTTCCATGCTGGAAAACTTGTTTTGCATGACCATTTCTTCTCGTTGTTCACGCATTATCTTGCACAAAAACATTACTTCATTGGCTGCTCTGAAAATGTTTGAGGAAGCAGGCTCGACATTTATTTCTGTATCTTAAAGCTTTGTACACTTACATGAAAATTGTCAGACATTGCCCAGCAGTTAATAAGTAAACATCGGTAAAGCAAAGAAACAAAATAAAGAGTGAACATAAGTTTTGTGGAAAAATATTTTCTTCAACGAATTGTGATAAATGAAAAACGAATAAAAAATGATTAGGATTATAATTGTGAGTTTAAAGTTTCATAAAGTTTATTATTATGTGAATGAAAATTATTTATCTGACGATGAAATAACAAACAATTTGCGAAGTGTTATGTCTTAATATATGAAATTATGCACAAAAAAAAAGAATTTGCAAGTAATAATTGAAAGTAATTTTCTTTCCAGGCAACAATTGTGCTGTTAAGTTTACAAGAATTTAGCAAAGCAACTCGTGATGTCGATCTCCAAGGACTTATACAGAATCGTCGGTCTTTTTTAAATTATGCAGAAGAGGTTTGTCTTATTCAATATTGTAATTGTGATTTTTTGCTACTGTTTACGATCATTTTATTTGCTTGTGCAAATAAATTTTATTACAAACTAAACCAAGCCTTAAATTCCCTCATCATTTTTATTAAACTTTGCTCAAATGGAATTTATTTCATATTTCTTAGGGTAAACTAGAAGCTTATCTTTCATCTTTTGGATCATCTCCCAACCAGTCTGAAATTCACGAAATTTTCAAACGATCGCCAAAACGAAAAGTGAGAAAAGCGAAAAAAGGTTCAACGACAACAACAACAGAATCTCCAGTTGTAGTTGAAATTCCAATGAAAAGGTTAAAATCGAAGAAGAATGGAAAGAACGTCGATCAGTCCCAAAGAGTTACTTTTAA